>JAPCYP010000159.1:0-565241 GCA_035048595.1 Echinosophora koreensis | reverse complement strand
TTGAGAGTCCCCACATATCCTTAAGGGTTTTCAAAGTGGCAAGTGATATTATCAGAGTTCGATATTAAGTATATGACTCCGGAAAATTCCGTCAAGGGGAAGTTGCAATTTACTGAGTGATCCTCTTTTTCTGTCCCCACCCTTTCTTGCATCGTTCTCGTTCTGTGCAATTGCCTGATCACTTTAGCTAGAAAATCCTCAAAATTCGAAGATAGTCGCACAGCCCGATTACATCCTTGAATAAATTAACATTCACCTGATAAGCAGGGTATACTATCATTGGAGTAAGACGAGTAGTAAAAGGAGAACATGTGGAATGGAAGATGCGTTAGTTTCGAAATGGTGCGATATTAATATAGACAGGCAAATCAAAATGGTTCTCCTCTGAAGACACATTAGGAGCAGTGCAGTGGTTGATGTTGCTCCCGGATGGTAAACAATACCGCAGTGGCCCATTAAACTAAACTTAGATTTGAATGGCAATGCAAAACACTAATATATAGTGTACATATTGCCAACAAACGATGAGTATGAAGGCCATAGGTGCGACATTAGTGGGACATTACACAGCAGCAATTTGATACTTTGGACATAAAGTGTCATTTAAATGGTCTTTGGAGATGCAAGCAATGCCCTAAAAATCATTTATATGGTCAACGGCGAATGGCAAAAACTAAAAGATACGCCAGCTTACATATTATCCCCATATCAGAACTAACTGACTTGAACTCAGTTAGTTGCGAAGCTTGGATAAGATTATCTGTTACTTTCTCAAGCTACATGAGGTCTCGAGACAACAGATATCAATTCTGGCGGAATGCTTTAATTTTACATGACGCAGACATTAGGGCCAGCTAATGAACATACATCAAGCTGGGCATGATGCTGTGTCTTGCCTATCATATCCACTCAAACCTGTCATCAGCCTAATTTTTTCAAAAGTGAAGGTATACAATAGATGAGTCCAGACATAGTGTGCCACGATGTTGAGAGAAGTAGAAGCACAACGATGATGCATACACTTGGTAATCACAGACACTCATAGCAATACTATACAAAGTAGAACGAATGACCTGCAAGAAGGAGCCAATGAAGTGAATAAGAGGGACGATGTCTTAAGATTATTCATATGTCTATTATTACATTACTTAGATGGTGACATAGTTTTGTATAAGATGAGACTATTGATGGGGGTCAAATCATAAAGGTTTGTTGTATCGACATCGCTAGAAGCCTACGGCATCTATCATGTATAGTAACGTGACAATTTCGGGCAAGGGATATGTGGAACAGGCATGCTATATTGGGTCATATGATGGCGTATTAACGCAAGAGATCTCTTTACGAGATGGTTACTATTTTCTATTACTATTGGTCAAAGCCATGGAAAGCTGATTGTTTGGGAGTAATGTTCAGAATATGGCCATAATAGCCAAATATATGCCAGATCAGTCAAACAAAGCTCACACCATTCCAATTTGCACAATCGGGTGTCCCCCTTGTCCTCCGGGTCCTCATCCTCTGGTGTCCCCTTGTTGGGGGAGGGGTGGACCCCCTTGGGGGTGGGGGGGATGGCACTTGGGTAGGGACTGGGGTGGATGGTGTTGGGGTGGTGGGGGGTGGGGGCCCTTGGTGGTCCTTGGGTGGTGGGGGTTGTGGTTGTGGGGGCCCCTTCGGGGGTGGGAGGCCCTTGGAAGGTAACCACTTGGGTGTCGGGGGGGGGGGTGGTGGCCCTTGGGTCGGTGGATGGACATGTGTCCCCTCCCCTTTGGTGGTAAATTTGTTGTGGATGGGGGTGCGTTGGGGCTGCCGATTAGCCCCCTTTTGGTCCCTTTGGGGTCACCCCCCCTTGGGGGGGCCCTTTTCTGTGGCCCCTTTTCCGCATGTGGGGAATAGACCGGGTCAGTTCATTGGACCAATCAATCCCAAGGCTTCAAACGGACATCGTGTTCCTTTCCGGGTTGCAATAGATTACTTCAACTAATTGGGTGGAAACAAAGCAGCATCATAATGCCAATATAACTCACAAGAAAGGTGTTTACCCAAGAGTTCCTGAAAAGAAGAGGATATTATCTTCTGCCGCTATGGAAATCCAGACAGAAAGCATCATTAACAGATAATGCTATGCCTATGCTAGGAATGCTTTAATTGCGGCTTCTCTGCCAAATTCTTTAATTGGGGCGGAGGGAAAAAAAAGTTATCTAAGGACCTCTCTTTCACAATCAAGACAAGAGCATCATAATTCTTTCTGGCCTGCCCCCCTTTCTTTCTGCCCCATATAGACCTCAAATGAACGTTGGCGGTAGAAAGCAAAGCCGAACAAAAGAATTGTCAAGAAAATTGTTGCTAAAATGGTAGTAAATTATAAAGCTTGTTGGCAGGAAATGTTGCTTGCACACATATGCTTTGCATGCGTATCGTACCAAACATAAGGTCAAGTACTGTTAAGGTCAAAGTCTACTACTCTCTTACTCCTGGGGTCAAACGCCTTTCTTTTCTTTCTCATTGGTCTATACGAAATGGAAGCCTAGAAGCTGTTTCTCCCGATAGAAGTTAAAATCCCTTCCTTAAGAGTGTTGATGGAAGCCAACTTGGCAGAATCTGAATGGGTGAAGAGCTCGATATGATCAGTTAAAACATGATTGAGGAAAAAAGCTTGATGGCTTCTCTGTCATGGACAACTATATCAGAAAAGGATGGCAACAGAAAACAAGCTTTTAATAAGAAAGTCCCATCCGATGGAGTTTCAAACCCCAGGTGATTTGGTGTTTAAAGAACCGATACTTCCCAATCAAGAAGATGCTCGAGGAGAATGGCAAAACCTCACCCAATTATGCAGGAACATACATAGTAAAGCAACAAAAAAAGGCATACTCAGGCGAGCTTTGGGTCAAGGCCAGTACTCACAGGTCCAGGCGGAGGGGCTTTGGTCCTAACAGATGAAAGGGAAAACCGTACTATATCTACCTATATATCCTATAAACTTCCTTATGCTTTGAAAAATTTCTCAATCTATTCCAATAGTTTTTCTAACTATGCCCTCTTTCTAATGCCTGATTATAGTCAAAAAAAAAAAAAAAAAAGTAAAAAAAAAAAAAAAGAGGAGAGTCCCTTTTAGGTTTGACTAAAAACCGAAAAAAAAAAAAAAAAAAAAATTCACCCGCAAAGGCAAACCTAAGTCAGAAAGTTAGGTCATTAAAAAAAAAAAAAAAAACGAAAAAAAAAGTTCCGTTATGTTGAAAAAAACCCCGCCCGCAAAGGCAACCTAAGCCAAAAAAAAAAAAGTGGCATTAAAAAAAAAAAAAAATAGTCCGTTAGGTTGAAAACCCGAATACTCTAGTTGGCGGCCTAAGCAAAAATTGGTAGGACAAAGAAACTGAATCTTAGGCTGAAAACCTGCAAAGGCAGCTTAAACGATATCCTAATGTTTTACTACACTGGGGCAATTTTGCTTATGACTTGCTACAAACCTGGGCAAATTTGCTTATGGCTTGCTCCACTGGGGCAATTTGTGTTTTGTGATTGGCTACAATGGGGCAAAGGAGAATCATTGAAATTGTTAATGAAAGAATGTATGTGAAAGCTGAGACCTGGATTTGCGACGTCCAAACATTGGTTGGGAAATCAGATAAGAGGATCATGGAACCAATACTGGGGCAGAATTTTTTGGCGTTTGGCAATTAAACTGTATAAAATAAAAAAAAGAATCCAATTAAGATCCATAATATAAAAATCCTAGCTAATTTCCATTTTACATGCACGCTGTGTTTGCGCGCCGACTTTCTTTCACCATATTCTTTGTGTGCTATATGTAATTTCTCATATTACGGCATAGGATTTTTTTTCATGTGTTTCCATTTTTCCTATTGTGGCTTTAAATTCATTTAGTTTTATTGCTAGTTGATACGTCTTATGTCTTCTAATTAAGTAAATTTAAGTTTAATAGTATGATATATCATATTGTTTACTTCACCGAATGGATTGAACTAATGAATTAGCTCAGCGATTCTCTAATTGAGTCTAAATATTGGATCGTTATTAATTCGTGCACAATTCTGGTATTAGAGAAAAGTAAAAGCAATAATGATTAAGTTTAACGGAGTCCTATGTCTTGGAGGAACTGATCGAATGACGCTTGGATCATCAGAGCGGTTGATTTAAACAAGCTGGTGGTTTGATGTGTGGCGAGGCTGTCTTCAGGTGGAAGGTGGGGGGGGCGGGGCGTATGGTTCAGCTTTTTTGAAGGCTGAAGGGAGACTAGAATAGAAAGAATAAGAAGATAACGATAGGAAAGAGAAAGCAAGGAGGCCATCATTTTATTTCTGGGAGCGGAGACCGGCAGTTGGAAGGGGAGTGGGAGCTCTGAGGCTGGCAGACATGTGCTTTTACTTCTGGGATGCGCGGGACCTCCCAGGCTGACGACCAATTTATTGGCGAGCTCTGAGTCGCACTAGTTAATTGGATGTTCTGGTATCTGAGACCCATTGCATATTATTTTGGGAGCTTTATCACTCTGATAGCTTCATAGTGCTTTTTTGTACTTCTGTGGATCTGAGTCGTGGCTACTGCGAGTTTTATTTCGATTGGCTCTGTCAGGCTCACTGTTAATTTTATTTCTGGGATCTGTCAGGCCCATTGCATTTTATTTTTGGAGACTCTGAAGCTTCACTGTGCCTTTTTACTTCTGTATCTTGAGATCCCACTGCAAATTTATTTTCGATCTCTTGAGGCTCTACTGTTAATTCATTTCTGGGATCTGAGGCCCATTGCATTTTATTTTTGGATGCTTCTGCAGCTCACTGTGCTTTATCTATCTGGGTTGATCGCTGAGTCCTACTCGCAAATTTATTTTCGCCTCTGAGGCTATCACTGTTAATGTTACTTCTGGGATCAGAGGCCCCGCTGCAATTTATTTTTTTTCGAGCTCCGATGCCTACTTTTTTTATATTTGGGATCTGAGTCCCGCTGCAAATTTATTTTTTCGAGCTCTGAGGCTGCACCGCTAATTTTCCTTTTCGGGAATCTGAGGCCCCGCTATCATTTTTATTTTCCAAGCTCTAAAGCTTAATTCTGAATTTTTCTCCAGCCTGTTTCCCATCCCGGCCAAAATGCGAGTTCATTTTCTTTACTAGTTCCTTAAACTTCTATTACATGAAAAATCATTCTTTCTTCATGTAATTCTAGTAATGAACAAGTAAAGAGGGGCAACTGTGAACACCCTATTTTGACCGGGTATATTAGTTTTTCATTAGAAATTTCAAAAAAAAATTAAACATGCCAGAGAAAATAAAAAATAAAAAATAACCATAATAAAAAGATTTTAATTTTATGTTAAACACTTGGGTTTATTTTTGTTATTGGGTGGGGCCAAACCAGTTAAACCCATTATTCAAACCCATTACTCAAACCCTAGCAGGCCACCTTTGATTCTCCCTCCAACATTTTGATTTAGAGATAGAAATTCCTTTGTTTCTGATCCTTAATTTTTGCAGATAGTTATTTACACGTTTTGATTTTAGAGAGAGATTTTAATCTGAGCATATTTTTAGGATCAAGAATCAAGTGAATTGCATTAGAAAATCACAATGGGGAACGAAAAGAAAACGGGGTGGGGGGGGGGGGGGGGGGGGGGGGGGGGGGGGGGGGGGGGGGGGGGGGGGTGGGGGGGGGGGGGGGGGGGGGGGGGGGAGGGGGGGGGTGGGGGGGGGGGGGGGGGGGGGAAAGAGGGGGGGAACACACAGTATGAAGCTAAAAAAAATTCTTCTCAAAACCAACAACAGTGAGAGTAGTGGGAAGAAAAAAAAGGTTTCGAATGTCTTTGAAAATGCCATCATTGAAACATAGAGTGATATAAAATTCAGAAGACGAACAAATAGTCCAATAAGAGAGAAGAGAGAAGAGAGAAATCAGAAAGAAGGAAAGAAAGAAGAAGGAAAGGAGTTTTGGGGGAGGTCCTGGGTCTGACCACGGCATTCGTCGCCGCCAGCTCCGTGTTCACCGTGTTTAAGCAGATCCGCCGCCCCCATCCACGAGCCGTCGTGCAGCCAAGCCTTTGGGCGCGTGAGTCGCCCGTCTCCGCCTTGGTTCAGAATCTGGTCTCCAAGCCCTGCAACCCGAGCCACCGCGCACTCGCCATACAGAAACCGGAGCTCATCGCCGCCACCCAACTTCCACCGCACCTCGTTGACCGCCCCCGTCCCGGTTCCGCACAGTTCCGCCACAAGCTCGCCGACTGCCGAGACCCGTAAACCGTCAGCCGTTCCCGAGCCAGGCCCAACACCGTGCCACTATTTCCTTTCCTCTGTTTTCACGCAAAAACAGAAACGCAGGTAGAAGAAGAAAAGGGTTCTCTGTGTTTTTTATTATGTTATTTTGGTTTTCTTTTTCTTTTATTTTTATTTCTATTTTTAATTATTTCTTGAATAATGTATTTGGATTATTTGTTTGGACTTGAGCCCAAACTAAGTGGTTTTAATATGTTTGTTTTAAAAAAAAGGGAATTGGCCCTAACAATAAGTGTAATGAAACTGGATTTGATCTTCTTGTATTGAAACATAACAAAATTAGAATTGTAAAAAAGCAATATTTGTAAAATTTTTATGTTGGGAATTGCTTTGTGAAATGTTTCACACTTCAATTCTTTAAGTCACGATGTAGCGTCTGTGGACGTATCTGCCATGTTCTATCTCGTTTAGGGGTTCCTTTTTTTAAAAAAATGAAATATAAAAAAAAAAACCTTCTTTAATAAAATAAAAAAAAACCTTTTCATAAAAAATAAAAGCAACCAACAACAACTATTTTCTACAAGAACTACGTGGTTTTGAGTTTCCCATTGCATCAGGGAATACGTAGGAGCGGGGTCAATCATCTCGTCAAACCGAAATTAATTTTTCCTCTATTTTGGTGTTCTTTTTAATTTGCTATTTTAGATAATTAATTAATAATTATTTAATGTTTATAGGTTGCTCTATGACAAGTGTCATGTTCAATTTTTAGCTTCGAGGTTGCCCTATGGACTTATGTGCCATGTTCAACCTTATTTAAGATTTACCAATAATATTTATTTACTTTTTTTATAAAAAAAAAAGAATTGAAGAAACATAAAATATTAAATAAAAATATATCAATAAATAATTTCTTCCTTGTAAATATTTTTGGGGTAAAAATAAATAATTTAATTTGGCGCAATTTGTTTAAGGTATCATTCTTAGAATGAGCGATGTAGGGTGCTTAACACCTTCCCTACTCGTAACCGACTTCCGAACTCATTTGATGGTTCCAAAGACCGTTTTTTAGGTTTTTTCCAATTTTTTATCCTAAATAAATAAAATTGGTGGCGACTCTACTTTTTCTTAATCAATCTTTTGAGAGTTGTCCTCATCGCGATTTTTTTCGGTTGCGACAGTATCCATTAAAATTTACGGGTAATTACCCGTACCTGGACTCTTACCAATTGAGCGGGTAATTACCGTAGTCCTTATGAGTATTTTTTGCGGGTATCCAGTGAGTAAGTACAAATCGTCATCCTTATTCTTGTCGCCTTAAATTGATTTTTTAAATTTAATATAATTTTTAATGAAAATAATATGGTTAACTAGAACCACAACAAATCCTTCCAAACTCTCAACTCAGGTGCTTTTTGGCCCACCACTCCGTGCCTTTAACTCTTACTGTTGTATTTGTTGTTCAATTAGCATTGGTTTAACAGATCGAGTTTCAGTTTTTTTTTTTAACAAATGAGTACCTGAGCCCAAAGGACAAAAAAAAAAAAAAACACTAGAAACAAATCAAAACATCAAAGGAACCTGAACGGGGCAATGGGACACCCTCGAAGACATCATCAAAGACTAAGGCAATCAAGCCCTCTAGAGGGATAATCAATGATTTGAAGCTCATAATTCTCAGAACGTAAGGCTATTGTTAGCGAGCCAGTCGGCACAACGACTACCATCTCTGAAAGTATGCATAAAGTGAATTTTCCAGTTCTTCCCCATGAAGCTTGAGAATACGCCGGAAAATCTTGCAGGAAACTTTAAACTCACTAAAAGTATCCATAAAGTGTTAGTACTTTGTAATAGCTTGAGTCAAAGCTTGAGAATCACTCCCCACCACAAGCTGCTGGACACCAACCTGCCAAGCAAGGAGTAACCCAACCATATGCCCCAGAGTTTCAGATGTTTATTTTGAATGTGTTCACACAATAACCTAGTTCCGTTTATCACATTTTACGGCCCATTTGGTGATAGATAAGAGAAATATGATAGAATAAGTTATAATATTTTGTTTTAAACTATTGTTTGATGAAACAACAAAATATGATGATAAATCAATATAAAATAATTAAAGTATAATAAAATAATAACTGGAAATATAATAAAATATAACTAAAAAATGTAAAAAAAATAATTTAAATATAATAAAATGTAAAAATATTAAAATAAAACAAAAAAAATTTAATTAAAAATATAAAATAACTAAATTAATAAAAAATATTAATAATTAATTTTTAGTAATTATTTTTTATTTTATCACAATACTAATTTTGTCACTTTATATTATTTTAAGAAACTAAAAATTTAAAAAATATTCTAATAATTTAATTATATTTAAATTTAAAACTAAAAATGAATATTAAAAATTAATTTTAAGTTAAAGAATCTCTTAAAAAATTTAAAAATTATATGTAATTTTGTCATAAGGGTAATTTTTTATTTTATATAATTTAAAAAATTTAAAATTATTAAAAAATTAAAGTCTAACAAAATATTAAATTGATGTTAACATTATAAAAATAATAATAAAAATTAATTTCTTAAAAAATTATATAATTTTGTTGCAATAGTAATTTTGTTATTTTATATAATTTATATCCTATCATACTATTCATTTAAAAAATATGATATGACAATATAATGTTATGTAGTTTGTTATCAAGTACGCATCCAAACACATGATAGGAAAAGTTGATCCATGTCTATATCCTATCTGGTGAAGGCTATGGTGCACCACCCACCAAAGTAGTGCAGTGGTACACCACCCACATGTCAATAGTTGAGCCAATCATTTATACAGCCAGCAAATTTTACTTTTTAACTAGTCAAGTGTTGAATGTAAGATAAGTATTTGCAAATAAATACACTGTATTTTTGTATTTTGCCGAATGACCCCAGATTTAAATAACTAATCTAAAGACACGTTTATTACTCTATGTACCTGAAAACATGGATCTCATAACACATTTTTGAAAACGAAAAATCCTTGCTGTTAGTAAAACCTCTAGTCTACAACAACTCATCACCGCCATTGATTTGAAGCGTCGTCCTCCGCTTTTGTCCCGATTCATAGTGCAACCTCTGGTTGGATCTCAGCACCAACCAATTTTTTCCAGGAACATTAAGCCTCTGTGCTGTTAGTAAACCCTGTAGTCTACAACAACCCATCACCATTCACCGCCATTGATCTGAAGTAGGGGTGGCAATTTGCCCCCACGAGCGGGGATCCCCCGCGGGGACTGCCCCGAATGGGGCTCCCGCGGGCGGGGAAATTTTCCCCGCGGGGACGGGGGTGGGGGAGAAAATCCCCCCGTGGCTGATTCGGGGACAGGGATGGGGATAATGCCCCCCGCCCCGCGGGGTCCCCGCCCCGAATATATTACCTAATTATCCTTATTATATATATTATTATACTATAACTACTAATATTTATTGTGGTCTTTTTGGTCTTTTTTACATGTGTTTTGCTTATATTTTTTCCTCCTGAAACATGAATTCCCCTCATCCAGTGTTTCCATTCATTCAATTTTCGTTTTTCATCTCCCCCTCATAAACCGAGTTTTGCGCCGTCCACCAAGAAAACCAGACCCACCGCCGGCATCGACCAGTCAAGCATCTCTGCTTGCTCCACTGGGCCAGTCGCATCTTTGCTTACTCTGCCCGCGTCTCTGCTTGCTCTGTTCAAACGGCTTCTCTGCTTGCTCCATTTGACCGCGTTTTCGCTTGCTTCGCCATTGCTGTTCAACCGTCCGCCATTGCTCCGCCATACCGCAGATCTGTGGTATGTTCGCTGACCCACCCCACATCTTCTTCCTATTATTTATTTGCACTTAGAATTTGGATCTAAAGGTACCTATTTGACTTCTCTGTACCTTGTTTAAATGGAATCTTTAGTACTTTAAATGGTAATATGTTTGAATGCCAGTAACATGTAAAAAATTTAAAAAGGTTTTTTATGCGGCTATTGGTTTAATTTCTTGTTTGAGTTCTTGTTGCAGCTAATTGATAAAATGGTCAAGTTTGATTGCTGCCCCCTAGTGCCTTTTCTATTCTTGTGGTTTCTGCTTCATTGTTTGGGCTTAGCAGCTGCTGGTTTCGAGTTTTAGATTTTGGGGACAAAGGTTGTTTTGAGTTTTTTTTTTTTTGCTTTTTTTTTTTAATGAATTTTCGAGGTCCCCGTGGGGATTGCGGGGATCTGCGGGGACGGGGACAGGGGAGGAAAACCCCCCACGGCGGGGAGCGGGGACGGGGTGAAAGCTGGGGGGCGGGGACGGGGAGCGGGAGAGTACTCCCCGCCCCCGCCCGCCCCATTGACATCCCTAATCTGAAGCGTCGTCCTCCGCTTCTGTCCCGATTCATAGTGCAACCTCTGTTTCCTGTCTTCCCCACCGTCCCCGACGCCCGGGAACTACCTGATCTGCCCATGACAGCCGTGCACTCGGCCGCATCTGGCTTGAAGCGCCGCCTGCTGTGTCCGTCGTGCCCGCTATTTCCAGCGACGTTAATACAAACCATCAGCTACAACACCTATACGACGACCACCAAGTGTCGCACTCGGAAACGAAAAGAGGAAATGATTCTTTCTTCTAGTCCCACCTCATCATCTTTGGGTTGATTGTTCTTTTCATGAAGTAATGGGTTTTGAGGGGGAGATAGGTTTCATTGTTCTGTTGATGAAGTAATTGGTTCTGAGGGGGAGATAGGGGAAAGGAAATTGTTAGATTTTTTTTTTTGCAGAAATTCATAAAAAAAAATAAAAAAATTGGCAGAATAAACAATTTTTTATCATAAAAAACAATATTTTAATATAGGTGAAAACTTGCAAATACAAAGAGTACAAGTACTATACTACAATATACTGTATTTATCAAATTTGATTACACTACAAATACAATGTAATACTTTGAAATTTTGACAAACCCTTGTGGCAAATTAATTGACACAAAATTTGCCATATGGGTGGTGCACTACTGCACCACTTTGGTGAGTGATGCACCTTAGACGAAACCATCCTATCATATCCTTATCCAACTCTCTTATCCTACCTATTCTTATTCTATCTGACCACTCCTTGGAGTAAATTTGATACATTAATTGACTCCGTTTCTGCTTGTTATTACATATATATTTTTTTTTTAGAAACAACTTGGTGGAAACGATATTAAGTCAAAAAGGAGTGCAAAAGCACCACTATAGAAATTGGCATACCAACTAGGTTGGCATCCCAATCCCCATCAATCATCTGCAACACACCTTTATTTTATTAAAAATAATGAAAATAAATATTACAAAAGCATGGGGGACATAAACCAAAACCCATGAAAGAATCATCTAAACCTATAATTAGGTAATCCAAACCTATTACAGTTAAAATCTTCCAAAAGAAAAATAGGAACCGAATCCCACCAAACAAAATTTTGTATGGTGAGATAATGAGATGCAAATCAATTAGCACAAACATTCCCCTCCCTAAAGATATGATAAACAACAAAATTCATTTGTTTTCTCATCATAATACAATTATTCCATTGGTTTCTTATCTTCCAAGGCACAATATCACTTGACTTGAAGGCAGCCACTACCAACTGGGATTCACATTCCAACCATAAGCTATACCATCCCTTTTTGAAATCAATTTCAATTGCTAGTATAGCACTAGCGAGTTCAGCAACAAGTGAATAAGAATTGCCAATATTAAGATCATAGCAACCAAGAAAAGCTGGCCTATGCCCTCTAAAAATGCCTCCACATGTTGACCAACCCATGGATCCGTTAGAAGATCCATCTGTATTGCATTTAACCCAATTGCAATGTGGAGGAATCCAATCAACTTGCCTAATCAATGGAGATTTACCAGCATGAACATTAATCGAAAATGATTTCAAAATACTGATTTTTGAACCAGAAGAACTCATAATACTAGCAAATATGTTTCCAGACATAGAAATAGATGCTGAGATCATATTTGTGACTCATGCAACATGAATTTTCTAGTTTTCATCCGAATAGAAAACAATGATTTCTACCATGGCGGAGAGATATTTTATTAGATGTGAAATAGGGTTATATGAGCCAGATAAGGCGTATATCCTAGAATACAAGTATGTATTAAGACTAATGGTGTTGCGTGAGCTAGAAGTGGTTGATCTTCCACTTCTCCGAGTAGAGCCTTCTCTTTATAGCCTCCAAGTGATCATGGAAAAGACGTGAGTTGGTTACGCATGTGAGAGACCTTAGCATGATTTACGGGTGAGGATATTCACTTCACATAATGCGCATGACTTCTACAAGATCTCCTGAGTTACGTGTTACATTTGACCGAGGTGTGTCTTTCAAGGGTCCTCCCAACCTCCTTGGGTGTGATTTAGGTCGGGTACCGCCTTGGTTGTGACATCCCGGGTCATTGCCAGGTCATTCCCTCCTGGTGCCCAAGTATCATTCCTTAGATGGGTCGAGGTGTTTGGATGGTCTTCAAGGATATTGGGACCATCAGGCCCATTCTGTTAGCGAGATTTGAAGGCCGAGATGTCTAGCTAAGAGATTAGAGGCCGAGATGTTTGGTCAAGAGGTTAGATGCTGAGATATCTGCCCAAGAGGTTCAAGGTCGAGGTGTCTGTCTAAGAGCACAAATTCCTCAGATAAAGGTCTCCCCACTTTTTGGGCTTTGGGGCCATAGTGTCTCGGACTGTTGGGCCTTGATGCTAATCGAGCCTTGACCAAATTCAGCCGGAAAAGGAGTCCCCCAAGCATCGAGTTGTATTTGACGAAGAGGCTTGTACTGCTTTCTTGGTAATCTCCCTTCAATTGATTACTTCCGATTTTGTTTGCCTTTTGGAATTATTGGTTCAAGCTTGTAACACCCCATTTTCTTGAATAAAGTGTATAAATTAAGCATGTTTAAGGGCTTAATTATGTTTCTTATGTGTTGAGGAAGCTATGTTTCAAATTTGAGGAGAATCGACCTTGGAACAAGCTTAGAACGTGCGAAAATGGGACATGTCAGCAAGCACATGTTTGAGCGTGGAGGAGCTCAACGTTAAAGCGTGCCAACATTTGGACGTGGGGTTGGTGGATGCTCAAACGTTGAAGGGGTTACATGTGGATGTGTACATGTCAGTTGCATGGAACATGTGGCAACACAGGAGGCCACACTTTAGTGTGGGAAGTTCCAACGCTAGAGCGTGCTCAACCGAATATGTCAAACTTAAGTTTTCTTTCAATTTCATTTTAGGGCTCATTTTCTTCAACCTTTCAGCTGCGAATGAGAGAGAGTTAGAGAGAGAAATAGAGACTTAGAGAGAGAGTGTGTGTGTTTGATGAAGATCGGAACTTCGTTACGCGAAATCGACTACGTCGGGGCGATCGTGGCAACAAGTACTTCGCATTTATGTGCTTGATTTCGTGATTCGATTGAGGTAAGCTCGAATCCCTAACATGTCGGCATGTTGAAAATGTCGACATTAGCGTTCTTCATCTTTTCCCTAGTTCTTCCATAATTTCTTGCTTCGATTATTGTTTTCGAGCAAGATTAGGGTTAATGACGTTGCATACATGATGTTTCTGTGTTGTTAGGGCAAATTCTGGAGCTTCGGGGAGCCTTGTGGACATGTGGACAGATTGGGTTTGATGAAGAAAAAGGTTGTTTGTGATTTTCGGGAGTGCAAGAAGTCCACACGTGTATCTAAGGTGGGGAGAAAGTAGTCACTATCGTCGGGGAGGCAAACGTAGCTTAATGTGTTATTCTTTGTGTGTAGGGTACCCGAAATCATACTAGTGGTTGAGTAATCGACAATAGCTAAATCCTAAAGGTAATTTACTCTGTGGTACCGATTAGCGTTTAGTCATTGTAGGTTTGTCGACGATAGGACGATATCCTAGGTTAGACGAATGTTGTTTGGGGTTGATTGCTATATATGAAAATATGTTTGATTGGTTGGTTGAGATGCTTGCATGTGTTATGTAAAGTATGCTTAGGTTGACACAGTGAGAGTACTCTGAAAGTAAAGTTATAATATTGTGGGTGCACTGGCACCGAGATGAGATTGTTGATGAATCGACATCATGAACGTCGGTCTGTGGGAATGTACCAGTGTCAACTCAGGATGTGTGTGCATTGCATAGTTGCCAAAGTGGCGAGCCATATGACTGGGAGTCATATGAGGTTAGTTGTACCTAAGTGCAGGTACGAAATTTAGGACGGACGGTCTCGACAACTTTGGGATGTAATCAGGTTCATATTTATTTACAGTGGCCAATAATTTGCACCTATTGTGCCATGATATCTGCTGGAACTCGATTATCTCAATGTCTGGGCCCCTAGTATTCCAGTCACAGGTGGACATTCTGAGGTGACCAATGTACCCCTCATTGGAGTTTAATTCATAGGGCATGGATGCAAACTTATTGGTCATGATGAGAAGAAGGGTTACATGGACAAACTAACTGACATTCTTTGAGCAAGGAATGCTCTTGAGAAAATGTCCTGGGGAGTCAGAACTCCCAAGTGAGAGTAATCGGCCGATATGCATACGAGTTGGTATTCCTTAGAGGTTTTGGATATGAGAGATGTGATTTCGAGGATGAATGTGAAAGTATGACTTGAGAGATGGTTGTAGCATGTGTTGTATCTATAACGTGTGTGCCCCTTTCCCTTTTTTATGATGGTTAGAAGTTGCTAATCTTCCTAGGTTTCTTTTCTTTATATGTATTTGTACGTTCAGGTGAGTCAGATTTGAAGCCGGACAGTGTCTTTGGGCCAGCAAGACCAATGGACCAAGCTTTTTTTACTCGCCCATCCACCCAGGATTCTAGTCCTGGGGGACAATGAGGTAATCTATCACGACCCCAAAAACTGGCAGATAGATCACTTGCTGCACTGGATGATCCTGATGACCCGTTAGGTTTGGATGATGATGAGCAGTTTGATTTAGACGTCGATCTTGATGAAGATTTAGACAAAATCATAACATCTATGAGGGGGATCAATTTTCGTCTCAATAATTCCAGCTGAGTTCGAAGCTCGGCAGGAAATCAACTACATTGAAGAAGATGTGGAAGAGCTAGAAGATTTATTTGAAGATTGGCTTTTCCTAGACGAGAACAACGTCTCAATGGTTGAAACCGCCATGCAGGTTGAGCCACCGATAGAAGAGATGAAGGCCCACCTTCGGCCATTACACATAAAAACTTTAGTAGAAGGCAAGCCTACTCATCAGATTTTGGTCGATGGTGGTGCAGCGATCTATTTGATCCCTAGAACTATGGACAAAAGACTGGGGAAAGATGAATCGGGTTTGATCCCGACCAATATGGCAGTAACTGACTTTGCTAGAAAGGTGTCACCATCAGACGGGGTAGCTATAATCCATGTCCAGGGAGGGTCTGTCTCTTGAACCACTTTATTTGTCGTGATTCCATCACAAGTTATAACATGTTGTTGGGGAGAGATTGGATCCACGCTGTCGGCATCATACCATCAACGCTTCACCAAAAGATGGTCCTGTGGAACACCGACAACGATTTGGAAGTAATTGAAGCCAATGACAGTCTGTGTTACATGCAACAATTGCTTGTTGATTTCAAGATTTATCATCCGAGTGTCAGGTCAATGAATACGGCCTACGAAGATATCAACAAGGACACGTTGAAGGCATGTGTATGCGATTAGTATGGCATCTAGTTGCCTACAAAGGCCGACGAAGGAACTATGGTCGACAGTCAAATGGCCGAGGCTAATCGACCTAATGAAGGCCATGACGGAAGCCTTTGAGAGCCAATTGACTCGACTGTAGCATGCGCTCACAGCAACGTGTTGTATGATTGTGGGATTGATGACGAACCTTTGGGGTTCGAAGAAGCACCGCAAAAGGAAGGAGAACACATGGTGAAGACGAAAGACCCACTGGACCAAGTCAATCTGGGAACAGAACAAGACCAAAGGATAACCAACGTTAGTGCATTGTTGCTAGAGGATTTCAGAAGCAAGCTTGTTGATCTATTAAGGGAATACAAAGACTGCTTTGCTTGGGAGTATAGTGAGATGCCTGGGTTGAGCCAAGACCTGGTCGAGCACCGTTTACCTCTTAGAGCGGATTGCCGACTGGTTAAGCAAGCTTCTCGACGATTTACACAGGAATTTGTGCTAAAAGTCAAAGAGGAGGTTGAACGACTGTTGAAGGCAAAGCTCATAAGGACAACCAGGTATGTCGAGTGGATTTATAACACGGTACCCGTCGCTAAGAAGAATGGTAAACTCTGGGTGTGTATAGACTTCCGCAACTTGAATACTGTTACGCCAAAGGATGAATATCCAATGCCAATCGCTAACATGTTAGTCGACTCGATGTCCTGCCATGAGTTACTTAGCTGCATAGACAGGCACGCCGGATACAATTAAATCTTTATCGCTGAAGAAGATGTGTCGAAAACGGCGTTTAGATGCCTAGGGGCAGTCGGCACCTATGAATGGGTAGTCATGCCCTTTGGGTTAAAGAATGCTGGAGCGACTTATCAGAGAGCCATGAATACCATCCTTCATGATATGATTGGAAAATTTATGGAGGTGTACATCGACGATGTTGTAGTCAAGTCGGAACATCATGAGAAGCACTTAATAGATTTGAGGTTGGCTTTTGAAAGAATGAGGAAACATAGCCTCAAGATGAATCCATTAAAATGCGGGTTTGGCGTATCGGCAGCCGATTTCCTGGGATTTTTGGTACACAAAATGGGGATCAAAGTTGACTGTCAAAAGACCAAAGCAATCATAGAAGCCTCACCACCGACAAACAAGAAGGAATTGCAGTCTTTCTTAGGAAAGGTAAACTTTTTAAGAAGGTTTATCTCCAACTTATCAGGACAGACCAGAGTATTCGCACCTTTAATAAAGTTGAAGAAGGAGCAAGAATTCCTATGGGAGGCTCAACTTCAAGAAGCTTTTGACAAAATCAAGGAGTACTTGACGCAGCCATCCGTTATTCCACCACCAATGCCAGGTAAGCCTTTGAAATTGTACATTTCGGTGTCAGAAGACACTATTGGTAGTATGCTGGCTCAGGAAAATGAAGAAGGGATCGAAAGAGCAGTATATTATTTAAGTAGAGTTCTTAATGATGCGAAAGGAGATATAATGCAACTGAGAAAACGTGTTTAGCTTTGTATTTTTCATGTACCAAGTTAAAATATTATATGATGTCATTCGATGTATTAGTTTAGTAAAAAACTGATATTATTAAGTATATGTTATCAAAGCCAAGTCATTGCAGAATTTTTGGCCGACCACCCGTGTATGGAAATCGACGAAGTACGTCTAGTCGGCTTAAAGCCTGGAAATTGTACTTCGACGGCTCAAGCCATCAAAATGGTGTAGGAGCCAGAGTGGTTATTATATCACCAGAAGGCTGGCCGACAAAATTGATGTTAAGAGTTAGAAATCCATGTTCAAACAATGAGGCTGAATACGAAGCCTTGATTGTCGGATTGGAAATCTTGATGAACATGCAGGCATGATACATCTAAGTATGTGGAGATTATCAACTGGTAGTGAAGCAGTTGGCTAACGAATACCAATGCCTTAATGATAGGCTAAAGAAGTATCATTCGTTGGCCACTAAACTCATGAAACAATTCGACGAAGTAACTGTCGAACATGTTCCTAGAGAATCTAACCAGGAGGCGAATGACTTAGTGCAGATTGCCTCAGGTTACAAAGTGTCATTAAAAACGTTGTCAAAATTTGCAGAAATACACGAAGTCTTATACCAGTTAGAGGAGAGAGACATCTGCTGTAACAATGTTTGTTTTCAACAAATGATTGAAGAGAGCCTATCCTCCAGTATTTGAGGAACTCGAGTGCGACTGTTGACCCAAAGGCTCAGCTGAAGGCATTGAATTATACTGTACTTGGGGGCACCTTGCATCGAAAGACTGTCGATGACAATGTGAGTGAATGCCTCAGTGAAGCCGATGCATTATTGGCCCTTACGGAAGTCCATGAAGGGATTTGCAGCGTGCATCAGGAAGGACAGAAAATGAAGTGGAACCTTCGTCGAAGAAGAGTTTACTGGCCAAGAATGGCGCGAGATTGTATCATGTTTGCGAAATCATGCAAAGAATGTAAAAAACATGGAAACATACAAATCGTTCTGGCTAGTTAGCTCCATTCCATAATCAAGCCTTGGCCTTTTCGAGGTTGGACCTTAGATATCATTGGACAGATACATCCATCATCGTCAAAAGGGCACAAGTACATACTAGTGGCCGTCGACTACTTCACTTAGTGGGTTGAGGCCATTGCTATGAAGGATGTAACTCAATATGATGTTATGGAGTTTGCCAAAAATCACATAGTAAGTAGATTCAACATTCCACAAACCCTAACGACTGACCAAGGGAAGGTATTTATCAGTCGAAGGATGTTGGAATATGCTGAAGAGAGAGGCATTAAAATGGTTGCCTCAACCCCTTACTATGCGCAAGCCAATGGGCAGGTTGAGGCCGTGAATAAGATTATTATTAATCCTATCAAGAAGCATATAGGCCAACAGCCAAGGAATTGGCATAACAAACTTCAACAAGTTCTTTGGGCATATCGGAATTCACCGCAGGATTCGACTGGAACGACACCATACAGGTTAGTGTATGGACACGATGCGGTGTTACCAATCGAAATTGACCTACAGCCCATGATAATTCAAAGACAGAATGACCTCCTAATCGAAGACTACCACGAAGCCATGTTCGATGAGTTAAATGAACTAAGTGATGAACGGGTGTTAGCTTTGGAGAATATAGTTCGGCAGAAGGAAATAATAGCTAAGTATTATGACACCCGAGTTAAGTACAAAGCTTTTAAAATTGATGATTGGGTGTGGAAAGTCATTTTGCCTATGGACAAACGAGACCCAAGATTCGGCAAGTGGTCGCCGAAATGGGAAGGACCATTCAAGATTACTTAAGTCTATTTGGGTAATGCCAATGCTATTTCCGGCGTCAATACAAATCATCGGATAAAACCGACGTCGGAAGGGTATACAAAAAGTTGTCGGCTCAAGAAAGTCGACACTAGTCCTATTACTACTTGTCAAAAGAAGGTGACAAAATGTCGAAAACAAGGATGTCAGGGTACAAGCAAGTGAAAGCTACAAGGTTTTCATGGGAACATTGCAATGAAACAAAGTACCTTTTTTCCACAGCCATGTATTCGAAAGAAAGGACGTCAAATTAGCAAAGGAAAATGTCGTCGAAATAGAATACCAATTTGACACGAAGCCGTGAAGATCGGATGCACGACGCATCAAGGAGATTTTCCACTCCGGCCACTAACGTCAAAGTGGGCCAACCCATGCAAAAACGTGGGAATATGGAGGTGTGGGGAGTTACACTCTGAAGCAGCTCAAAGACCATGATCCAACTAGTGGAGTAATGGACATTAGATCTTAGCCGTAGGATCAATAAACACGTTTGTCAATAGGACAGATGACCGTAGAATAGAATCTAGGTAGTTTTTTTCTTTTTCTATAAATAGTGCTTATTCGGATGTACAAATGATCGGATACTTTGATAACACTCCCACAACATCCTCACACTCATAATGGATTACAACGGAGTTACATCAAGTATGCCTTCCCACATTTAATTTTCATGCAACTTTACTTTTAATGCAAGTTCTTTCTTCTTCATCCCTATTCTTCACTAAACTCTCTCTCTCTTTACTTCGAAACTTGAAATCATTCGTGATTTGGTAAACTTTTGGTCACTTGGAACATGTTTGCGGCTTACGAACTCTTTTTATTTACTTGCACATTTAAGTTTCCTGCACCTTTTATATTTTCTTCACTTTTACTGTTTTTCCCTTTTAATTTTGCAAAGCTTAAGTAGTGTTTGATTCACTTTTCTGTAGTTTTTCTTTCTTAATTGTGTTTCTGTCGGAATTAACAATATGCCTTTAGTTTACTCTCTCATCGAATTTAAGGCAGGTTTCGACGAAAGCCCTATAGTGGATTACCATCAGAAAGGAGATAGTCTACAACCACCTAATTAAAATATATTTGTTGTGTGTCTTGTCGAAACACAGAGAAAGCAAATTTCCACATCAACACCTGGTAACAGTTCCGCTCGCCGTGGCCAATAAGGGTGCTTCCCCCTATGAGCTCAACTCCATTAGGGGTATCTTGGTCTCCTCGGAAGGTCCATCATAGACTGGAATACTCCAGGTCCAGATGTCGAGATAGTCGAGTACCAGCGGAGACCACGACACAATGGGTACAAACCATTGGCCACCGTCGATCAATTCAAACCTGGCTACATCCCCAAGGTTCCCTGAACCGTCCCGCTTACATTCCGTACCCTCACCTGGGTACACCAACCTCGTATGTGTAACGCCTCCTACAGTGCTACATGTTCTTACCCAAAATTTGCGGGAAAATAAAAAACAGAAAACTATTTGCTGGTTACTTTCGAAAAATAATTTGTAACCTGTTCATGTCTTAAAATTTGGGGTAAAAAATAATATTTACTTTAGACTTCTACTTAAACATATCACCTGCATATATATATATATATATATATATATATATATATATATATATATATATATATATATATATATATATATATATAATATATATATATATATATATATATATATATGCATAACTATAATACTTACATCACTATTCTTCATAATACAGATTAGGATCCTTAAAGTTACGGATCATTAGTCAGAGTTCTTCTAATAGTGGTAAGGAAAAATACATACAGAATACATACAATACCAAAAATCAGAGGGTTAAGTGGAGAACCAGGATTACAAAAAAGACATGGCTTTCATCAGCCTGATACACATCATAAAAGAAGTTAGCACTACCCCAATAGACAAGACCTATGCTGGTCAAATCTAGTGGAATTCGTTAGGGAGACCTCTGTGATTATCCCTATCTGGAGAAGGATCGGGTGAACCTCCTCCAACATCTGTAACACCCCGTTTTTCTTATAAGCGCTTGTTGTGTATGCCTTGTTTGCTTAAGAAGGTTTAGAGTGGGCTAAGTGGGATTTTAGGCTTCAAATCCCTTCCTGATGCATGAGCACGACCGTGCTCATGAGTCAACACGCCCGTGCTTGTTAGGCCGTCTTGTGACTGTCTGAGTCACAAGCACGGCCGTGCTCAGCGCGGAATCGCGTCTCACTGACGCTAAGTAAGCACGCCCGTGCTAAGCAAGGAGCACGACCTTGCACAGGTCAGGGTCTTTAAATAGGAGGCAGTAGTAGCACGAGGGTTTTCGTGTGAAACCCTATTTTGGCACATTGGGCAGTCCTAGTGTGGCAGAAAACTCTTCCCTCTTTCTTCCCTTGAACCCCTTGAAATTATTGGTGTTCTTGCCCTAGTTTTTGGGAGAGGAGTAGCACGCTAGTAAAGTTTGAGGTAACACTGTCTTCCCTCTCTCTTAGTCTCTTTTCTATTATTAGATCTAGAGACTAATTGGTTATCCTCTACTTGCTTGGCCAAGGCTTGGGGAACTCGTCGAGCCAGTCGAGGGAACGTGTCTAGTTTGCCAATGTTATCGTTTTGGGAATCTTCATACCAAGTATGGGGAGAAGGAATAGTATGAGTATGTAGGCTTGAGGGTAGTGTAAGACGAAGGGTTACCCATGACCCTTTCCTTTGATAACATGTCAATATGCTTATGCCTATTTGTTATACGATGCATAACTGTTATGATGTTAATGAATGGCATGACTGTTATTATTGATGATGTTGTTTGTTATGAATATGTTAATGTTGTGATGCCATGATTATGATGAGTATGATGTTATTGGTTGTTGTTGTGTTGTGCTCTTTATGAGTGTTGATTGTTGAAGATGTTAATGCCAACAACGATGTTAAGACGTTAAAATACATTAATGACGATAATGAGAATTAAGGGATGTTTTTCCCAATTGTCATAATACATGAATATAGTGTGAGAGGTAAGGTTATGTTCATAGGGCTTAGTTAAAGACCCTAGGATTGATTAGTGAGTGTTCTAGGAACTTTAATAATGAAGCTGAGATTAAAGGACTAATTCCCCATGATGATAAGACATGAATATTAATGAAGAACAATTAAGGTTAATGAAGTTGATGATCAATGGATTAGTAAAAGCCAATTGGTTGAATCTGTGAGTTGTCCCAAGGATTTGGGAAAGGGTTCCTGACCCTTTCGGCCCAGATCAGTACGGCCACGCTCCATTGAGCACGACCGTACTTGATAAGGAGCACGCCCGTGCTTAACAGGCAGCATGACCATGCTTGCCTACTAGTCCAGCACGCCCATGCTGAGGGTGAGCATGCCTGTGCTTACCTGACCAGAACAGAACCAGAATGTTTGAAAAAGGGTTTTCATCCCAAATGCTTAAAAGACTTAATAAGATACCAACAGAACATGAAGACCCAAAGACAAGTGAAAAGGTGATGTTGTACCTTGGTAACCGAGTGGCCTAGGGGGCCTTGATGCTTAATGGTCGAGGTGTTTAGCTCTAGTGCTCGGGAACCATGGTGTTAATAGCTAAAGTGAGAAGATAACATTGTTGATGTTGAACCTTGGTAGCCTAGTGTTCGCTCCAAGTGATAAGATGTTGTACCTTGGTAGCCTAGTGTTCGCTCCAAGGGGCCCTTAATGCTTGATGGTCAAGGTGTTGAGCTCTGATGCTTAATGGCCAGAGTGTTGTTAATGCTTAAAAGACTTAACGTTGAACATTAAACGATAATCCTCGATAGCCTAGTGGTCGAAGTGTTGATGGTGATAAAACTTGGGTAGCCTATGGGTCCAAGCGGAGGTGGTGGTTGAGGTTGTGTGTTGTTTGCCATGCATTCACACATCGGAGATATTGATGGGAGGTTGTGCAACATAAGGGAGGTTGTCCGAGAGTAAGACGATCTGGCCGTCCGCGGGATTCGTCCAAAAGGGAATCAAGTATACACCGTGGTGGCACATCCGTGAATAAGATGTGTCGGCTATCCAAGGGGTCCACCGGTGGTTTGGTGGTCTGGCCCGGCATTGGTGCTTTTTGGCCAATGTGGAAATGTAACCCCGAAGTTGGCATCCTGAGTTAGTTGGATCCAAGTGCATAGTAGAGGAGTGGAGCAGAGCTGCATTGCATAGCATACACGTATATGATGATGATTATTATGACATTGCTGTTTGATATAACATGCTTGTTTGATGTATGCTCGTCTTGCTAACTGCTTCCTTGCCGTTATATTCATATACATGTTTCTTACTCCCTATCTCTATGTTTCTTGTTTTGTGGCATGTATCGTTTATGCAGAGTTCAATATGCAGCCAGTTGAGGAGTGACTCAGAGGAGCCGCGACTCGTAGATAGGATTTCCGTTTCAGTAGTTGTTTAGTTTGTTTTCAGTTGTATCCAAGTTGTTTTATCGGATTGGTTATACCAGTTTTGTAGTGTGACATCGGGGTTAGGTTCGTTTATATTTCAGTTATGTTATGTTTTCTTTATAAACATGTTTTAGTTATTCCCGCGTTATGTTACAATGCGGCAGTCTCTGCCCTTTTTTTATATTATATATATTTGCATGCGTATGCATTCTCTCTCTTTTATATATGTGTTATCATTTTTGAATGCATGCGGGGTGGAGGGTGTCACAACATCCACAACAGCGATGGGGTCATCAACATCATCATCCAGGGGGTGGTACTCTACCCCCTCCTCAACATCCTCCACCGGATCCTCTTCAACCATCATATCATCGTCGTCGTCTCCTCCCACAACGACTATAAGAGCAAGCAACTCAGGTACTGGAGATACAGGTCCAGATCCAGGTACCACCTGTAGGGGCGGAGGCTGATGGTGAGTATTCCCTATCTCTATCAAAGTCCTTAAAAGCAGCCAAATAGGGGTTAATGGCACTTCCACTATCTTAATGCTGTGAGAATATGACGTCGCTCCTGCTTCACTTCCCTTCGTAGTAAGTATAGGCTCGGTATACCTGGCGCTCCGGGCTACCGGGTGTATCACCCAAGCGCCCTCTTCCTCTCTCTTCTCAAATGCGAGGCCCAAGAACCCCGAGTAGGTCAGATGATGCATCGGGTCCATCTATATACCCATACAAATATACCACAAAAGTATAGCACCAAACAGAAAAAAAAACAATGCAAATGTGAGATACCAATATATGAGTTATCATAGTAGCTACATACACGACTCACAAGACAAAAACATACGACAACAATACATAATATAATATTATAATTATATCACAGGGATTCATTCCCGACAATCAAATGCATTTTGTAAAACTTTTTATGTCACTTCAACATTCACTATCTACTTCCGAATTCTCCGAAGATCCTAACTTCCCTTCGTCGAGCATGATAGGATCGTGATAATGCCTATAACACAATTGTTTCGCGTTGGGTCGGCCTCTCATGGTTCCGATCCCCAATTGTTCTAGGGTATCGTATCTCACCTAAATAATACATAATAGTTCCTGATTGAGTTCATTTCGTGCGGGGTAACCGATTTCCACCACCAGAGATTACAAGGTCCCAAGTATCCCGTGGAGTTCGAGCTCGAAATGTCCCTAAAGCCCCAAAAACTAAACGAGTTGTCTTTGGTCCGTAACTATTCAGTTGTCAGTTCACCCTGTGTGAAACTGTGGCTCGATACACAACAGCACGTCTGCCTGACTATGCATGTAAAACAATATTTCTTCG
This sequence comes from Echinosophora koreensis, assembly GCA_035048595.1. Taxonomy (NCBI): domain Eukaryota; kingdom Viridiplantae; phylum Streptophyta; class Magnoliopsida; order Fabales; family Fabaceae; genus Echinosophora; species Echinosophora koreensis. Next base: position 540,255 of record JAPCYP010000159.1, on the reverse strand, counting down.
TTTTGTTTTTCTTTTTCGCTTCTTTCTTTCCCGTCGAGGGTTAAAGCTCCCGACTACTTTGTTTAGGTATTAAATAAACTTTTAATACCAACTTAGGATTTTTAACAAAATCCATGGTTCAAAATCTCCTCCACAATAGAACACTAGCCCGACGTCTCGGAAATCTAGGTTCTACTAAATCAAAACACTAGCCCGGCTTCTCGGAAATCTGAATCCAGCCCGATCTCTCGACAATCCAGATCTAGCCCGAATCTCAGCATCGGTAATCTAGGTCCTATCCTTTCCTCGAAACTCAAACAGGAACTTTAGCCCGTCATTTCGGTAATCTAAGTCCTTTCCACTCTCATTTTCTTCCAAGGGTTTTTTGTTCAATGAAAACTAAATCAAAACAAAAATAAAAGAGTTTCTCACTTTGTTCCATAAATACTTTGTCGTTTCTTAGGAATACACTTTCACCACAACCTTTTCTTTTAGAAATCCATTTTCTGAAAACTTAGAAAATCACTAAAATCCCTTTTTTTTTTTTTTTCAACTTTGAACTAAATACAAAATTCTTATAGAATCAAGTGGATCAAAGAAAACATTTGATCCAAGTCTTTCCATTTTGAACCAATACTTTTGTAAAACTTAAAAGAGAATCTTTATTTTCAAGAGACTTTTCCTTTCAAAATCCTTTTGAACATTTTCATAACTTTTGATGTTTTCCATTTTCATTTCTTTTCCTAAACTTTGTTCTATCTTCACACTTCCATCATTAAAATTTTCTTCTCACTTTCCAAAGAAAACAAAACAACACTTTTAAATCTTTCTAAGTTAAGGTATTTTAATGTCTTAATCTTTATTAACAAGTAATGACTAGTGTCATGCCATCAGCCAATCACAATCAAACAATATAGTAATATCATCCAATATATATATATATATATATATATATATATATATATATATATATATATATATATATATATATATATATATATATATAGACTATTCACATCATGCAATATCAACATATATAATTTCCAATAATCATCACAACACATTATAAATCAACATACAACAAGGTATATGACTAGTATAAGCTCTTCAGGCAAACTCCTTTAACCTCAAGTGTGAATTCTCGTTTTGAAAGCGATCGTCTAGTGTTCAGTTTCCACCACACAATCTCAAACAACAAATTTATCAAAGATTCCTTCACAAAATAACATAGAACAAGTCAATTTTTGAAAAAATCCTACTAGCTCACCCAGTGTAAAATTGGGCCTTCATAGGGAAAAATAAGTTAGGTATTTTGGTTGATTCTAAGCTCTTGGACTTGGATCATTTAGGTACTAGAGAGTCTAAAATAAGCATTAGATTTTGAAAAATGAAACAAAAACATCAACCTTTTTTCTTCTTGAAATTTTCGGCCAAGAGGGGTTTCATGGGGTTACGGTTTTCATTTTTATTCCCACTCTAAAATACACATACTAGGATTGGGGGGGGGGGGGGGGGGGGGTGGCGTGAGGGGTTGGGGTAGTTTAGGGAATTTTTTTTTTGCAAGGGCCATGTTTGGATCTTGAAGAAAGAGCTTAATAGGTTTTTAGTTTGATAAAAAACTATATCCTTAAAGTTGTCATCATAACTTTGATAAGTCATGATGTGACAATTTTCACAATTCCCCCCATCACTTCTATCATCTCTGCTCCATATTATCTCTGCATCACATCCAGTTCTATCGTTTACCAGTCTTAAGGTTCTTACGCTCGTTTCATTTGATTATTTCGCCAGAATAAAATATAATATTTATTTTAGAGCGAAAATTTGGAAATGACTCATATCTCTTAAAAATGGATAAGAATCACGGATGTTTTGTTCACGTATCAGAATAAAGTTTTCTGATTAGTAAATTTATACTGTTAGTGAAAACGCAGATCGGTTTTCGTCTGAATTTTCAACCCAAAATTTTAGTGGAACTTTTTACTATCTACTATGATCTAGATATGATTTTGTTTTAGTCAAAATCATTTTCTAGCTTTCGGATAAAAATATAAACATATAAATATCTTTACAGATATTGGAAATCATTGAAAATCGGGTGTTACAGCATGACTCCCAATCGCATGGCTCGCCACTTTGACAAATATGCAATGCAACACAAACCTAAGTTGACACCGGTACCATTACTCACTTACACGCATTACGATACACTCAGCATCTGTAGCTTCAACTCGGTACCCATATATTGTTCTCATATCCCATTCATAACCGTAGTACCCTCAGGGTGTCAACTAGGGGTTCCAACAGCACAACAGACAATCAGACAACATTGTCGGCATCAACGCTAACATCATAATATCATCATCCTCAACATCAATAATAACTTAACATCATTAAATAACAACATGGCATCAAGTATCATCATGCATATATAGCAAAGAGTGTAACACCATACTTTAAATAAGGCTAATTAAATTAATAAAATAGGAATTTTCAAAATTGTTTTCAAAATGATCTCTTTAAAAAAAAAATGGACTTTTGGATGACGTCAAAAAAAAACCTGATAAGCGGTTGATAAATTTGAAACTTCCTTAAATAAAAACTTGCTCACTGGTCTTACGCCAACTGCCAGGAGAGGAAACAAAAATAAAAAAAATTCCATTAATATATAAAAAACTTAAAATAGTTAAGTATAATAGTCCCAAATAAAATTTTCATAAATATGCGAAATAATTACATTCCTTGAGTTTTCAAAAACTAAGAAAGCTTATAATTTTTCTCATATCTACCAAAACGCAAAATAACATTTTAATAGTATTTTAAACAATTTAAAAGCTCCAAACATATATATATCAACAAATAACACATGACATTGATGTTTTGACATCTTTATAATTCTCTTCTGTCTCCTTCTGAGCATTTTTTGACTCTTCCTCGTCTCTTTATTGCTCCTCATTTGAAACTAATCTTTGCCAACAAGGAACAAAGAAGAAAAGAAAAACAAACAGAGGAGGTAAGATTCTACAATAGGCTAGTAATGTAGATATGGGCATGCAGGTAAACAAACAACCATTCAAGTGGATATACATATATCAAGGGATATATTTATAAAATACATATATAGTTTTAAGAAAAAGGTCGAGACTCGAATGCATGCCTAGAACTATACCTAACTTTGCTTAGCATTCAGGTAATATGCGTAAACAGCTCGGTGAACAAGTCCACAATCGGAGTACGCTAGCAGCCATCTCCTTGGTACTTTCACACAGGAGTACTTAACATCAGAATAATAGTTAGTTTAGTGGAGTGTCAAGATAGTCCTGCTGTCCAGGTCTCCACCGGTGCAGTGCAGCTGTACACTGAACCATTGGCACGATTCACGCCTGACGATCCACAAGGTCTCCATGGCCCCCACACTATCCCCTAATTGCCTATAAATAGGTGTCTATACTTTCGGAACGATAACAACTATGATTAAGTTGGAATGTCCGAAAATAAACAAAGCAGGAACTAAAAGTTCCAAAGTGCCGATATCAATTTAAAAAGAGTTATTGTTAAGAATTGGGCTCGAATAGACTTTTAACTAAAACATTCTTTTCAAAGACAAGTTCATTTGAATACTTAAAATTAATTTAAGCATACTTAGGCTAAAATTAACTATATAGCAATATTTAAAATTAACATTTGATATCGAAAATAAAGTACAAACCATAGGTTTAAAACAACAAAAGATGGATAATCCCACGTATCCTTATCAAGGTATGGGTAACAAGCAAGAGGAGATTCGGAGCTCTTCGCTCCAAATATGTAATGCCTAGTCAGATCGTGCTTAAGCCCCTTCCAACGAGTAGCCGCTAGTGAGAGCCATTTCTGCCAATGCTCATCAGTATTCGGCATGGTCCACGTGATCTACATTAATTACATAACAAAAAGGAGGAATTAGAACTCAGTCACAATTTTCTTTAATAATATACATCAAAAGAGTGTAAAAGTAAAATACCATGATTCACTCCCAAATCTGATCCACCGCATTCTGCGATATGTCTTCCTATTCATCATATAGAATGCTAATATGCTCTTTAGCTTCCTTAGCCACCCAACTGGTAAATTTCTTAGCAAGGGGTCCTTGGGGAGTCAGTTCATCATTAAACCAGACCTCGAGCTTCTGACAGCTGAGCCTAGACTTGTCTAAAATTTTCAAACTAGTGGTTGCTCCACCCCATTTTTGGATGAAATGCTAGCCGACCCTGCTGAATCAGCCCTTTGTGATGCCTGTTTGGACAAAATAATAATAAATTAGGTTAGGTATAACATGGATAAATAAAAAATATAAGCCTAATTAATTAACATTATATGTATAAATAAAAATTACACTATCAGCTGGCGTAGCCGCCATCGACCCCTCCTGTGCATGAGGGATGTCTGCTGAATTAGCCATGTGTATACCTGTTTAGATAAAAAAAAAAAAATTAGGTTAGTTTAACATCGATAAATAAAAATAAATCTAAATAAACATGGATAAATAATTGGGGCATGCGTGTATCTTCTTATACTCCATACCCATCAGACACAATACCTTCTTCACCTCATAGTTACGGTCAGGCAATGTGTTGCCCTCTGGAAGCAAGTCTTTCAACAATTCAAGTAATTCGGTGAAACTTTTATCGCTCCAACCATTTCTCGCCTTCACACAAACCAATTTTAACACCACCGACAACCGTGTATGAGTAGTACACCCCGGATACAAAGGCTTATCCGCATCACTGCACAATCTTTCATACACATGTGCTCACTGAAAAGATTCTCGTCCAATATCACGGATCATGTCCTCTACTCGATCATCCTCCATATCTACGTCACCGTCCTCACTTTGGGAGACACTTGGCTTATTATTTAACAACACATCACCATGCCATATCCATCTTGTATAATTCAAGCAAATCCCAAAACAAATAAGATGAGTACGTATATCCTTGACCGCACATTTCCTTATATTCAAACATTTGACACATGGACAACAGAACATTCCTTTACTATTAGGAACATTTCTTTGAGCAAATTCTATAAACTCTTCCACTCCCTTCAGATACTCATCACTTGTGCTTTTACAAACCATCCAACTACGATCCATAGCAAGATAGGTTCTATAGATATACACACATATATCCAATAAAAGCACAATAGGGGAGATTGGAAAAGCGCATTAGTATACATTACCGAGTAAACTAGAAATTTAACCCCAACAAAAAACTATACCCATGTGGACCTCCAATGGACATGATATATCCTTACAGCAAGTGTTTCCAATGTCTTGCCTACTTTCTAAGAAACCAGAGACAATATTCAACATTCCATTACCTTTCAACAAGACATAACTTGCCTAATTTCTAAGAAACCAGTGACAATATTCAACATTTATCAAGGATTTTTTTCATACGCAAGTAGTGTCATAAATGTTCATCAAATAAAGTTCAACAATAAACTCCTTGATTATTATACACTTGTTTTGGTTTTATTCATTGAAACAACTAATTGTCTCCAACATGCTTAATGAGTTAATGCAAGTTGAGATTGGTTTGCTTATACCAGACATTTTATGCTTGCACATGTGAAAATTCTATATCACTTTGTTCGAGAAAAAGTATTACCGAGAGATAGAAGAATGGAGTTTGTGAATATTATAATCAAGTGGTAGATATTTTTACAAAAGGACTAAATTATCCGCAGCATAAAGAATTTACGAGACAACTAAAATGACAACAAGTCCACGATGAGAGAAAATAATAATTGAGGTTTTTCTTAGTTGAATATGTATATTTCACTATTAAGTTTTTAACTTGTTGTTCTTAGATGAACAGGTTTACTTCACTATTAAGTAAAAAAAAAAAAATTTATTATAATGTTTGGTGATGGCTAGCATGAGGTTGTCCAACAAGTGACTCATTCATGAGGCATCAATCTAAACCACAATAATAGGTTTTTCAGGTTTTTTATTTTTATTTTTTAATTTCTTTTATTTGGAAAATCCCATTTTACCTCATTCTTCCCCACCACCTCCATCCCCATTCTCACCCCCTCACCCCCCACAGCCACCCCTAACCCATCCCTCACCACCTTCATAAATTTGACCTTAAAATCAACATTTTAAAATCATCAACAGCTTGAACAAATAATGAAATCCCTACTGCCTAGAACTCGAATCCATCACTACCAACTGAATCATTCATACGTATACAACCAATGCAATACATAAGATTTGAAAACACTAACCAAAATGGCAGAAAGCAAAACTGAAACTTTGAGGGTTTAGGGCGTTACCTGCATTCACAGAGGGGAGAAGGAGAGTGGCTCAGTGGTGGTGCTACCGGGGTGGTGGTGCGACGTCTCTGTCTCGTTGTTCGATGTGGTGGCTGAGAGTGAGAGGGACAGAGAGAGTTAGGGCACACGCACAATGTTTAAATATGGGAAAGAAAGTGTACAGTTCAGAGAGAGAGAGAGAGAAAGAGTAAGTACCTCGCAGTGGTGGTGGAGAGGAGCTTGCGATGGTGGCAGTGGAGAAGAGCTCACGATGGTGATCACTAAGAGAGAAAGGGTTAGGGCAGAAGAGGTGGTGAGAACAGAGGCAGAGTGAAAGTGATGAAGAAGGCAATGAGCGCGGGTATAACGTATACTTACTAAAAAAAAATTAAAATCACATTTAACGTCTACTTTAACGTCTGTTGTTTAAACAACAGGCGTAAAAGATGATTTAAATGAACCTAATATTTATGGTTCTGCCACCGCCTCCTTTTTAACGTCTACCTTTAGTTTAATAGACATTATATCTGCTCATTTATTACATATTTTCCAGTAGTGATCATAACCATAAACAGCATAAAACAGTAAAACAGACAACCTCATCATATGCACGTAAAATGATAAAGTAAACCTAACTTCGATAAGTGTGCCGTAACTAAATCCCGTGTACAGTTTCTAAAAGCATTTTCATTAGGGATTTAATTATCGCAAGCTATTCGACAACTAGCAGGGTTTGGAGCACCCTACGCATACAGCATAATACACTATACTATGCTTGCCTCCCCGGCGTGTCAGATACTTTCTCCCCACCTTAGACAGTCATAACGTAATGTCAATGCCTTGGAATCCCTGCCCCCTCACAAATGTAGCTTCTGCCTCGATCACCATGAAGGTCCCTGGTGCTCCAAAATTTTCTCTGAACACATGGATAGAGTCCTGATAATGCCATAAACCCTAATCTTGTAATAGTTTCACAAACAAAGCCAGAATCGAAGCAAGATTCACAAAACAAGGTAAATGACAATGTCGACGTGTCGACGAGTTAGGGATTCGAGCATTACCTCCACTGTTTGAAGAATCGAAGGTATGTATACGACGTGCGCATTGCCTTGAACGGGTATGCAAAGTCGGAATCGAAAACGGACGAGCGATTCTCCAGGAATTAAACACAAGTTTCTCTCACTAAAAGAGCTCTGCCCTCTCTCTAGGTGAATTCTGGTCTTGGTTCAAAATGAGGAAGAGTGCCATCCAAAGGAAAAAGAAAAGATAGTGGGGGTAGGTGGCAGCGCTGGGCGCTTGATGGGCTCCGACAAGTGTACCGGATCGAAGAAAGTAATAAAAACATGGTAAGTATACAAAAGTCGAACAGAGGGATTGGGTGACCAATAATCAATTCACAAAGTTAACAACTATTTAGACAAAGAGAAATTGAGGATTTTGTTTATGATAAAATTATGAAAAGAAACTAAAATATATATTTTTGGGCTTTTGAATTAATTAACTAAAAAGCAAAAATAAATGAGAAACAATTAATTAAGGAAAACTCTAGGGTCCAATTTCACCAACACTATGACTACAGGTTCAAATTCATCATAGACAAGGAATCTTAACCCTAGTTAGTTTAGTTCAATTATGTCAATTCTTCCTAATCTCTAATCAACTTCTAATATCAACCAAGAATCCTAATTTATTCTAATATCTCTGTCGAGCACGCTAGAACACACCCCTTGATCCCTAATCAACTATATGTCTATACGATGATTAGTTATCAAAGAATTCATTAAGTTCATGATTCTATATGAAGGTTGCATAGAGTTCCTACGATATCTTTATGTATTCACCCTATGGTTTTATCTCAATACCTTTGTCACAATCTCCTATCGGTCTGATTATGACTAGCCTATCATCTAATTGGTGATCAAGCAATTAGAAGTATTAAGAACAGAGAAAGACACAAGTTGAAGAGAAAAATAAATCAAGAAAAACTGAAATAAAATAATCAAACCATCATGACTCGGTTACATCGTCACTCTAGAGAAAGGGATTTAGTTCATAAGAAAAGAAAGAACAAGGATGAAACAAAGAAACTCCATTTAAATTTTAGGCAAAATTACACTTTTGGTCCCTTAAGTTATTTGTTTTGTTCAAATTGGTCCCTTAAGTTTTTTTTTGACAAACTAGACCCTTAAGTTAGGTTCAGGTTTCAAATTGGTCCCTTAAGTTTTTTTTGTAACAAACTAGACCCTTAAGTTATGTTCGAGTGACAAATTGGTCCCTTAAGTTATTAAAAATAATAAATTAAGGGTCTAATTTATTGGTCCCTTTGACAAATTAAAGGATCAATTTGTCACCCGAACATAACTTAAGGGTCTAGTTTGTCAAAAAAAAACTTAAGGGACCAATTTGAAACCTGAACCTAACTTAGGGGTCTAGTTTGTCACCAAAAAAACTTAAGGGACCAATTTGAACAAAACAAATAACTTAAGGGACCAAAAGTGTAATTTTGCCTAAATTTTATCTGCTGCGCTACTCGGACTGTGTTGTGGGGTGCTGGGACTCCTTGGAACGGCATGTTACTTCCCTTGTATATATACTAGTGTAGTTGCCCGTGCGACACGCACGGGGACTTATCATATAAATTTATTTTTTGATATTTCAAAATTATTTCAATATAAAGAGAATGTGTTAGAATATAGTTAAAAATATGAATATCAGTACATGTTTCGATTAAATTAATATCAATTTATAAAATAATTATATTAGGAACTAATACCACCACATATTTTCTATGATATTATTTCCCGACGGAACAAATTTTTTCTCCGATATTGTTCCAATTTCGACATTTGTGCTTTCATCCCTGATTGGTATCTCTATACAACTTCTTGCTGCAGGTTCAACATATAGCACAAATAGGTTATAGTTGCAATTTTAAAACTTTCTTTTACAATACGGTAGCACATAGATTGTGAATATTGTTAAACTTAGAAGAAGCCTACATGTGAAAAAAAAAAACTCATTCAGTGCTAAAAAAAACCACTTAGATGACTCTAACCGGGCAACTTTATCAAATATAAGGAGATTTTAGTTGCCACAATAAATTTTTCAAGCAACAACAAATTATTATAATATTCAATTGAGTTGTTTATTATAATACTGTTATTATTTTTTTGGAATAAATTAGGTTGTATTTGATTCAAGAAAATATAAATACAACAATTAATCCTACAAAATGAGTATGAAAACACGAATATCGATATGTATCAACTAAATTATTTGAGAAGTCCTGAAATCTTTCTACGTAATAATAATTAGCATAGCATACAATTAGCATATAATTTTTAAAAAGTCACTGCACTCCAATAGTGAAATGAAGAAAGCTAACCGGCGTAGAAGTAGAAACAACAAATGAATAGAAAAGGCCAAAAATGAATCATTAACTATATCGATTTTTCTAACCTGTGCAAAGTTGCATATGTTAAGAAACCAAAAATAGAAATATTATATTGAAAGTTGTGTATTCAATTCCTTGAAAATTAAAAAGTCACTATTTCCAATATAACATTTCTATTTTATGCTTTCTTAACATGTACAAAGTTGCACATGTTAGAAAAATCCTAACTATATTAATGACTCGAATGCACTAGCGTTGAGTTCTTTGTTAAACACTTGCTTCCTTTCTTCAGGTCCTTCGGATATAATGATAATTTTTTTGGAGCAGGAATGTTTCTGCTATAGAGTCTTGCAGGGTCACTGTTTTGCAGTTCTTTGCCTTGCAGCAGTTGGGAGCATGATGTTCAGCAGGTCTGAGGAGACAAAAATAAGGTGTGAAGGAGAGAGGGAGTTGCTACCATGAGTATTTAACAATTTTGGATGGGCAGAGAGGGCCAATGAGATGCTTGGATGCATGCTTTGAGATGGAAAAATGAGCCCAAAATTACAAAAAAGAAAAAGAAAAATGTAAGATACCAATGGACTTGAGTTGAAAATACAGTAAGAAAACATCAGGTAAAATTTAATTATCTTTACATTATGATGCTAGGCGCCTAGCTAGCAATGAGATTTGGATGTTCTTCAACCAAAGCTCCTAAATATATATTTTGTGTCATGCACTATATCTAGTATCAGCATAGTACTTATTTGATAGATTTTCTAATTTCTAGTCAGTGTTATTTTCTGGTCAGTGTTATTTTTGTTATTTTTGCAATGTAACTTGGTTTTATGCCTAGAATGGCAAACTGCAAGAGAAGATATCACCAAATAGAGTGAATGATACATAGAACATAAACTGATTTCATTCATCACAATAATTACAAAAGGCAGCAGGTGGGGATCTATTTCCTAGGACAAATATAGAACCCAAGCCACCAAAAAGGAAATACAGACACTAAACCAACACCTAAACAACCAGAGTATCTGCATACCATGTTTTGTACAAAAAGACAACAGATCATAATATTCATACTTTCAGGACATTCAACTCAAAGCATCATCCTGATGACATACTATGCACAGTATATGTTGTACAAAAAGACAAAAGACTCCACATCTCCATATAACAGGCACTCTTCAAAAAATGACATCTAACACCCCTCATTCTTTCCCTATTTGTGGGACTTCCAGCTCAAAGCCAAGCCTAGTAACCTCTTCTCCATCAAAGAATTGAGACATATTGCGCTTTGCAGGGGTTGAAGTGGTCAAATCAATAATGTTATCTGATGGCTATAGCAAAGGACTATCAACCAAGCCAAAAACAAAGACCTAGGAATGAAACCATTCCTTCAGGCTCCAAAGCATTAGTAGAACCTCCAATCCTTGTGATTCCAAAAACACTTTGTCCAATCTGATAAGAGGAAAACATATTCAATCACAAAAAGTCCAGAAAAAGTCCTGTTAATTAGAAATATGGGGATTAACTATCCATCAAAAGGTCGTTTAGACATAGTAGACAATAATCAATAAAATTATGATATGCTTTCTATTCAATAAAAAATGAATAGAAACTGATTTTTTAATTGGATGACTCTTCAACCTTATTTTCTGCTTCAATTCTTTGTCAATGTTATGCTTTCAACTTTAACTTATTTTGAAAGTCAAAGGCTAAAACGGTGATTAATAGGATAACTAAACTGAGACTGTAAGCTCATTATCAGTTGATTCCAGGGATCCATCATAAAGAATGGAAAATAGAGATATCAACAAAATATGTTTATTGCCAGTGACATTCACACAGGTAGGGAAAATTAGGTAGTGTATGAATGTCAAGTGATTTCTACTAAATATAGTTCATGAGCTTATCTATAGGGAAAAATTGTGCACGGGTGCTAATGTCAAGAAAAAGAGCCTAACTTGACATTCATACATGTATATGGTATGCGAAAATCATCCCCTCCACCGGCTAACCCCACATTCATAGAGAAAAATGACAAAACACAAAATGAAGTAGTACATTTGAATAAAAATTGCAGAAATACTCTAGTGACAGAAGAGAGTGAGAGAAATGATAGCCAGAAACATACATTACCATGCAAAGGAACAAAATACTTCGAGCTTGTAAGTTCCTTTCATCTCCATCAGATCAGCTTGTAAGTTCCTTTCATCTCCATCTTCGGATCAGACTATCATCACCACAACTGCAAGAGAAAGCTATTGCCAAAAGGTGTACCAAATGGCAGACTGAAAACCTTCATTGGTATCAATACATGTGACACCATTGGCACATTTTAAATTGAAAGTTTACAGAAAATAGAAGAGAACCATAACGTCTCCAAAGTCCAAACATAAAACTCCCTAAATAGCCAATAAATAGGAATGTCTTCTCTTGAAAGCAAATTGCTTGCCATAGCAAGTACTCAAACCTAGCCCATCATACAATTAGTTCCTTCAAAATCATCCAGTAAATGCAAATACACATTAAAAAGCACAAGTGTGTAAGGAATGAACTCATATGGCAGTTGATTGAAAAATACAACTTTACACATTCAACCCACATAATGAAAAGAAAATGTGATTAAACCAATAAAATAGGTGAGCTTCAATATTCCTCTCCAGCAAAAAAAAAAAAGCAAGTGTAAAATTTAGTATGAAAGCTGTGATAATTTAATATATTGTGTATGTGTGTGTCAGAGACAAATTTCCAGTTCTCAAATGCTAATCCAATTAAAATAATTGAGACATGAAACAAAAGATGTATGTAAGCTTTATCCATTTGGATATGAACTATGTATAATTTGAAGAATATGGTGTTCATCAATTTCAAATTTTCAACTGATATTAAATCTACACGTTCAGTATAAAGTCATTGAATTTACAAACATACTTAACATATCATCTCTATTTCATTTTCTTTTTTGCATGTTTACCAATAAATCATCAATTAAGCTTTTCTCACTATATAAGAAACATGGTAAACCAACTCATACTCAAACAACCAAAAAAAATCCAATTGGCCATAAGTCAGAATTCAGACAAACCAAAAAACAATTATATTTTATTTCTTCATTGTATCCTTCCTTGAAGGAGATCATCTTATCCTTTGAATGTTCCCAGCAAAATTCAAGTTAGATTGTGAAAATAATATATAATACACAGTATTACAGTAAACAGACAGTGAGTCACATAAATCTGTGATGTTCATTGTTCAAATAGGAAGTATCTATAAAAGCCATACATGGAAAGATCAAAAGGACTAAAGTACTCAATGATTAAAATACCAAATTAGTTTCAGCAACCAAAGCCTCTATGTTTTGTTGATTCAATTCTTTTGGACAAAGTGGTTCTAAATCATCAATTTTGCCTACAAAAGAAAAGAACACATGTGACTAACCTTGTTCCCACATTTTTTTTAGCAGAAAATTAATCAAATGACTTTATCATCGTTTTTCAAATTATATCACTTGACTAAACCAAAAAAATAAATAAATCAATAAAAGCCACACTTAGCTTTGTGAGAGGGGAAGGAGAAAGCACTTAGCTTGCAGTTGTATCACAATTGGAAAACGTAACAACACTTGTATCCAGTATTTTCGGAGGAAAAAAAACCCAAAACCTGTTGGATGTTATGTTTTGGATTTGTGAGAAAGCAAAAAGAGAAAGATGTTATCTTGGTATATGGGGGGCTGTGAAATTGAGTTAGGAGAAGTGGATCCAAAGAAAAAAGGGTATAATTTGATAGATGGGTTGAAAGGAGGGATATTTATGAATGGAGAACTATTATCAGAATAGAATACAATATGAATGATTTTGCAATGCATACCAATGCCAACGAATAAGGGATTGTGAGATTTACTTCTCAGTGGGTTCTGTTTTGTTCTGTGATTCTTCTTCCGCTACTTCAGAGAGAGAGAAGAAGGGATGTGTTTTGAGTTTTCCGGCGAACCCAGCGACCAAAAGGGAGAGAGGACAGAGGAGTAGTGGCTCCTTTTCAGATGCCTAGCATGTTAGAGCTTTTCATGAGAGAAAAAAAGAAAGGGAAGAGGGCTGCTTGCAGGGTGTGACACTCTGATCTATCACCTATGTACGGGAGATGAATGTATTTTTGGTCAAAATAAAAGACAATTAACATTAGCCAATCAGACACTCTGTACGCCTTTTAAAAGAAGCATGCATGTTACGATCGCCATCATCGTTCAGAGTGTCTCTTAAATGCAGCTTGCAGTTGCAATGGGAATGATGGGATTTAAAGTGTGGTTGACCACCGGGTAAAACGGAAAAAACATTTAATAACGTAACCCAATCCGAAATCGACACGTGTCCAGTTACTGTAGATCTACAGTAACCATGGGGCATCCTGAATTGTATAGTTAGAGATATCAGTGACGCTCTCTCTTAATCCTAACTAATTCAATTAGTATTCCAATCTGTCACGTGGGCCTCTGAAAATCTCATTCCCTATTGTTTTGCGACTGCGCAAACCAATACATTATTATTTGATCACGGGCCCACTTATATTTGCAAATAACCATCTTTCTAATTGATGTCCAATTGCCAAATAAATATGGCTATAGTTTTACGTAACTTCTCTCTAATTTCTACAGCAATTGCACTATTTAAATTATCCTTGCATTTTACGTGGGACCTAGTCAATTCAAATGCCAATTCTTGATTCACATTTATGCTTCAGTAATTCAAATTGGACATTAATTTCACTTGCTTTTATTCCAGCACTTCACATTGACCAACAAGTCCTCCTTGGTCCTTGATGTTTTCTATTTCTTTCATCAGCTACTCTTCAAATAGAATTTAATTGCAGTCATTCTTCTTCTTTGTTCTTCTTTCTTGATACCTTTCTAAAAATCAAAATAAGAATAACATGAGGAAATTAACTAAAATCTAATTAAAATTAATTAAATGCACATATTGACTTTAAATAATCAAAAGAGAAAAAAAAGTCTAATTTGGATTAAATCAAGCATTCAACTCAACTTAATTGATGAAATACACTCTAAATCAATAGATAAAACATGCTAAGCCAGCGGATTATCAGTGCTCGAGCACCCCTCTCCCAGTGCTTGAGCGCTGGCTCTGCCACGCTTGAGCGCTGCATGCTGCTCAGCCACATGTCATCCATTTTGACATGTGTTGCCATGTGTCACTCCACCCAGAATGCTTGAGTGCTGGTCATGCAGCGTTTGAGGATTCTCACTGATGCCATTTACCCGATTTCGCACGTTTCGATACACTCTGAGTTCGTCTTAAGTCCTATTGACCTCAAACTTGATACACAGACTCAATAACACTTAACAAATAAGATTAAGCCATCACACACGCTTAATCCTTGTCCAATTCCTTAATCGAGAAAACGGGGTGTTACAGTTGGCCATTGAAGCAGGACAATTCACCATACCATTTGCTTTACTCTCTATGATAAGGTAGAATCAATTTGGAGAATTGCCGTCAGAGGATCCGAATTAACATATGGATATGTTCTTGACGTTCTGTGAGACCCTCAGGATTGAAGGAGCCTCTGTTGATGCTATTCGTCTCCGCCTATTTCCATCATCAGAGATAGAGTTATAGAGCTTGGTTGAAGTCTGTGTCCGCTGAAACAATCACTACTTGGGACCTATTGGAGCAAGATTCCTTGGATAAATTCTTTCCACCTTCCAAGACTGCTCATCTTAGGAACCAAATCACAAGCTTCATTAAAAAAGATGAAGTGTCATTGTTAAAACCTTGAGATAGATATAAGGCTTTGCTGGAAGCCTGCCCACATCATGGGATAGAGAAGTGGTTGATTGTCCCCACCTTCTATAATGGGCTAGAATATTCTTTGAATGAGTATCTTGAATTTGCTGCTAGTGGAGCTTTGATGACCAGAAGGCTAGCAGAAGCTTATAGATCATTGAGAGCGTAGCCGTCAAAGGGCCAATTAAAGAGGTAACAACTCGAGACAACTCTCGGGAGGTAAGTATGAGGTAGATGGTGTTGACTTAGTAATGACTAAACTTGAAAATTTGAATAAGCGCTTTGATAAGCTTGAAAAGGTTAATGTTAATGTTGTAGGTGCTACTAATGTTTTTTTGTGAGATTTGTGGAGAGCAGGGACACTAAGGTGCAAAATGCCAAGGTGCACCGATGGAGCAAGTGGATGCTTGTCATAACTTCTATGACACTGACGTGAAGTTGCCTAACTACATTCCTCCAAGGGGCGCAATGATGCATATGCATCAACTTACAACCCCGGGTGGAGGTCTCATCCAAACTTCTCCTATCGAAACACCTACCACCAAGATAGCCAATGTAGCATTCAACCCTCTTCGGGGGTCCCTCAGGTACAAAAATCTAGACTTGAGTCTCTTCTATAGAATTTTGTTGAAGCCCAGACCAAATAAAATGATGAGTTTAGGTAACCTGTTAGGGCTATGGGTGAAATGATTAAGGAACTAGCATCTAAGGAAGATAACTTAGAAATACATAACAAGATGCTAGAAACCAAAATTGCTCATGAAGCTAGTTCTTCAACTAGAACTCAAGGTAAGTTTCCGAGACAGCCCGAAGTAAATCCCAATGAGAAATGCAATGCTATATTCTTGAGGGATGATGAGCTTAAGGCAATTTATGGGGACAAGGAATATGAAGAAAAGTCCAAGTATGTCCCTCCACCACCTTACCAACCCCTGATTCCTTTCCCTCATAGATTAGTGAAAAGAAGCGGGTAAAGCAAGAAACTAAGGTTTTAACTGAGGAGTGCAATAATTTGACTGAAAATAAAATGCCTCCTAAACTAAAAGATCCAGTTAGTTTCTAATTCTCTCTCAGTTGGTGATGTCGAAATTCATCATGCTTTGTGTGACTTGGAGGCCAGTGCAAGTTTAATGCCACTTTCTATTTTTGAAAGGTTGGGAATAAATGAATTGAGACAATCTAAGG
Organism: Echinosophora koreensis; assembly: GCA_035048595.1. Lineage (NCBI taxonomy): Eukaryota > Viridiplantae > Streptophyta > Magnoliopsida > Fabales > Fabaceae > Echinosophora > Echinosophora koreensis. The sequence goes on along the minus strand of JAPCYP010000159.1, from coordinate 523,608 downwards.
TCTCTATTAAATTTGCATATGGTTCCACCAAACAACCTCTAGGCATCCTAGAAAATATCCCCATCAAGGTTGGGAAATTTCTCATCTCGGCTGATTTTATGGTTTTAGACATGACTGAGAATTCTTAATTTGCCATCATTCTTAGAAGGCCTTTCTTGGCCACAGCCAAGCCATCATAGATGTTAAACATCGGAAGCTCTCTTTGAATGTTAGGGAAGAATGAGTAGATTTCAATTTGACTAACTCTTATAAACACCTTTCTTTTGAGAATTATGTGTGCAGGATTGAGTCACTACCTCGAGTGGTGAAATAGGAGTTTAGCTCAGAGGCCCCTCCTAAACTTTGCCTAGCAAATGATTCCTCAGAGGATGATGAGGATGGAGTTGATGAGCCAAAGAGTTTAAAGCTTCTGCCTGAAAGGAACAAAGCAATGAAACTTAAGCTGAAAAGAGCTAAGAGGAAGCGCACTTGGTCACATTTGGAGCATGGTTTCCTTGGTGGAAATTTAAAGAAGAGAGTGACTCATTCATTTCCAAGCCCAGATGATCCGGGATGATATGAAGCATGAGTCTAGCTAATGACTTCAAATAAGCGCTTATTGGGAGGCAACCCAAGCTTTCTTTGTTTTCTATTTTTAGTTTTCTTCTTTTCTTTTGATTTTCGTGTGTTGGATTGTTTGTTTGATCTTTGTCTCAAATGTTCCTGTGTAGGTTTGACTCTTTTTTGAAGCTCAATTTTGGAGGAGAGTGAAGTCAAAGAGCTCTACGCCCAGCGCATAGAAAATTCCATTGCCATGGAACAACAGCCAGAAGAGAGCCTAAAAAGTCAGAAGCTTCCACGGCCTAGCCATGGAATGGCCGATGGCCGTGGATGTAACACCCTGTTTTTCAGAATTATTTAAATTAAGCTGAATTTATTAAGTTGGATTTATCGTTCAAGGGCTTAGTGGGATTTTTGGTTAAAGTCCCTTTTTGGTACCTGAGCACGCCCGTGCTCATTAGCCAGCAAGCCCGTGCTTAAAGTCAGAAGCGTGTCTCTGATTTTAAGTTGAGCACGACCGTGCTCAACAGTGAGCACGCCCGTGCTCAACGTGTTGATCGCGTCTTGTAACGTTAAGTTGAGCACGACCGTGCTCGAGGATGAGCACGACCGTGCTCAAGTCCGGGCCTATATACGTTGAACAGACTCAGGGTTATGCCGTACACTTCATCTTTGATACTAAAAACCCTAGTACGGCTGCAACTGTAACATCCCTGTTTTTACATATATGTTTAATAGCTTTATTAAGAGTAATTGATTTTCTAAAGTTTATTTTTATGTTTATTTTAATGTTGTTTTGCTTGAGTAACATTACAGCAACCTCCCTTCTTCCCTTTTCCTTCATACTCAGTGTGGTTTTGAGTATTGGAGAAGCAAGGGAAACGTGGTTTCGTCTGCACTTCGTGTATAGGTAATGTTTCGTTCCTTTTCTTTAGTTTCCTTTCGTTTTTGGTTGGGAAACTAACACCGTTTTAATCTGTTTGTTTAAGGCTCGTTCGTGCGTGAGCCGCCTAAAGGAGAGGAACCGGTTGCTGTTAGGAAGTCTTAGAGAGCTACCTTCAATCCAGGTATGGGGAGAAGGGTAGTATTTACATAGGTCTGGGGCTAGTGTAAAGTAAGGGGTTCCCCATAACCCCGTTATTATGTGATATACTGATTTATGACGTGGCTATGTCCTTGATGTATGTTTTGACTGTTGTATGATTGTATGTTAAATGCTTCATATTGTTGATGATGGTTTTGTGTTGAACATGAGCATGATGTTGTTGGTTAATTGTTGAGATGAATATGATGTTTAGGTTGATACTAATATTGTAGTTGATGTTGTTTGTACGATGAGTTTTAATGCCTAAAACGTATGATAATTGACGTAGGATGATTAATGGATTCTGTTCTTGAAATTGGGAAAAACATGGTTACTGTTCCTGCCCAGAACAGCACTGTCACGTGATGAGCACGACCGTGCTGATCAGGGAGCACGACCGTGCTCCCAGTTGAATTCTGGGTAAATGGCCGTGCTGTTTGGCACGGCCGTGCAGGACAAAGAGCACGACCGTGCTGCTGAGCAAGACCGTGCTCATTAAGAAGCACGACCGTGCTTCACTTACAGGGGAGCACGCCCTTCACGTGCTTAAGGATGACCGTGCTGGGTTACGAGCACGACCGTGCTCAACCCACTGTGACAGAACAAGATTAAAGGACTTAAGGGGTTTTAAACCCCACTTCCCTATGATGATAACTGATTAGACAACTTGGTAAATGTTACTAAAGATAACTAAAGATGATGAGATGGTGAGATGTTAAGTCGATACCCTTTTGGGTGCCGCAAGCTGATGAGTCGTGCCTTGGTGCTTTTTGGCCAAGGAGGCCTTGACCCCACGGTTTGGGTCTAAGGTGTTGTTGTTGTTGTTGTGTACCTTGGTGGCCGAGAGTTTGTCCCAGGTACTGCGGTTGTTTCCGCCTAAGTCCTCAGGTAGATTCCGCGAGGCAAGTGTTGCGGTTGATTCCGCTGTTACCTTCGGTCGATTCCGTTGGAGTTATGGAGGTGGTGTTGCCGTTGTTGTTGTGTTGCATATGCATTGCATCGGAGATGTTGTTTAGGGATGTTCGACATAGGGGAGATCGTCCTAGAGTATGGCGATCCGGCCATCCACGGTTGGAGTAGATTCTCCTAGCGCCCCCGTGATGAGGCATTCGTTGGTTTGATGCGTTGGCTATCCAAGGAGTAGATTCTCCGGCATTGAGTAGATTCTCAATGTGAATTTGTAACTCCGAAGTCGTTCATCCCGAGTTTAGTTGGATCCACATGCATTGATGGTTTAGCGGAGTAGGACTGCATTGCACTGCATAGCATAATGATGATGTGATGTTTGATATGATGCTGCTATGCTTGCTGTTTACTTTACTGCCTACCTCCATGCTAATATGTTTATACGATTCTTACTCCCTATATATGTTTGTTGTTTGTGTTTGGCCTGATTGGCATATTGCAGAGGATGACGAGCAGCCCAGAGAGGAGTGACTCTAAGGAGCCGCCACTCATTGTAGGGCTAGTTTATGTTATCGTAGTTGTTAGTTCAGTTGTAATTTCGTGGATTTTATTCCGGAACGGTTATACCAGCTCTGTATGTGACATCGGGGTCGGGTTATATTTATTGGTTGGTTATGTTTTACTGTTTAAAAACTTATTTTATTTCCGCGTTGTAAACGGTTAATGTGGGACTTTTCTACCCATGGACAATTGTTTCTTTTATTCAATTATTGCATGTTTTCCCTTTAATTGTTTTTAATTTAAATGGCTTTTAACATGCGGGGTAGAAGGGTGTCACATTTAGTGGTATCAGAGCAGTTCGACCTTGTTCGGACGTGGTATGAGTCTGTTGTGAGTCTGTTGTGTGACTCTTGTGTTAATTGTCTATACTGGTTATAGATAATGGTGTTTTAAGTTAGTTGCCTGTAACTTTTACTTGCTAAGTTTCTGTATTAAAGGCTGTTTTGGGCATGTACAGGAACTAATGGCCGGTAGAGGACGCAACGATCAGGCGATTGCTGACGCATTGGCACTTTTGGCCAATGCTATCGGATAGGTCAACCCTAACAACGGTGGGCCAGCTGAGTTCCAGGGACTGGATAAGTTCTAGAGGAACAACCCTCCGTCGTTCAAGGGAGCGTATGGCCCAGAGGGAGCATTGTTGTGGCTGAGGGAGACAGAGAAGATCTTCCGTGCGATGGACTGCAATGATCAGCAAAAGCTCATCTTCGCCACCTTCATGCTGACTGAAGAGGCGGAGCACTGGTGGGATAACTGCAGGCAGAGGATGCAGGCAGAGGGCACAACGGTGACTTGGGCTATGTTCAGGCAGAGGTTCCTGGAGAAGTATTTTCCAGCGGATATCAGAGCCAAGAAAGAGATGGAGTTCTTGTCCTTGAGGCAGGGGTCGCTGTCAGTCGGTGACTATGCGGCTAAGTTTGAGGAGCTGGCGAGGTACTACACTCCTTACAGCATGAGACAGACGATCGCTCCAAGTGTGTGAAGTTTGAAGCGGGACTCCGGCCTGAGATCAAACAGGCCATCAGTTATCAGGAGATCCGAATCTTTCCGATTCTAGTCAACAAGTGTCGGATTTACGAGGATGCTAGTCAGTTCAGAGCTGCCAGTTCCAGAGGATCAGACAATCAGAGTGGCAAGAAGATTGACCAGAGGGATAAGGGCAAGCAACGGTATGCCCCTTCGGGCAAGGACTTCAAGCAGAGTGGCAGGAAGCCCCAGTTTCAGCAGAATAGCTTCAGGGGTGGGTTTTCTGATGCCCCTAGAGCTATGAGGTGTGGGAAGTGTGGAGCACAGGACCACTATTCGTCACAGTGCAAGGAAACACAGGTCATCTGCTTTAAGTGTGGCAAGCCAGGCCACATCAGTCGCGAGTGTGATGGAGCTAAGGCCGAGCCTCCCAGCGGTAGCAAGAATCAGAAGTCCTAGGCCAACAGACTGAAGACCACTGGAAGAGTCTTTACTCTTAGTGGAGCCGAAGCCTCCGAGTCTGATGACTTGATCCAAGGTACGTGTTTAATTGATGGAACTCAATTGACTGTATTGTATGATTCGAGTGCTACTCACTCGTTTATATCGTATGATAGGGTCAAGAGTCTTAAATTGCCTGTTACCTTCCTTGAGTTTGATTTGTTGGTTTCTACACCTACAAATAAACCTGTTTCCACTTCTTATGCATGCAAGAATTGTCATATCGTTATAAATGATAAAACTTTTGTTGCCGATCTTGTATGCTTACCTTTGAAAGACCTGGATATTATTCTGGGTATGGACTGGTTATCTTCCAACCATGTCCTTCTGAACTGTTTTGACAAAGCCTTGATTTTTGGAACTCCAAAGGAGTCTAAGAATCCGGACCTTCTCTCTGCCAGCCAAGTACGAGCTTCAATGAGAGACGAGGCCCAAGTATACATGATGTTAGCTTCCCTGGATGTAGAGAGCAGCCCTCCTGACGTCGCCAGCTTGCCTGTTGTGCGAGAATTTCCTGAAGTGTTTCCGGGGGATGTTTATAACTTACCCCCAGAAAGAGATGTTGAGTTTACCATAGATTTAGTGCCTGGCACCGGGCCGATATCCATAGCACCATATAGAATGTCTCCTCTAGAACTAGCTAAGTTGAAGGAACAATTGGAGGACCTGATGGAGAAGCAGTTCACTAGGCCGAGTGTGTCTCCGTGGGGAGCACTCGTGTTGTTGGTGAAGAAGAAGGATGGTAGTATGAGGTTATGTGTCGAGTTTCGACAGCTCAACAAGGTGACCATAAAGAATCGGTATCCCCTCCCTAGGATTGATGATCTTATGGACCAGTTGATGGGCGCTTGCGTCTTTTCAAAGATAGATTTGAGGTCAGGGTACCATCAGATTCGGGTTAAGTCTGAGGACATCCCGAAGACAGCGTTTAGGACGCGATATGGTCACTACGAGTACTTGGTTATGCCCTTTGGTGTGACCAATGCTCCTGCGGTCTTCATGGACTACATGAACAAGACCTTTCACCCTTACTTGGATAAGTTTGTGGTGGTGTTCATAGATGACATCTTAGTGTACTCCAAGAACAAGGAGGAACATGGGGAACACCTGAGGGTTGTCTTGCAGACCCTTAAGGAGAAGCAGTTGTATGCTAAGTTGTCTAAGTGTGAGTTCTGGTTAGAGGAAGTGAGCTTCTTAGGACATGTCATCTCTAAGGGTGGCATAGCAGTGGACCCAGCTAAGGTAGAGACGGTGCTCCAGTGGGAAGTGCCAAAGTCTGTGACCGAGATTAGGAGTTTCTTGGGGTTAGCCGAGTACTATAGGCGGTTTATAGAAGGTTTCTCTAAGATAGCTTTACCCTTAACCCGTCTCACCAAGAAGGGACAGTTGTTTGTGTGGGACTCTAAGTGTGAAGAGATTTTCCAAACCCTAAAGGATAGGTTGACGTCAGCACCAGTGTTAGTTTTGCCAGATCCTAGTGAACCCTTCGTAGTTTACTGTGATGCTTCGAAGCAAGGGTTAGGTGGTATGCTGATGCAGAATGGTAAGGTAGTCGCTTACGCTTCTAGGCAGTTGAAAACCCATGAGAAGAACTACCCTACCCATGACCTAGAGTTAGGAGCTGTGGTATTTGCCTTGAAAATCTGGAGGCATTACCTGTATGGAGCAAGGTTTGAGGTCTTTAGTGATCATAAGAGTTTGAAGTACCTCTTTGATCAAAAAGAGTTGAATATGAGGCAGCGTAGGTGGATGGAATTTTTAAAGGACTATGACTTTGAGCTGACCTATCATCCAGGAAAGGCCAATGTGGTGGCTGATGCCTTGAGTAGGAAAACCCTGCATGTCTCCGCTTTGATGGTTAGGGAGATGGATCTGATTGAGGAGTTTAGAGACCTTAGTCTAGCTTGTGAGTTTACCCCTAAGAGTATTAGGCTTGGTACCTTGAAGGTTACCAACAGTCTGATGGATCCGATTAGAGAGGGTCAGAAGTTAGATAAGTATCTCTTAGACCAGCGAGAGTTGCTCGCTCAGGGTAGAGACCTAAGTTTTAAGGATGGCAGTGATGGTATCTTGAGGTTTAAGGATAGAGTATGTTTACCAAATGTTCCTGAGCTTAGGAAGCTGATCTTAGAAGAAGGTCATAGGAGTGGATTGAGTGTGCACCCAGGTGCCACTAAGATGTATCAGATCTTAAGAGAATGCTTTGGTGGCCTAGGATGAAAAAGGATGTAGCTGAGTTTGTGTATGCATGCCTAGTTTGTCAGAAGGCTAAGATCAAGCATCAGAGGCCTTTTGGTAAGTTGCAACCTTTGAGTATCCCAGAGTGGAAATGGGATAGTATCTCCATGGATTTTGTGTCTGGACTCCCTAGGACTCTAGCTGGTTTTGAGGTGATTTGGGTTGTGGTGGATAGACTGACTAAGTCTGCCCATTTCATTCCGATGAACATGGAGTACCCTTTAGAGAAGTTGGCAAAGCTGTACATCAAGGAGATAGTTAGACTTCATGGTGTACCCTCTAGCATAGTTTCAGATAGAGACCAGAGGTTTACCTCTAGGTTTTGGAATAGTTTGCAAGAGGCTTTAGGAACAAAGCTTAGGCTTAGTTCAGCTTATCACCCAGAGACTGATGGGCAGTCTGAGCGGACCATCCAGTCCTTAGAGGACTTGTTGAGAGCTTGTGTGTTAGAACAGTAAGGAAGTTGGGACAAGTTTTTGCCCCTAATAGAGTTTACCTACAACAACAGTTTCCATTCCAGCATTGGGATGGCGCCTTATGAGGCTCTGTATGGGAGGAGATGTAGGACACCCCTGTGTTGGAGTGAACCTAGTGATAGTGTGGTGCTAGGGCCAGAGATAGTCCAGGAAACAACAGAAAAGATTAGATTGGTTCATGAAAAGATGAGAGTTGCACAGAGTAGGCAGAAGAGCTACCATGATAAAAGGAGGAAGGCGCTCGAATTCCAGGAAGGCGATCATGTATTCTTGAGAGTTACCCCGACGACTGGGGTTGGTAGAGTGATGAAGGCGAGGAAACTTACTCCGAGGTTCATTGGTCCTTACCAAAACCTCAAAAGAGTCGGCGAAGTCGCCTACCAGATAGCCTTACCCCCGTTCTTGTCAAATCTCCACAACGTTTTTCATGTGTCTCAACTCAGGAAGTATATTCATGACCCTAGTCACGTGATAGTACCCGACGCTATACAGTTGAAAGAGAACTTGACGTTTGAGGTGTTACCTCTTCGAGTCGAGGATAGGAGGGTGAAGCAGCTAAGAGGCAAGGAAATTCCTTTGGTTAAAGTGGTTTGGAGTGGGGCAACTGAGGAAAGTGCTACCTGGGAGCTGGAGAGCAAGATGATGGAAGCGTACCCGCATCTTTTCCCTTGAGGTACGTGTAAATTTCGAGGACGAAATTTTTATAAGGGGGGTGGAATTGTAACACCTTGTTTTTCAGAATTATTTTAATTAAGCTGAATTTATTAAGTTGGATTTATCGTTCAAGGGCTTAGTGGGATTTTTGGTTAAAGTCCCTTTCTGGTACCTGAGCACGCCCGTGCTCATTAGCCAGCAAGCCCATGCTTAAAGTCAGAAGCGTGTCTCTGATTTTAAGTTGAGCACGACCGTGCTCAACAGTGAGCACGCCCGTGCTCAACGTGTTGACCGCGTCTTGTAACGTTAAGTTGAGCACGGCCGTGCTCGAGGATGAGCACGACCTTGCTCAAGTCCGGGCCTATATACGTTGAACAGACTCAGGGTTGCACCGTACACTTCATCTTTGCTACTAAAAACCCTAGTACGGATGCAACCTCCCTTCTTCCCTTTTTCCTTCATACTCAGTGTGGTTTTGAGTATTGGAGACGCTAGGGAAATGTGGTTTCATCTGCAATTCGTGTATAGGTAATGTTTCGTTCCTTTTCTTTAGTTTCCTTTCGTTTTTGGTTGGGAAACTAACACCGTTTTAATCTGTTTGTTTAAGGCTCGTTCGTGCGTGAGCCGCCTAAAGGAGAGGAACCGGTTGCTGTTAGGAAGTCTTAGAGAGCTACCTTCAATCTAGGTATGGGGAGAAGGGTAGTATTTACATAGGTCTAGGGCTAGTGTAAAGTAAGGGGTTCCCCATAACCCCGTTATTATGTGATATACTGATTTATGACGTGGCTATGTCCTTGATGTATGTTCTGACTGTTGTATGATTGTATGTTAAATGCTTCATATTGTTGATGATGGTTTTTTGTTGAACATGAGCATGATGTTGTTGGTTAATTGTTGAGATGAATATGATGTTTAGGTTGATACTAATATTGTAGTTGATGCTGTTTGTACGATGAGTTTTAATGCCTAAAACGTATGATAACTGACGTAGGATGATTAATGGATTCTGTTCTTGAAATTGGGAAAAACATGGTTACTGTTCCTGCCCAGAACAGCACTGTCGCGCGATGAGCACGACCGTGCTGATCAGGGAGCACGACCGTGCTCCCAGTTGAATTCAGGGTAAATGGCCGCGCTGTTCAGCACGGCTGTGTAGGACAAAGAGCACGACCGTGCTGCTGAGCAAGACCGTGCTCATTAAGAAGCACGACCGTGCTTCACTTACAGGGGAGCACGCCCTTCACGTGCTTAAGGATGACCGTGCTGGGTTACGAGCACGACCGTGCTCAACCCACTGTGACAGAACAAGATTAAAGGACTTAAGGGGTTTTAAACCCCACTTCCCTATGATGATAACTGATTAGACAACTTGGTAAATGTTACTAAAGATAACTAAAGATGATGAGATGGTGAGATGTTAAGTCGATACCCTTTTGGGTGCCGCAAGCTGATGAGTCGTGCCTTGGTGCTTTTTGGCCAAGGAGGCCTTGACCCCACGGTTTGGGTCTAAGGTGTTGTTGTTGTTGTTGTGTACCTTGGTGGCCGAGAGTTTGTCCCAGGTATTGCGGTTGTTTCCGCCTAAGTCCTTAGGTAGATTCCGCGAGGCAAGTGTTGCGGTTGATTCCGCTGTTACCTTCGGTCGATTCCGTTGGAGTTATGGAGGTGGTGTTGCCGTTGTTGTTGTGTTGCATACGCATTGCATCGGAGATGTTGTTTAGGGATGTTCGACATAGGGGAGATCGTCCTAGAGTACGGCGATCCGGCCATCCACGGTTGGAGTAGATTCTCCTAGCGCCCCCGTGATGAGGCATTCGTTGGTTTGATGCGTTGGCTATCCAAGGAGTAGATTCTCCGGCGTTGAGTAGATTCTCAATGTGGATATGTAACTCCGAAGTCGTTCATCCCGAGTTTAGTTGGATCCACATGCATTGATGGTTTAGCGGAGTAGGACTGCATTGCATTGCATAGCATAATGATGATGTGATGTTTGATATGATGCTGCTATGCTTGCTGTTTACTTTACTGCCTACCTCCATGCTAATATGTTTATACGATTCTTACTCCCTATATATGTTTGTTGTTTGTGTTTGGCCTGATTGGCACATTGCAGAGGATGACGAGCAGCCCGGAGAGGAGTGACTCTGAGGAGCCGCCACTCATTGTAGGGCTAGTTTATGTTATCGTAGTTGTTAGTTCAGTTGTAATTCCGTGGATTTTATTCCGGAACGGTTATACCAGCTCTGTATGTGACATCGGGGTCGGGTTATATTTATTGGTTGGTTATGTTTTACTGTTTAAAAACTTATTTTATTTCCGCGTTGTAAATGGTTCATGTGGGACTTTTCTACCCATGGACAATTGTTTCTTTTATTCAATTATTGCATGTTTTCCCTTTAATTGTTTTTAATTTAAATGGCTTTTAACATGCGGGGTAGAAGGGTGTCACAGTGGAAGCCAGAATGTTTTCCAGTTTTGAAAAGTCACCAAGGTCCACAACCTGGCCGTGGATCCTGGTAGCTGATTGAGAGAGGAAAAAAAAAACAAAAGGTTCCATACCTTCTCCTTTTTTAGATTTTTACATTGGGGACAATGTAAATTTCTAAGCTTGAGGGGAGTGAGAAATCCCGATGTTCCATTAAAGAAGAACCCTAATTAAATACATCTTAATTCATTATTATTAACGTTAGCACGATTATACATTCAAAAATAGCATAATATTAAAATTGTAAAGAAATAAAAACCAAATTGAGCATGTACAAGATGAAACAGAAAGCACCACACGTATATACAATATTCACAACATATATACATGATGTCCTCAAAGTACGGCGAATCCCAACATTCGGATCATAAACCAACATAACTATATACAGACTCAAGAGATCCGTTGAGAACCACTCTTCGGGCATCAGGTATATTCTCTTTGTCTTATGGATATAAAATAGTAGTTTTGACTTGCATTTAATGTTTGCGAACATTGGAGAGCTTTGTTGACAGATAGCTAAGTGCAATTGCTTTTTAGGCTTGGGCAGTGCAACTTTCCTCATTTGTGCAACATTGAGACAGGCTCAGAGAAATGTGCTTTTAGCTTATTGCGAGAAAGAGAGCTATAGCATATACTTTATGCTTTCTACTTTTTGTACCTTTTTGTATAGTTCTGATAGTTCTACGCTTTCTGCTTCAAGTAAATAGCCTTGCTTGACATCTGCTTTTCGACACTTTGAAAGGATTCTAAGTTTAGACTGTAACTTGATTTTGACTTGAGTTGTATTCAATCTTTCTTTTAGGAAATTGCATATTTGGATTTGCAATCCTTCTTTGAAACTTGTTGAAAGCAGTCTTGTTGAAACTTCCAATAGTTCTTGACTTTTGTAGACTTTGTTGCAAAGATGTGAGAGTCTTGTTTGTTCATTCAAATGATACATGACAGGAATTTCAGTATAAGCTTTGTTTACTCGAGACAGAGTAGATTCCAGTCTTCATTCTTCAAGGAGATCTTCAATCTATGTAGGCATTGTAGTATCAGACATATAGCTTTTTCTTCAACTATTGGTCTAATCTACAAGTATAGACGCAATCACCTTTCAACTTTGACTATGATCATCAAGACTTTTCTTCGGATTGAATGACTTGCTTCACTATCTTCAGTAGAACTTGTGCTTGAATCTTTTATTGGACAACTGAACTGAGCTTCATCTAGTTGATAACTAAATAGATGCTTTGCTTCAACTCATCTTTTTGATTCTAAGTGTTAGACGTATAGATTGCACTTGGTTCTTCCATTCTTTATTTGATATGTACTTATATTTTCTATCCTGCACATCTTAAGTAAAGGATTAACAATACTCAGACAGTTCAATTAAAATTATTTGTTTAATATTTGGATTCATCAAAACACAAGAGTCAGATGCTTGACACAAATTTAGAAGCTTTGTAACCTAACATATTTGTCCATCCCCTTATTTCTTATTTTGTGTTGTCTTGTTGTCATTTTTTGATCAAACACCAGACAAATATATTTATACTATCCAATCCTTATTTGTTTCAGCAAATCAAACACACCTATATCTATTATCTACTTTAGCCTAAGGCTTTACAACAGTCGGGTTCGGTCGGATTCGGGCCCAAATGGGCCAATCCGAACCAAACCTAAAAGGAGAAAACCTGACCCATTTCTGCCCGTTTGTGCCATCGGATTGGGCTGGTGGTAGGTCAATTGGGGGGTTCGCACAGTTTTGAATCCAACAAACCAATAAAATGACCAGAAACAAAGGAGATGAAGATAACAGAAATAAGTGAACAAACCCAACAAAAAATTATCAAACTTTTAACAAAAACCCAAAATAAGTTCATCTTTCAACAAAAACAGAAGAAACATATTCATTTTAGTACATAAAGGTTGAAACTTTGAGAAATATGGAATGCAGCAGCCGCATCACGTCGCTCTTACAACAGACTTGAGATGGAGGAGAAGAAAGCAACGGCATCACGACGGAGGGCACTCCATTTTCCAGCAGATCCGAGATTTACGACGTCTGGAGCTGATCTGGGTCAAGAAATAACGACGACCGCCGTGGCGGACAAGGGCGGAGCATACTGTTTCGGAGAAGATGGTCGTAGAAGAGGGGAGGGAGACGCGAGATGAGGGAGGGTGAGAGACGAGCCGCGGCGCTGTGATGGCGATGGAGGGGGAAGGGAGAGATGTGGCGGCTTGAGTTCAAGGGTCTTACATCTTCCGATAAAAAAAAAATTCAAAATTTTAGGAAAGAAAAAGCATTCAAAGTTTGAGTGGTTGATAGCTTGAATAGTTTATGTTCCTAATGCTTGTTTTTATCTTTCTAAGGAAAAAAGATTGAAGGGATGGGAGGACAAAAGAGTGTGCATCGAAAGTTTAAGTTTTTTTATACTATATATGTCACTTACTGAGTCGGGTTCGGGTGGGGGCGAAATTTTCTTACCCAAACCGAACCCGCTCGAAGCTACCCTTATGTACTCCATAATGTGAATCCGATGACCCGCCTATCAGGAAAAAAACCGCTCGTTTCCCATTTTCCTCTTTCGGGTTATTCAGGTTCGGGTCGAAATGGGTTTTTTGTTCACCCCTTCTTAGCCATTGATGACTGATGACTGATGATTGACAAAGAAAGATAGGATAATACCTATATGGAAAGCTTCTTATTTCTTTATATAGCAAATTAGTAAATTGGCTTCAACTAAAAGGATGTCAAATGGACGACGCATAAAACCATTTTTTTGTGCTAAAAGTCCCAAGGATAGATCAACAATATAAAGTAATGTGGGCTAGTTTTTTAGGACTTTGGAGCTTCCTTCAATGAGGTTGGCGCCTTGGCGGTACAATTAAGGATATGCTTCTATGTTTTTTTTTTTGGGATAATAAACGGTTGCTTCTGCTTATATATGTTATCTTGTATAATTTTTGGGTAGAGATTACACTTCAGTTGACTGGTAGTAGGAGAGATTTCTAAAGTATTTGCAGTTGGAAAATTTTCTTGTTACATTATATTATTATTAAACGGGTGATATTTTATGGATGAACATAATTCTTTTTGCCATCATAGATAATTGTACTCATACATCTATATATAATTATATCGGTCTTGCTAAGGACACAGGTCAATTAGTCATGTATAGAAAGTTTTTTTAAAATTGCAAGTTTTCAAATTTGAATGTGTTGAAGACAAGAGGTTTCTATTTTTGATTCCTTAACCAATGTTCTTAAGGCACTGATTAATATTTGCCTAATTATATTTAACAAGTATTTTAATTTCTAATACGATTATAATCATGATAATTTAATATTTCTCTAAGAGAAATTGATAACACACATGCATGTGGTGGAATTTTTTTAAACACATAAATCAAAAAAATTTTAAAAAAATTATATCCCAAGGATTTAATTACAATGCATATTGCAGCATAATTAGAAATGTTCGACTTTAATAGTAATTACCTTAAAAGTCTTATATGGGGTGGTGTGTGATTGGTTGACAGTATAAAACAATTTATACTGAAAGTATATCAAAGTTAAATCCTAATAAGATTTAATTAGTATATGCATTGTCAGTTGTCACAATAAATATTTTTTACACCGTTTACCAATCGTAAATTGTCACATCATTATAAGTGTTTAACTTTTATTATAATTAGATTGAAAGTTATAAATAATTTGTAGTAATTGATTAACATATAAAAAAATTTATACTATTCATCAAAAAAAAAAAAACTTTATGCTCAATGTATCAAAATTAAATTCTAATCTGATGTGATTGTGATGGAAGAGGGATCCATTTTTTTCCTACAAATTATTTGGTTAATTTTAATGGATTTTCAACTTATGTTTTTTTTAGAGCGAAAAGTGGAAAAATGATCTAAAATAGAGTCCAATACTTTAGTTGGCCCAAAAAATGGAATGAGATCTCGTTACTATTCTAAATGGCTGTACTATTATTATTTTTATAAGAAAATAGAAATTATTTATTTTATTTAAGGCTTATCCGAAGTAACCAAATTGTTCTCTTCCAATTTTATTTTGTTTCTTTCGAATTTGTAAAATAAAAAAATAAAAAAATAAACTGGAAAAATATAAGTAATATAACTAAAATCTGAATCATATTGTACCAGAAGAAAACAATATATGCACTATATATGACCTTTTTCGGTGGCAAGTTCTACCATGAACCAGTTTTATAGGTAGTTCATGGTGGACCATAACTTTTAACAGTTAGATTTTTTTGATCTCATAGTAATATGGTGCAACCCTTCCATGCTGAATGTTTTTCCTCCTCCTCATTATTCCCTTCCCTTCGCCTGATCTGCCTCCAGTTCGTCGTCCGCCGTCCAGATGCCTGATATGTCCCCTCTGTCGTCCAGACGCCGCTCCTGGTCCTCGTCGTGACGCTTGCCACTGCTTCTGCCATGAACTCAGCCATCACTCAGCATTATCACCATCCCCTAAACCTCCTACATAGTCCACCGTGTCGTGTCGTGTAACACCCTTCTCGGGTGTTACAAAGTAAATGACATTTTAAGGCCGAAAAGTAGGTTAATTAAATTTGGCTATAAAAGCATCGGGTAAATTTTTTTTCTTTTTCGTAAGTCATAAATATAACTACTTTGTTTTAACTGAATGGACAATAAAATATTCCATTATTACAATTAGGGTTATGAGTTCGAAAATCATTTACATAATACCCAACCCGACTCATAAACAGAAATCATACTATGTACTGACTCAACATAAAAATGTGGAGATGCAGCTCCTAAAATATAAGATACTTGGAGTCGCAGCTCCATAGACAGTTACATTAACTCCCAAACATACCCAGCTGGCCAAACTACAATAGAAAATACCATCTTCTCTCATACCTCGTGAGAAGGACAAACCAAACTAACGAGATCTAGTGGAAACTCTATTTGAGTCCACTACCGACGTCGTCACAAAAGATACTACTAGAGTCACTACAAAAGTAACTCTTGAACTAAGCCCTTCCCTCTTCCAAGAGGAAAAACATGGTGTACAAACCCATCAACAGTTTGGAAATATCCACTAGAAACTCTGACATATCGTCCGCATGCTCGAACCTCAATCCCTATGATGCGTCAGTCAAGGGACATCTTGACGTCTGAATCTTCTCAAAGGAATACAGAAGACACCAGCCGACATAGGCAATATAAAAATAAAGACGTGAGATTCCATTTATCTTACACATAAGGCAGACATGCAGTGGTACGACTCACAGGTACATAATACAACAGTCATATATTCTTTTTATCTCCCATTTTAATTCTGCAACTCAAAACTTCAAGAATATAATATACCAGACTCGACGGTAAGCTTATCAAGCATACCGGACTCGGTTTGTCCATCGAAAGACAAGAATAGAGAGAAACTGATTGAAACTGTATAGTCCCATTCCTACAGCCTCAAGGAATATCCGATTCTAGCATCGGAGCTAATTTGATATTTTGGAAAGGAATGGTTAGTATAGGTTTCATCTACACCCACCTTCAGGCACCATCTGTGGCTATCATGGCACACAAGGCTCAAATCATAGTCATAATGTACGTACTATCATAATCACATGTGATCTTAAACTCTATGTGGAATAACGGGCTCTTTATGAAACCTCTACTACTGGGAAGCTTAGCTTCCTTGGCACAACGGCCTTTCTGAACATAGTATCAACTATGTGTTGGGCAAAATTGCCGAAATACGCCCAATTGGTCTATCCATCGGATAACCTCATGATTCCACCAGAATCCACTTGCTGTCAATCTCTGACGAACGATATTCCCGGGTACAAATCATCGACTAACATTAATCCACAGTTCTCAAACAGACTTGTCAGTTTGTGTAAAGATGTTTTAAGGCACTTGCTTACAAGTCCTAACACATTATGAAATTGGATCGACAATCCAATCATTTATTTCTTTACACTTTTTTAATGGAGCCTTTCTCTTGGCTTCCAAGAAATCAAATAACTCTTAGTCCATTAAGTCTTATGGAGATATGGATAATGAATTAACCACACTTTACGACAAATGGTCTTGCTTCACCATAAGTCATAAATCATTAAGTTCATATTTTCACTAAGTCATTCATGACTTAGGTTTTACTCTTTAATGTAAAAGTCTTTGAAAACTAAAATCCTCTTTTGTCTTAAAACCAAACCTTTGGTCAAAACCAAACCATTTTGAAATCAGATTTCATCAAAGTACATAAGCACTAAATTCCACAAAACAATTTCTTGAAAAACAACGAAATTCTTAAAATATCTTATTACCGCTTTTTATTGTATTTCAACTTCAATTCCATATTTCCACAAACATAATCATTTTCCTCAAATCCTTCACTTTCCTAAGTTACCATACTTATGTTAAAGTATTAAAGCATTGATTTCAAACTTTACATCATAGTTTCCTCAAAAATCTATAAAAACGCTTGACGACGGTTTCGCCGCTTTTTACTGGTTTTAGGCCCCAAAGTCATATTTTTGAAAATATGGTTCTTCACCTCAAATCTATTACTCACCTAGGTTATAATACTCATATTAATATGTTGAAACACTGCTTTTAAATTTTCCTTTCCATGTATACGAAATTCCTAAAATTTTGACCGAACGTCGTTAAGTTTATAAATCGCGTAAATCTTTTTTTAACGATTTTACACTCTAATAGTCCAAAACTCATTTTGGAGTTTTAGAACAGTTTAATAGGTATGAAAAACAGTGTTTAACTGTCCCATTATAATTATTTTCGAAAATTACAGTTTAGTCCCTAAACTTTCATTAATTGCAAAAAGATCCTTATTCACTTAAAACCATATAACTTTTTATTTACAACTTCAAATCACACCAAACCAATTTCTTTAGAAATATTTTTCATTTGCCCTCAAATTTCCGGAAATTATAGTTCGGCCAAAATATTTTACAATAATTGCAAAAAGGTCTTTGTTTACAAAAACGCTTTTAACTTTTTATGTATTAATCCAAATAACACCAAACCAAATTCTATAGTCTTATATCATGAAGGGATAAAATCACAAAATATAAGAATATTTTTTCAGAACAGTCCTTGAATTTCTCAGTATTTGCCTAATGGTCCCTATATCTTCAATAATTCATAACTTTCAATATACACATCCAAATCAATCCAAACCAATTTCTATACTCTTATATATTCATTCAATCCTTATATAAAATATTCAAAAAAATTAACTCAACTTGAGACCCCATTAATCAGTTATGGCCGAATGGCCTAAAATAATTATATTAAGCATTTTTCTTAACAAATCAAGCAAAGAACAATCATGATTCCAACTTAAGGTCATTGGAATCAAAACAACCATATGACATATCATACCACAACCAAGCATAAAATCAAATCCTCCAAGAGGATCACACACATATAAATCAATAATATATACTTATGAGTTACAAAACATATACACTAAATAAACCATCAACATATCTACATTAAGGTAGGATAGTAGTAATCTCCCCCCTTACCTCTTGTATATCACTTGAAACTCAAGTAGGAGAAGGATGTTTCACCTAAATCACAAGGTTTTGAACCCACAAAACCTAGCCACGAACAACCAACAAGAAATCAAGTTAAAGATTGAAGAAAATCATCCTAAACCCATTTTATATAGGTTGGGCCAACTCAAAAATAATTAGCTAGGGATCTCTAAATTTTTCAAGCTCTTGGATGATGAAAATAGAAGTCATATGGAGATCATAGAAATTGGTTTTAAGTCAAATGGATATTTCTACAATTTTCTAGAGATTTTTGAAGAAAGCTTCATGAAGATGGAAAATCATGATTCATGACTTAAACAACTAAAATGATTAAAGGAGAAGTCATGATTAATCATGGAGAGAAGAGATTACCTCTTGAATGATGAATAGATGAAGAGAAATGATCAAAATAAGCTTAGTTGAAAATTTGACAGCTTTGAGGATATGGTGGTGTTATGAGCATATCTCACTATCTGCTCATCTAAAAATTACAAAATTTGGCTTGTTGTAAAGTTAAGAAATAGATGCACAAATTTGATGTTGAAGGTTGTTTTTGATTCAGAATAGAACAGAGGCGTAAAGTGCCTTCTTTCCACTGTTCTAGTGTGTTGCTGAGGATTTTGAGCTATTTTGGTAATTTGGGCATATCTTCCAATATACCTATCCGGTTTTGATGATATTTGGCTCGTTGGAAATAAGAGATGAAGAGGAACAACTTTCATGTAGAAAGTTTTTCGAGTTTCAGAATATAAGAGGGTCAGAATTTTGGTATGGTTTCGGGGAGTCAATGGAGCTTTTCTTTGTGTTCTTGATGAAGAAGAAGAAAATGTCTAAGTGTGGGGGAGTGGGCAGCCACGAATTGGCTAGGTGTGGAGGGGTTTCCCACCTTGTAAAATGAGTGATTTAGGGAGAGGATATGTGTCATTGTTAATAACCATTTGTTAGTAACCATAGTTAATGTTAACTAAGCTAGGTTAAGTTTAAAAAAATAATATAATACTTAACTAGGGTTAATAATAATCATGACTAGAAAAATATGTGGTGAAGAGTGAAAGGAGTGGTGTGGCTGAGTTTAGCACCACAAATGAGGAGGAGAAGTCAATTTGAAATTGTCTTGTGAACCATGGTTGAATTAACCAAACGTAGGTTAGGTTAACTTAGGGGTAATTTGGTCATTTCACTTGAAGTCATCATGATAATTGAGTGGTTATGGTGAGTAGGAGGTGCGGCTAAATTGTGACCACATGTGAGGAAGAAGAAGCAAATTTGATAATGTCTTGCCTTAATCATGGTTGTCATTTAACTATAATGGTTAGGTTAGGGGTATTTTAGTCTTTTCACATTTACTTGCCATAAATGCACATTAATGGCTATCATAAGTCATTATGGTGACTTATTCCTCTTGAGTCATCATGGACGACTTGTCGTTCTATTCTCCCGGTATATCTCTGCACATTCGTGTCGGGTTCCGTTGTTTACCTTTATTAGGGTTTTTGAGAGAAAGATGATGAAATGAAATCAAAATGAAATGAGTTTGGTTTAGTGGAGGCTGCATGAAATTAAGTAGTTTTAGAGGGGATTTTGGTCAAAAATTCACTTAGGGACACTCTTGGAATTTTACTTAAAGTCCAAGGGCATTTTGGTCTTTTCACTAGAATAAATTTCATGATATTTTGGTGTCATCATTAGGCTTCATAAATGCTAGGTGAGTCACCCATGTGACTCACCACCCAAGGTGGCAAGATGTCCCATCATCTGGAGTCCAGTTTTGTCTCTGCACGTCGGTTCTCGACTCCATCGATCACCCGTTTGTTGATGATGCGCCCGAATAATGTATAATAACTTATTTATTTTGAGAATTTTCAAAATAACCAATATCGTTGGAAAATTAATATAAACCTAAACCGTTTCGTTCATGGGTCAAAATTAGGTTTTCTGATCAGTAAACTTTTACTGTTAGTGAAAAACACAGACCTAGTTTCACCTGAATTTTAAACCTAAAATTTCACCGTAACTTCCTTCGATATAGAAGGTCTCAACTATGATTTTTTTTTCCCCTCAAAATCATTTTCTAGATCCCCGATAATAATATAAAATATAATTACCGCTCAAGACACGAGAAAACAGTTGTCGCCTCTATCACGTCTACATAGTTCATGTGCAACAATTTACAACCCAGTCGAACTTGAGGTCAATCGGACTTCAAACAAGCTTAGAACACACTGAAACACACGAAAGTCGGGTACATATGCTCAACATTTGAGCATGGAGAAGACCAACGTTAGAGCATTGGCAAGCTAAAACGTGGGTTCTATGGACGCTTGAGCGTTCTGTGGTCCAGGACACGTAGTGGACACGTGGCAGTGCGATAACGACGCGCGGCAGAGACGTGGTGATCAGGGTTCCACTCTCCAGCGTGGAGAGACCCCACACCAAAGTGTACCCATGCTTGGGTGTGGAGGTGCAGCACGCTTAAGCATGCTGACCAGAACCAAAAGTTTCTAAGTTCTTTTCTTCTTCCTCCCATCACTTTGCATGCGAAATCAGTTTCCAGAGAGAGGAGCTCCGCTATTCTAGAGCAAAAGGTGATCTTTAGAGCATTCATTCGTCTGATCTCATTTTCGACTACATATATGTTATCAGGGCAACGCGTACATCATATACCTACCTTCGATTCGTCGATCGATCGAGGTAATGCTTGAAACCCTAACTCGTGAACACGTCGACGCTGTTGTTCTTCGTTGTTTCCTCATTCTTGCATGATTTCTAGCTTCGTTAATGGATTTATTGCAAGATTAGGGTTGTGACAATGTCTAGATGTTGTCTGTGTTAGGGCAATTTTTGGAGCATCAAGCAGCTCTGTGAGACAAGTAGTAGTGGTTGTTCTGTGAAGGGGGCGCGATTTTCGAGTTTCGGAGCATCGGCAAGCGAGTATACATGGTAGGGAGAAAGTACCTAACATGCTAGGGAGGCAAGCATAGTACTGTATGTTAATTTGTATGTGTAGGGTGCCCCAGGCCCTACCAGTTGTCGAGTAGGCAACCGTAGTTAAGCCTGGTTGAAAATGGTTTTAAAATGATCATTAGGGTTTAGTTACTGTAGGCTTATCGACTTTAGGGCAAAACCCTAGGTTAGAAAATTATGGTTGAGGATGCATGACTGATATGTCATCCGATGCTTTTTCTTAATAGTTGTCTGCTGGTTGATGTGTGATATTTGTTTATAAGTTTTATTATATTATTTTATTGATGGTTTATTTTATGATATGCAAAAATGTTTTTGAAGAGGTTGTTTATTTGAGATGTTAGAAACCTTAGTTGGCACCCTGATGGTATGTTTTTCGTGAAAGTAACATGAATGTGGTATATAAGAATCGAGATGAGAATGTGGATGCCTAGGGCACCGTGATACATGTAAGAGTAAGGTTTGGTACCAATGTCAACTTAGGATGATTGTGCATTACGTGTTGCCAAAGTGGTTAGCCGTGTGACTGGGAGTCATGCGAGGGTCGTGTACCCGGGTGCGGGTACAAAATGCGAAAGGGATGGTTCTGGGAACCTTCGGGGATGTAGCCGGGTTCTGATTGATTAATAATGACCAGCGCTTTATAACCACTGAGTCGTGATCTCTGCTGGTACTCGACTATCTTGACGTCTGGGCCCTGAGTATTCCACGTCGCAGGTGGACCTTCTGAGGTGACCATGATACCCCTATTGAAGTTGAGCTCATAGGAGGAAGCACCCTTATCAGTCATGACGAGTGGAATAGTTACTTGGACAAACCAACTGACATTCTCTGGGTAAAGGAAGACCCGAGAGAGAAAGAGAATGTTCGGGGAATCAACATTCCCAGTGTGAGAGATCAGCCGACATGCATAGGAGTGTGATTCCTTGGAGGATTGGTCCTAGATGTATAATTGAGGATGTTTGTGAAAGAATGACTCGAGAGATGTTTGCTATTTGTATTGTGGCCCAACTTCTTTTTATGGTGATGATTAGTTGCTTATCTCCCATCTTTCTCTATCTTTCTGTGTATGTATTGGTACGGTAGATGAGCAGCAACAACAGGACAGGACAGCTGCCTAGCAGAATTTTCATTCAGCGCACTACCTTAGAGGATCCTTCCCAGGATACCTATTCTCCGTGACAAAGAGATAGTATACCATGATGACCATAGATGGCAGGTTGACCATTCACAGTTTTTCATGACGTACATCGGCCCTATCAGCTTGTATATACACTTTGGTGGAGGTCCCTATTTCAGTTTGTATGGCCCGTACCGGATTGCCCAATGCCTATCGTTTGCCGAGATATGGTATTCGCCACGTCAGAGAGAGTTCCTTGACGATATGTGGAACATGGTGGATGTGACACCCTTCTACCCCGCATGTTAATATAAAACATTTACTTAAAAGAGGTAATATAAAAAACATGCCTTTATTTGAAATAAATAAAAACTTGGATAAAAAGGTTTCACATCTCAACAAAAACAACGCGGAAATAACATAGTTTTAAAACAGTAAAACATAAACATGACAGATAAAGAAAAACCCAACCCCGATGTCACATACAGAGCTGGTATAACCAAAATCCGGATACATCACGGAAACAAACTGAAATAACTGAAAACAACTAACAACTATAGCTAAGCATCCTAACTAGAGTCACGGCTCCTCAGAGTCACTCCTCCACTTGGTGCTCACCATCCTCTGCATAAGGAAAATACATGCAACAACAGAAACAGGAAAACAGGGAGTAAGAAATCATTTAAACACAACGGCATGGGAATAGGGAATAAGATGAACATACATCATAGCATGGCATAACAATATAGCAACATACAATATTTATACATCATCATATAATATCACAACAACACGTTAATCATCCAGCATATGCTATGCAATACAATGCAACCCTACTCCACTACTCCATCAATCAATGTGGATCCAACTAACTCAGGAAGTCAACTTTAGAGTTACATATCCACATTGGCCATAAAAGCACCAACGCCGGCAGTTCACCAAACCATGGGTGAACCCCTTGGATAGCCAACGTACCATAACGGGGTACGCCACCTCGGGGGCGCACGGTTCACCAAACCATGGGTGAACCACCCGAGACTTGGGCCAGATCATCATAACAGGACGACCTCCCCTATGTTGAACATCCTCCACTAATCAACTTCAACGTATGAATGCGTGAGCACAATAACACACAAGTCAACCACCTCCTTTGCTTGAGCCAAAAAGCACCTAAGACTTATCACCAACATCAACATTAACATCAACACCTTGACCCAAACCGTGGGGTCAAGGCCCCCTTGGCCAAAAAGCACCAAGGTCAAACTTAACAACACCTCGACCAAAAAGCATCGAGGTTACTTTGGCCAAAAAGCACCAAAGCACAACAACGTGCGGTAACCCAAAGGGTACCGGCTTAACCATCTTATCGTCTTTAAACATCTTAATTAATATAATTAAGTTATCTAATCTTCATCATTTTATTGGTGCATTATCATAACGGTAACATCATCATCAACAACATATCCAATCAATGTGATCAACATAATCCATGTCATAACAACAACATTCATAATCATGGGTATTCATACCAATTCAACCAAAACTCATGGCATAAGACAATTCAATAAGCATACCACATCATGAGCAACTCAAAAATTATAACAAATAAACAAACAAATTAATCCAATTAAATATATAAACAATTCAGTCATACAACTAGGCAGATCATGGCATCAATAACATTATAACAACAATAAACGGGGCTATGGGAACCCCTCATCTTACGCTATTCCCTAGCCTAGTGTATACACTATTCTTCTCCCATACCTGATATGCAGTTCGCGTTTCAAAAGAATAAAGAAGATCCACTAGGGTCTCGTCTCATTAGCGCTTGTCTACGACTTCAAGAACACCAAAGAGACACTTTGGTTCAACTCTAAGATCAAGAAATCAAAAGGAAGAGATCAAGAACTTGAAGGAAAGAACACAAGGGACAAGGTGCACGAATTTTACCTTTTCTAAAGTCCCAAACAGCAAGCACAACGAACCCCTATCTGTAGCGATGTTCTCCTATCAAGAAGCAATGAAGAACGGTGCAAGAACGGGTTCCCTAGAGAGAGTTTTAGGGAGAAAAACCATAAGGATTCAAAGAGGAAGGAGGGAGGCAGTTTTATGAGTGTTGGGGTCGTGTAAACTAGGTTTAGGTCGAGTCTAATGGTATATATATGAGTTTGGATCATAACGGGTTCCTATTTCAGCCCAAACTGTATACTGTTCGGTATTTTGACCATAAGTTGAGTTACAAGTTTCCGATTGAGGCATTCTAGGTGTCGTTAGAAAGATCAGAGAAATATATACAAATTAATGTCTAATGATCGAATCCTAAATCGGACTCTAAGATGGTCAAAAGTTCGATGGAAGTTTAGCGACAGATTTGGTAGTTATCCCTAGATAGGATCCTTAGGAGATTATGATAAGATCTTAAGATATAAACAAAAAGATGATGATACTATATTGAAAAGGACACAAATCTGATTGGTTGAGGGGCTAAAATCTAAGAATAATACTATCTCTATTTAAATATTAAATCACACTTTATCTTATCATATCATTCTTAATCGCTTATTATTAATAAAATCATATATCATATGAAATCAAACATTAAGAGACACAATCTCATATTAATGCAAATAATCATATATTAATATACATATTATCATATGTATTAATATATACACATATATATAAATATCAAACATATCAAACATATATATGTCAAAACTAACACATATAAACATAAGGGTGAATCTTGAGGTGTTACAGTGGATAGATCTGAGGCTCGGAGTCGCATGGGCATGGTTCAGAGAGGCAGGAGGAGCAGAAGGTGCAGACCATGTATCACTTTTGTCGCCGCAGAGTGGTGATGAGTATTGATGAATCAGTCTGGGAGCCGAGAGCCCGGGATGCTAGAGTCTACAGATGTCGCTTCGGCGAGGGAGAGGGTACCTCCAAACGCCCATATCAGTTGTGATGTGGATATATCGGATGCATCTTCTAGGGTGTTCCTCTATGAGCTTGTTTTGATATTTTTGATGTATTTTGGAGAGGCGGGTCGGGTGGTGTAGGACCTTTGTTATTGTATAGTTTCTTTGTGACCAGTTTATGTATTTTTTTTCTTTTCCCACTGTTTGTATAGTTTTTGGTTAGGCTTATTCCCTCTGTTTGTATTTCACTTACATCGATGACATGTTGTATATATTGTATATATCTGGTTACTGTTTACTGACTATGCATGTTTAATTATTTTCAATTCTTTACAGTTCTATTATTATAATACTTTCGAATGTAATAAAGCGTGCTAACGTTAATAACAAATTAAGGCTTAGTTAATTAGGGTTCTTCTTTAATGGGACATCAGGGTGTCTCACCACACGCACAACCTCCATCTCGCTACTGCGTGCCTCCAGTACCTCCATCTTCAGTCTCTAACAGCTTCGTGGTGAGGGAGACGATAGTGGTCCCCCACCGTGGTGGAATCGTTGGGAAGCGATGGGAAAATGTTTGGAAAAGCAGACAATGGATAAGAGGATGGGAATGTTAGAACCAAAGTTGTTAAAGTTTAACCCCTCAAAGTTTTAATGATTAACAAAATTATTTATGGTCTCAAGCACTTCGTTTGTCCAACCCTTGTTAAGATAAGAATTGTCTGGACGAAATCATAATAGTTCTAAAGGAACATTTGCAACAACGCTTGGACAAAACATGCTCATAACCAATCTTTGTTCGTCCAAGCTTTTGGTCAAAAGACCAAAATGTTGTTTCGTCCAACCAATATCTTTATATTATACTTTCATCCACTAACTTTATTTTTGCAGATAATGATGACGTGGCCCAATAATCCTTATCCACTGATTCAAGTGAAATATCCCTTGGATAAAATATAAAATAAGGTGCAACATAGTACACATCGAGCCGACAAATCAAAAGCAAATTTCGGCCAAAAGCAAGTCAGCCCTGCTGCACCTGCTGTACCAAAAATCAGATATGTGTGTGTCGCCTTTACAAAGAGAAAGGACACCAATGCACAGTGGACAACTTGCATTAAAATGTGTCTAACGAAAAATAAATGTTTCTAAACAGACATATTTATTACCCCTTTGAAATAAGAAGATGAAAAGCCTATATAAAGAGTGATGATCAAAAATTTGAAATTGACGAACATTATTAATTTTGCTCTCTATCATTAATAGTTCAAAAACTCTAATAAAGCTGTAAACTTTCATATTCTTTCATTGTAAATCTTTCACAACTTCTAGAGCTTATACTTGTAATATCCTCACAAATAGTGAGTTAGCTAAAAGCTCAAAAACACTCCTTCAAATCTAGGATTTGGTTAAGCCCGAAGAGTCTTATCTATAAAAGAATATTTAGTGCCTAGAGAGGTGTAGAAAACATGGAGTTTTATTAGTCAGAAGTGACTAGGAAACAACTTGTAACTGTGCTAAGTGATTTAGTGGATAAACCTTCAGATCGAAGGGACTGGACATACCTCTTTGTTGGATAAGAGTGAACCAGGATACATCTTCGAGTGATTCTCTCTATCCCTTATCTTTTTCAAGTTTATTTATTTACTATTGTATATTAAAGAATCTTAATCTTTTAGAAAACTCGTTTTTCTGTGTGTTTACCATTTTTGCCCGCTAAAGAAGTTTTTGAAAAGCTTTTACAGAAAGCTTAAGAAACACAATTCAACCCCTCTTCTAGTGTTTTTTTAGTTGCACTTTCAGTTGGTATCATAGCTCACTCGCTGGGTTGAGCATCTAGCCGTGCTTGAGGAAAGATCCCATTAAAGCTTGATGGCAGAACAAGGTATGCCAAGTGGGAGGCAACCTATCTTGGAAGGCACTTCTATGACTAGGCCACTGTTCTTCAATGGAACTCACTACCTTTGCTGGAAAGATAGGTTTAAGGGGTTCATTCTGAGTACAAATTACTCTCTCTGGTCTATAATCACAAATGGCCCTCATTAGATAAAAAACAAAGATGGAACAATGAAAACAAAAGACAAGTGGTAAAATGATGAGAAGACCTTGGTGGAATAAAATCACAAGGTCAATACTCATTGATATGTGCCTTTAGCCCTGGTAAATTTCAAAAGGTTCACGCATGTGAATCTGCTAGGCAGATTTGGGACACTCTATCCAACCTTCATGAAGGAACAACAAAGGTCAAAGACTCAAAGATCATGACATTGGCTAGACAGTATGCAATGTTCACGATGGAAGAAGGAGAATTTGTCATTGATATGATGGGTCGATTTCAAACCATCATAAACAATCTTAAATCCCTTAGAAAAGTCTATACAACCAAGGAGAATGTCACCAAAATCCTTAGAAGTTTGCCTAAGGAATGGAGACCGCTAGTCATAGTTATCACTTAAGTCAAGGATCTCTCAACCTTGACTTTGGATGAACTCGTGGGTACTCTTCAAGTCCATGAGTAAGAGCTCAATCAAGATAACCCCACAAGGAAAGGCAAAACCATTACCTTGAAAGCTCAGAAGGCCGGCAGCTCAAAGGCTTTAAAAGCCAATGAGTCAAGTGATGAAGCTGAACAATAAGATGAAGGAGATTCTGGTGATGATGATGATGATGAGGAGGAGGAGGAGGAGGAGGAGGAGGAGGAGGAGGAGTTGTCACTCATCTCCAGAAAGCTTGAAAGAATCTTAAATAAGAAGAACAACATGAAAAGAAGGCCCTTTATGAAAAAGAATTTCAAAGATCATGGATAAGCCAAAGAAAAGAATCGAATGGTGTGTTGTGAGTATAAAACGTCTGGACACTTCAATGCTGAATGTCCTCAGTTGAAGGACAAGAAAAAGTTCCTTAAGAAGAGAAACAAAATGTCATGGAACCATGAGAAGATCTTGATTCTTTAGAAGAAGAAGAAGCTGGTGAAGAGGCAAACTAAATTTGATTATGAGATATAGATCTCTTCATGACAAGTCTGGAAATAGGCTTTGAAGAAGGAAAACTAGTAGTTTCTCACAAGAGGATTCAATCTACTAAAATTAAATATTGTTCTATTTGTAGTAAAAATGGACACTCTTCATCCAACTATATACATAAGAAAATTAAGGTTGTTAAGCCTAATGTGACTAACCACAAAGTATCCAAGTCTATTTGGGTACCTAAGAGCATGATAATCCATGTTGCAGGTCTGTTTGACAGTAGGAAAGAGAAACCAATCATGGTACCTGGACAGTGGATGCTCACGTCACATGGTAGGAGAAAGGTCTATGTTCCAAGAACTAAAGCCAATATCTAAAGGGACAGTAACATTTGGAGGCAACCAAAAAGGAAAAATAATGGGCATAGGTAAGATTGGTAAGAACAACTCACCCTCTATTGATAATGTGCTGCTAGTTGAAGGGTTAAAACACACAATCTGCTGAGCATTAGTCAATTGTGTGATGGCTTATTTGTTGTTTCCTGTAACAAAGATAAATGTATGGACAAATATCCCGATAGGTCTACTCTTTTTACAGGTCAGAGGCAAAACAATGTGTATAAAATTGACTTAGAGGACCTCTCTAATCAAAATGTATCATGTCTAATGTTTGTTAATGATGAACAATGGATTTGGCACAAGAGACTTGGTCATGCAAGCTTGAGGTTGATCTCAAAGCTACATGAGCATAACCTTGTAAAAGGATTACCAAATCTTGTTTAAAAATCGGATGTTCTCTATGATGCTTGTCAGAATGGCAAACAAGTCAAAAATTCTTTTAATTCAAAGAATATTGTTTCAACATCCAGACCATGAGAGTTGCTACACTTAGATTTGTTTGCTCCAACAAGGACTGCCTCTCTCAATGGGAAGAAATATGGACTTGTCATAGTAGACAACTATACTAAATGGTGGGTTAAATTCCTAGCCCACAATGATGAGTCTTTTGAAGTATTCTCAATATTCTATAAAAGAATTCAGAATGAGAAGGGAATTTGTATAAATTAAATCCAAAGTGATCATCAAGGAGAGTTTGAGAATGAAAACGTCTAACTATTCTGTGAAGATAGTGGTATTCTTCACTATTTCTCAGCAAATAGAACACCTCAGCAAAATGGGGATGTTGAGAGAAAGAATAGGCCTCTTCAAGAGATGGCAAGAATATTGCTCAATGATAACTCTATCTCTAAAAACTTTTGGGCTGAGGCTTTTAACACAGCTTGTTATATTCAAAATAGAATATACATAAGACCTATTCTAGAAAATACTCCTTATTATTTGTGAAAAGGACGAAAGCCCGACATTTCTTACTTTCACCCCTTTGGATGTGCTTGTTATATATTAAATACAAGAGATAATTTGGGAAAATTTGATGCTAAGGTTGATAATGGAATCTTTATAGGATAGTATGACACATCTAAAGCCTATAGAGTTTATAATTGTAGATCTTTAACTGTTGAAGAATCTATTCATGTAAAATTTGATGACAAGAAGCCTGATAAGGTACTATCAGAGCTGGACGAATCTCTTGTTGATCTGGAGCTGGACACTCAATGTCCAACAGTCAACGAATTAGACAAGGAAGTTAAAGCTGATGAGTCAATATCACAATCTCTGAATGAAAGTCAAAGAACTTGGCAGTTCAAAACATATCATCTAGAAGATCAAATAATTGGTCAACCCAATTATAAAGTTAGAACAAGGTCAATTCTCAAAAATCAAGCTAACTCAGCATTCATATCTGATTTAGAAAAAGAAAAAAAAAACAGTAGAATAAGCTCTATTAGACGAAGGATGAATTCTAGCCATGAAAGAAGTGCTTAACTAGTTTGAAAAGAGCAAAGTCTGGACCTTAGTTCAAGAACCTAAGGATAAATCCATCATTGGAACTAAGTAGGTGTTCAGAAACAAGCTGGATGAAAATGGTAAAGTTGTAAGAAACAAGGTAAGGTTAGTAGCTCAAGGATACTCCTAAGAGGAAGGTATTGACTACACTGAAACCTTTGCATCTGTTGCTAGGCTTGAAGCTATTCGCATTTTACTTTCATTTGTTGCTAATCATGACATAACTTTATATCAAATGGATATAAAAAGTGCATTTTTAAAGGGTGTAATAAATGAAGAAGTATATGTAATGCAACCACCTGGGTTTGAGGATCATATCTATCCCAAGTACGTATATAAGCTTCAGAAAGCTTTATATGGTCTCAAGCAAGCTCCAAGAGCTTGGTATGAGAAACTTAGCTCATTCCTTATGGAAAATGGCTTTAACAGAGGAAAGGTTAATACAGTTCTTTTCAGAAAATCAAGTAAAAATCATTTCATAGAAGTTTAAATTTATGTTGATGATATTACTTTTGGATCTACTAATGAATCTCTGTGCAAGGAGTTTTTTGGACTTATGACAATAGAGTTTGAGATGAGTATGATGGAAGAACTTAAGTTTTTCTTGGGATTGCAAGTAAAGCAAACAGTAGAAGGTGTATACATTCACCAGATGAAATACATCAAAGTGCTGTTGAAGAAATTCAAAATGGACAATTGCAAGCCAATGGCTACACCAATGCATCCAACGTCTATCCTAATCAAAGACAATAATGTCAAAAAGGTAGACCAAAAGATATATAGAGGTATGATTGGTTCTCTCTTATATCTTACCGCATCTATACCTGACATAATGTATAGTGCTTATCTTTGTGCACGTTTTCAAGACGATCCTTCAGTAAATCAGTTAACTACTGTTAAGAGAATTTTTAGATATTTAAAAGGTACTGCTGATCTGGGTTTGTTTTATAAGAAATCTAATAAGTACAGATTAGCTGGGTACTGCTATGTTGACTATACTAGAGATATAATTGAAAGAAAAAGCACAAGTGGTGGATGTCACTTTCTTGGAGCTAACTTAATCTCATGGTCAAGCAAAAAGCAAAGCACCATTGCCCTATCAACTGTAGAAGCTGAGAATTACATCTCTGCTGCTAGTTGATGTACATAACTATTGTGGATCAAACACCAATTAGAAAATTACAATATCTTCAAAAGTAAGATCCCTAAATTCTGTGATAATACTGCTGCAATTAATCTTTCCAAAAAATCCTATATTGCATTCTAGGGCTAAGCACATAGAAATCAAACATCATTTTATTAGAGATTATGTTTAAAAAGGTGTTTTTGATATCATGTTTTTGAATACTGACCATCAATGGGCATATAAAAATCATCTTGTAGAGGACATGTTTTCATTGATAAGAAAACAACTTAATATGCACTATATAAAGCGACATTGCGTCCAACAACGCTTTCTTCCAATCCCTGTTTGTTTGTACGTTTCGTCTGCTGTTTGCTGCATTAATGCCATGATTAAATAATTTATTAATTATATTAATTAAATGAAATTTATTTTTTGCTTAATTAATTGTATTAATCACTGGAAATGATTGCTTTTATCTCTCCCACATCCCAACACCGAGTCAGCACCTCGAGTCCCTCAATGTGTGTCAGTTACCCTGCTCCGCCCTCGGTAATTGCTACCTCATTATGATAGAGTTAACCACAGTTATGGCAACTCTTGGGTAACCAGTCACTCACCTTTTTTAAACTTAACCTCCAATTTTGATATCTCTCTCCAACCTTCAGCTCTCTATCTCTGAATATGGCAAACATAAATGCTGCATGAGGAAGGAAACAACACTTGATTGAACCAACTAGGGAGATACCATATTCATGTCAGATTAATGTGGAGTACCAGTTTGATCTTAAAGACATTGTGAATTGGTGAGCAGATGTAACCCAGTTCATTCATATTGCTAGGTGGAACACATCCTTATCCAACTATCCATTGGTCTTCCCGAAGTTTATTCTTGAGTTCTGGAGAACTGGAAGAAATGAAGGTGAACATGACATAGTGGGATATGTGCTGGGTGACAAGAAGGTCATGGTTTCAAAGATCACCATTGCCATTGCTATTGGGTGCCACATCTTTGGGGCCACCTATTCGAGGAACTAGGCAAACACCTTTGAAAGGAAGGCTGCTGCTGAGAATGCTCTAAGACATCCCCGGTCTTCTCTAAATGTCCCCTTCAAGGCTATTCTTATGAGGGACGAAGCAAGGGTCTTAAACCAGATTCTGAACAAGACCATTCTGCACAAGGCTACTTCAAAGGACTCCATCTTTGATCTTCACACCTTCCTCCTGACCCACCTCGTAAATGGTAACAAGATCAACCTTCCCTACCTTCTGTTTGAAAGATTCAGGGAACACTACATAGACATGGTGCATGTGAAGAGCATCACATATGCCATTCTTCTATCAAGAGTGTATGAGGTTCAGGGAATGTACAGAATGCTTGATGGTCTTCCTCCCAACATGCGAGCAAAGTTCAAAATCGTTCACTGCCCCATCTTCAGCAAAGCCAAACTCTCCAAGATGCAGTTGCCTTCTGTGATTTATTTTGAAATGGAACAGGCTGCTCAGGCTCAAGCTATAAGACAAGAAGTCTTAAGATGTAGGAGAAGGAACAGAAATCAGTAGGATGAGCAACCTGCCATGGATGCTGAAGAACATGATGGGAAACAGGGAGAAGATGCTGGTCTTGCTGCTGATGAAGCTGAGTGGGCTAATGCTGGTCAGTCCAGTCATCATCAGGTCTTTGAAGAGGTTGCTCAAGACTGGTCAGTCTTTGATGAATATGAAGAGAAGCCTAACTTGGCTTATGAGATGATCATATAAGGATGTCACTACACCATCAATGGTGAAGATGTCATCAAAGAAAATAGAGTGGTCAGGAAGTATATTCCAAAAGTTGATGGTCCAGCCATTGGAGAAATACTAAGGGTTCTTAGGGAAGAACATGTTGTTGTTACTGCTGCTACATCTGCATCTGTATCTGCACCTCCACCTCCACCTATTCAGTCTCAGGAATCACCGTAACATTCTTCTCCAGCACTACATTGTCCGTGACATCTTAAGGCCGAAAGCAGTTTAATTAAAATTTCCTGTAATATGTAACGGGGTAAATTTTTCCATTTTACAATATTTAAATATAACTGCCTGGAAATAAGTAATGCACAATAAAATATTTTGTGTTACAATTAGGGCCATAAGTTCGAAAATGACTTACATAAAACCCAACCCGACTCATAAACAGAAAACATAGAGATACACAGATCCATCATAAAGATATGGAGACGCATCTCCTAAAATATAAGATACTTGGTGAAGTAGCTCCATAAACAATAAAACTAACTCCCAGACATACCAAGCTGGCCAAACTAAAACATAAAAGACAATACTTTCTAGTACATTGTGAGAAGGACAAACCAAACTAACGAAGCCTAGTGGGAACTCTATGTAAGACCACTACCTGTGTTGACACTATCAGAGACACTACAAATGTAGCTCTTTCAAATAAACCCCTTTACCCTTCCAAGGGAAAGGTCATAACTCACGAACCATCTCCAGTCACGCCCAAACTCCAGAAAAGGAAAACAGGCATGACGAGGCCACGAACTCCACTGTCTTGAACCATCCGAAAGCTAGAAGTGACATCCTCTATAGACTCCACCATATCGTCCTCATGCTCGAATCTCAACACTTCCGGTGAATTAGCCAAGAGACATCTTGATATCACAGTCTTCTCATAAGACAACCAAAGGCACATAGCCAGCCAACATAGGCAACATAAAATAAGGAGGCGAGATTCCCAAACATCACAACATATGGCAGATATGAAAATAGCATGACACATCATAGCATATATTCATATCCATGTCAACATATCTCATTCAGAAAATTCATTATATACAAGTAACAAATAACACGTACCTATATAACCCAAGGTATGCAATATCAACATAAACATAATCTCATCAAAGCATATATGACACTGTTGGTTCACAGAGACACGAGAACAGAGATAACTGATTAAAACCGTATAGTCTCATACCTATACAGCTTCAAGAAATATTTGATCCTAACTCAGCTAATAGAAAATTTGGAAGGAATAGTAGTACAGGTTTCACTTCTGCCCGCCTCAAGCACCATGTGTGGCTAGTATAGTAGACACATGAGCTTGAAAGTCATAATACTGCTCGAAGGCCATAATGTTGTACAATATTCATAATCACATGTAAAATCTATCTCTCAGTGAGACATCAGGCTCTTTGTGCAACACTCTACATAACCCATCAGCTCAGATTCCTAGGCATAAAGGTTGTGCTGATAATTCCGTTGATCAAGTCGATTACGGAGTGTGCATTCATATTTATCAACCGGATAAATTTCAGGATTCCTTCCGGAAATCATATGCCATTCTGTTGGTATTGGCTACTATCTCAAGAGGGGGGGGTGAATTGAGAGATTGAAAACTTTTTCAGCAATTTAAAGCAAAACAGAGTTTTCTTAAAGAAAATTGATTTTCACTCAATTTTAATTCTCAAGATTCAGATTGTTAATCAAGTAATGATGTTAAGAAATATTACAAGAAAGAAACAACAATCTTAACAAGAAGATTCATATTAAAGATTCAAGTTAACAAGCATTTAAGACTCATTCACATCATACATATGCATATAACAAAAATATGAGTTTAGAGATGAGAAGAACACGCAAACCGATTTATCCTGGTTCAGCTACCTCCTCTGGTACGCCTACGTCCAGTCCCACACCTCTGTGGTTTTTTCCACTATAACCAGAAATTACAATATCCAATTACAGTAACACAAGGATAACCTCCTTGCACAAACCTTTCACCAAAAAGCACACTTGCTTTTCTTACCCAAGGATCCCTTCTATCCTTGTTCAATCCTAAGAGATACCCTCTCTTAATCACACTAATTCGCAGAAAGAATTGAGTAGAAGAAAGACTCTAATAGTCTGATTATACAAATTGAAGCTCTATGAAATATCACACTCTTCTCTCAAAGATGAAGCACTTTTGCAAACTTTGGAATATTTCGAATTTCTCTTTTTAGGATGTGTAACATGTTGAAAAGTGTTGTTATGAAGTCCTTTTATAGGTGTATGAAGAATTAGATCAATGGGTCTTATCACAAAAGTTGTTACAAGTGATTAAAAATCAGTTTTGCAAAGTTGTAACAGAACAGTCTGTGTACTACATCTGTGTACTCGTGTTTTTCAAACCTTTTCAAAGCTCGTACACAGATTGGATTCTTTGTACATCTGTGTATTAAATCAAGTCTTCAGCTTTTTCAAACGTATACACAGATTGCATTCTTTTGTACACATGTGTATCTCTTGCGCTGTGCTTTAATACACATGTGTATACTTTGCGTACACAGATGTATATTAGAACATCAACCCAGATTATTCCAAAACTTCAATACATATGTGTACAACGCATGTGTACAGATTTTGGTTCCAGACCCGAGAGCTCAGGTTCGAATACACAGGTGTACAACACATGTGTACAGACAGATTTTCTTTTGTTTTTAAAACTCAACTTATCATACACATGTGTATGATACCTGTGTACAGAAATGTTCTTTCTAAAACTTGAAATTTAGCTTTATATACACATGTGTACAATACATATGTACAATACCCTTAATTTCTTAATCCAATTAACATCTTTTTGAAAAACCTTTCTTTTGAAAAACTATTTTGTTTATCCTTTGTAAAATTTAGTTTCTTCTTAAATTCCAAGTGCTTCACCTAAGGAATCAAGTGTGCTATTTTTACAATAGCATCTAAAGGATGAAATCTTCATTGCTTGATGCTTTATTCCTTGTCCATTGCTTTGTGTCCTTGTCATTGCATCCTTTGATCCTTGACTTTCCCTTTTCATGAGAGATCTTGCATAATGCTTAACACACTATAAGTATATAATCAATATCAAAAAGCTTATGCAAAATACACTTCGTTTGTCATACATCAAAACATCAATGAGGGCTTAGTCTTACACATTCTACAGGCAAGACAGTACCAACTGGGAATCTTTGTACAATCTCATACTTGCACAATATTAGCATCCCCTTATTGGACCATCCACGTCTTCAACGACTTAAGTATATTATGGATATTGATCACTCATTAATCCATTATACTTCTTCTATAACACCCCATTTTTAGTGTTAAGCCTTTAAGTGCTTATGTGTGTGCTATATATGTTAAGTTTGACCTTATGAGTGTTATGAAGGGCTAAGTGGGATGTTGAGGCTTAAAATCTCTTTCTGGTACATGACCACGACCATGCTCATGTCCAGCACTTCCGTGTCTAATCACGTGCTAAGTGGCTGCTTGAGCCACAAGCACAGCAGAGCTCATGGGGAGCACGACTGTGCTCACGGGGAGCACGACCGTGTCAGAAAAAAAGGGCGTTTTGACGTGCATCTTGCAGACCCCGTGCTTAATGTAAGCACGCCCATGAGTAACGTGAGCACGCCCGTGCTCAGGGTCTGACAACTTATATAAGTGAGTTTTAGGAGGGTTTCTTTTGAACCCTTTGAAGTTCTTGGAGTTCTTAAGTCCTTTTGGGAGAGAAATCACGCGCTCTAGTGTCATCAAAGGTAATTTTGTCATCCCTCTATTAGTCTCTTTTTCTATTCTTGGATCTAGAGATTAATTGGTTATTCCTATTGTGTTTGACCAAGGCTTGGAGAGTTCGTCGAGCCGCTCGAGGGAACAAGGATAGTTTGCTTGCGTTGTCGTGGTGGGAATCTTCATACCAGGTATGGGGAGAAGGGATAGTATGAGCATGTAGGCCATGGGGGTAACGTAAGATGAAGGGTTACCCATGACCCTATTTGTTTGCTATTTGCTCAAGTGATATCTGTTGTCATATGACTATTGTCAATATTCTCCACTTGTTGGCATGCTTTAATTGCAAAGTGTTATGATGATGTTATTGCTATGAATGAATGATGATAATGTTATGTTGTGAATGAGTGTTTGGTTGTTAAGGCTGTTATGCCAACGTTGATGTTAATAAGACTCTAATTAAATAATAGGTCTTATTAATGATGTTAAGACATTGAAAGATGTTAACAATGATGAATGAAAGTAAGGGATGTTTTCCCAATGTTCATAAGACATGAACCGTGGTAAAGAGAAGTGAGATTATTGCTCAAAGGCTTAGTTAAGACCTTAGGATTAATTCTTGAGTGTTTAGGGGCATTAATAATGAAGCTGCAATTAAATGATTAATTCCCCAATAAGTACAAGACATGGAGATTAATTAAGAGTAATGAAACTGATGTGGATGGTTAGTAAAAGCCAATACGACTAATCTTCGAATGCCCTAGGAAACTTAGCAATGGTTCTTCAACCCTTCTGCCCAGAAACAGTACGGCCATGCTCCAATAAGCATTGCCATGCTCAACAGTCAGCACGCCCATGCTTGACTTAAAAGTTAGCACGCCCATGCTGGAGGAAGCACGACCGTACTCCCCTAGACAGAACAGAACGCAGAAACAGAAACAGGGGTGTTTCACCCCAAATGTCCTCAATGATGTAATAAGACACCAAACGAAGCAAAGGCAAGCTAGATAACTCAATGAAGATTACATGAAGATAAATAAATAACAAGCGATAAGATGTTAAGACGGTAAGGATGTGTTACCATACGTTGTTGTACCTTGGTAGCCTAGTGGCCAAGGGGGCCTTGATACTTAATGGTCAAGGTGTTGTTGATATTGTACCTTGGTAGCCTAGTGGCCAGGGGACCTCGATGCCAAGTAGTCGAGGTGTTGATTTGGTACTTATTGGCCAGAGTGTTAAATCAAATTAAAAGATTAAAGGTTAAAAGATAATGTTGAACCTTGGTAGCCTAGTAGCCAAGGGGGCCTCGATGTTAAGTGGTCAAGGTGTTGATAGTGATAAAACTTAGGTAGCCTAGTGGCCCAAGCGGAGGTGGTGATTGTTTGATTGTGTGTTGTGTTGCTCATGCATTCACGCATCAGAGACGTTAATGGGGGATGTTCAACATAGGGGAGGTCGTCCGAGAGTAAGGAGATCTGGCCGTCCGCGGTGATTCATCCGAGAGTTAGGTGAATCTAGTCCCCCGCGGTGATGCATCCGAGAGTAAGGTGTGTCTGCTATCCAAGGGGTTCACCGTGGTTTGGTGGAATTCCGGCATTGGTTCTTAATGGCCAATGTGGATATGTAACTCCGAAGTTGACATTCTGAGGTAGTTTGGATCCAAGTGCATAGCGGAGTAGTGGAGTAGTGCTTCATCACATAACATACTTTGTTTGAGATTATACGAATGACGTTGATATGTTAGATGTTATTATGTTTTTATATGATATGTATATGTGTATATGTGATGCATGCTCATCTTGATAACTGCTTCCATTCCATTATGTTTTATACATGTTTCTTACTCCCGTCTTAGTTGTTTGCTTTGCATGTATCTTTTTGGTTATGCAGAGGATGATGAACAGCTTGCTGAGGAGTGACTCTGAGGAGCCGCTACTCATAGTCTAGGATTTTCTTAGTTTATGTTGTTTATCCGAGATATTTCGGACTATGGTTATACCAGCTCTGTAATGTGACATCGGAGTTGGATTTCATTATGTTGTTATGTGTTTCTTTTTAAAACATGTTTTATTTTCTGCGTTTGAGTTTTTATTACAATGTGGTAATCTCTACGGTGGTATTATTATGATATAATATGCATGTGTTCTCTTCCTTCTTTTATCTTTTTATCGCTCTTACGTGTTATGAATACATGCGGGGTAGAGGGCATCACATCTTCAGGTTCTTCCCGAACAAGATTACTTATCGAGCAAGCAACCTTCAAATACCCTTGGTTATTAAGTATTATGGATGTATGAATATTGAATTATCCATACTTTATGGCATATGGTCTTGTTTCACCATAAGTCTAGACCATTAGGTTCTTATTTTCACTAAGCCATTCTCGACTTAGGTTTTCTAGTTAACTTGAAAAACTAGTCTTTAAAGATTAAAATCTCTTTGGTTCAAAAATCCAAAACTCTTTGACTCAAGCAAACCATTTTGAAGTAAAATTTTAAACGTAGCACACTGGCACAAAAACTCTTTAATAGTTCCTCAAAAATATATTGTAAATATTTGAAAGATGATTTTGCCCTTTTTACTTGAGTTATGGTCTAAACTCTATGCTTTCAAAAATTAATTCTTTTTCTCAAATCTACCACTTTCCTAAAATCAAATCCTCATATTATAGTGTCAAAATCCTAAGTTATGACTTTACTTTGCATTTTATACGAAAACCCTAAAACTCGACAGAACGTCACTAAATTCGAAAATCGGGTAACTACTTTTTCATCGATTCTTAACCCTAATGGTCCAAAACTCATGTTGGAATTTGAGGACACTTAGTTAGGTGTGTCAAAAAGATAGTTTTTACTTCATAACATAAGATTGGTCGAATTACTTACTTTTGATCCATCTTACCACTTCAAATTCTTAAAACTTGACTTCTTAGACTTGCAAAACATAAGTTTTTGCCTTAATGAATTAAACAATTATCGAAGCCATTTCAGAACCATTTAAACCCTTTAAAACAGTTCTAAACACGATAAAACAGTTTTGCAAAACAACACTTCAGTTTATAAAATGTCATTTGGTCAGTTCCAAACATAGAATAAGATTAAAACC
This sequence comes from Echinosophora koreensis, assembly GCA_035048595.1. Lineage (NCBI taxonomy): Eukaryota > Viridiplantae > Streptophyta > Magnoliopsida > Fabales > Fabaceae > Echinosophora > Echinosophora koreensis. Next base: position 484,007 of record JAPCYP010000159.1, on the reverse strand, counting down.
TTTCCCAAGCCATATATAAAATTCTTGTCCAAAAGCAAAGTTTCAAAACATGGTTCAAAAACTTATTCTCTTCTTTTTTTAGTTTTATTGGTCATATCCTTACTTAAGGGTTGTAAAGCCACTTAAGTTTCGAGGATTGAAGTCAAACTCCCATTTTGTTCAAACTTGGCCGAAACCAACTACAATCAAAGTGAAGATTACACTTCACCAAACTAGCTCGCAATTATGCATAGGCATCAACATATCATATAATATCTCAATTTACTCATGCCACAATACTAACCATATTTAGCAAATTATCCTAAACAACCCAATGCAAAATCCTTACTTTGATCCAATGATCAAGTAAGGGGTTTTCATCATGTCATAAATTATTTTTCTAACAAAACAACATATTAATGAATATCAATCAAGCCACAAACCAATATTACAAACATGCTCACATAAGGAATCATAGGACAAAGTGGATAACCCTTGGTATAGGGTTTCCAACACAACACAATTTAAGCCACTTTAACACTCACCAATATGGTGTGATATGGTTCACTCCCCCTTTACCTCTTGCAGCTCCCAAAATGCAAGTTGATCCTCCTTGATCCTTAGAGCCACAAAGTCCAACCTCATCCATAAGTGACACCAAACTAACTTCAATCACCAACCTTCATCAACCAACAATTAATCTAGTTAAAACAAACAAAATATTACCTATGTAAGCTCACGGTCAAACAAATGTTTAGGTATCTAGGAATTTTTGTTCATTTCAATATTAGACATATATGACGACAAAGTCATATCCAGGCTGGGAAAATTATCATAAGCCCAAGAATCAATTCATGCGATTTTCTATGAATTAATTCATGAATTGTCAAGAATATGGAACTTGAAATAATTTACATAGATATGAAGATAATGAAGCAAGGAATAAGATTACCAACTAGAGTCAAGAGAGATTACCCCTTGGTTGGTGAGAAATGATGAACAAAGTGTGGGTAGGAAAATACCCATTTTGCAAAAAACCTACAAATGGGTTTTTATGTGAAATAACATGTCTCTTGATGGTCTAGGGGAGTGATAATATGTAGTTGGAATGTTGAAACAAGGTTTGGATGATGGTTTAAGGAGCTTGGCCGAAAATGGCCTAGAAAACCCATTTTTCATTCTTGCTCCAAATGGAATTTGTGTGAGATAGAAAGTGTTTAGATCATGTAGGTGACTGTGGATATGGTCTTAGAATTTTGAAACAAGGATTGGAGATCCATAATATGGTCTTGGCCGAACATGAGAAAAGGAGGAAAGAAGGAAAGAAAATGAAGAACAAAGGTTTTGATATTTTGAAAGTAACTTAAGTTAATAACTTAAGTGTTTAAGTGAAAGGAAGTGAATGGATGGCCATCTAGTAACTCTTGGCCGAAAATAATCCATGAGAGAGGAAGGTTATTTTGGTAAAAAAAAAAAAAACTTGTAGGACGTGAAAGGAATTCATAAAGAGTCCAAGGGCAAAAAGGTCATTTCACTTGAAACTTAGATATTTTCAATTAGATATTTACATTTGGTCATCGTGACATGGTGAGTCATGTGATGACTAATTGGGTGAGTTGTCCAGGTGAGCTCATCGCCTCGATCCTCGTGCATACCTCTCAAGTTTCTGTATCCGACTCCGACTTTTACCGGATTAGGGTTTTCGCTAGTTTTTCTCCAAAATTCGCCCGAATAAAATATAATATTTTATTTTTGAGCAAAAATTTTCAAAATAAACTTTATCACTAAAATAATGATAAAAAAAAATCAGTCTCGAGTCAATTTAGGGTTTTCTACCGGTATAAAATTATTCGATCAATGAAAACGCAGATCGATTTCCATCTAAGTTTTAAACCTAAATTGAATCGTAACTTCCTACGATATAGAAGGTTTCAAATATGATTTTGTTTTTCTCAAAATCATTTTCTCGATCTCAGGTAAAAATATAAAATATAATTACCAGTCAAAATACGAGAAAACGGGGTGTTACATTCACAAGCTCAAATGTCCAGAAAGGGTAAAATGAAGATTGATGAAGTTGCTGCCCCCAAGGAAGAAGAGGATGATGATGAATCTATCCCCATCTCCATGTTGCTGAAAAAGAGTAAGACTTCCTATACCTCGACCATACCCACCTCTTCTACCTTACCTTCTTCTTCAACACCTTCTATCCCTCAGTCTGAACCTAACCCTAACCCAACTGTTAGTCCAACTCCACCACCTCAATCACCTCAACCTTCACCTCGTCCACCGCCCTCTACTGAAGTTGACACAGGCAAACACAAGAAGGGGGGTTGAATTGTGTTTGTTAATAATTTTCGAAAGCAAGACAGTTTTCTCAAACAAGGAATGAAAGGCAGAAGCACACACACAAAGAAAACCTTTTTAAAGACTTAACAAAATCAAGTTCAAATCCCCACAGTTAGTATAACCAAATAAAACTGAAGAGATAAGGGATAAGAAGATTCATGTAAGTCGTTTTATCCTGGTTCACTCTCTTCCAACCAAGAGCTACGTCCAGTCCCTTCTACTTGAAGGTTTTTCTCCACTATTTTCCAAATAGATTACAACAAGTATTCAACACCTCTCCAGGCTACAAGTATTCCTTTCTTACCAAGCCTCTTCAGGCTCTACCTCTAACAAAGAGACTGGTTTCTTTTGATCTTCTAACTCACTATGTGTGAGGATATGAAAGTTTAGGATCAGTTGAATATTATAGCAATATTCAAGCTAAGGTATTACAGACTTTTGCTTTACCAAAGAATAAAAGAATTGAGCTTGAAAGAGTTTTTCTATCAAGAATTATGTATGCGCAAAAGTTCTTTCTTCATATGATGAGGTCTTCTATTTATAGAGACCTTGCTCTTCTCTTGAAATTCTTCAACGGTTGTTTTTGAATTATTCTCGTTTGGGGATGAGATCAAATGCATAATATCCATTGTGACTCAGCTTGCTTGTGGTCATTGTAAAATGTACTATAGGTGATCATTCTTGTACAAAACGGGCACACCTCTGAGCAATTGTAACTTGAAAAACTGTCTTACCTTCCTTGTACAAATTCCAGCTATTCCAGCTTTAAAGGTGACAGGGTACAAGTCGTATTGCATTGTACTATTTTGCTTTTGCATTTCCTCATTTGTACTATGTCTCTCTCAAAGAAACAAGGCAATAAAACTGTTAAAGCAAATATGAATGACCAACATATACTTGAAATAAATATCAATCATTTGAAATAAATATTTCTATGTGGTCGAGATAGTTATTCTGATTATATCAATGATTCATAGTAAAGAGGAGCTCGTCTACTGAATAGAGCGCGTCTATTCGCTCAAAGCTGGAAACTCTTTTTAACTCGTCTAGTGACGTGGCAAATTCTGCTCGTCAACTATCAAGTCTTTGGACTTGCTATATATCGATGAGTTACTTAGATCTCCGTCTACTGACGTGGCACTCAAGCTCGTCTACTCACAGTAGTTTAAACACTCGTCTACTGATACTATTCTATATTCCGTCTACTCAAACATATTTACATAATTAAATATACCGTTCATTTTGAGCAGCTCGTCTACTCAGTTGGACGCGGATATAATTCTTTCGAGGTTTCCTTAACATATTGAAATTCGAATATCCCTATAAGACCAGATAAAGCATGTTAGATCTTAACTAACACTTTGCCATACAAATTTAATCCTTTTTGTTAACATCAAAACTCAGAGATTATTTAATCCAAAATACTTTGTTTCCAACATTGCACACCTTCATCCACACCATTCTGTCCTCCTAGTATACGCTATAAGACCACATCTACTAGAAAACCCTTCACCAACGTCCGAGGAACATCTAACCTAAATTCAGATGTCTCATTCTACCTTTGATACTCCTTCCTCCCCAACCCAAACTCAAACCTCGACCTTTCCAGATCATACCTCCCAACCAAAAATATCTCCACCTTCTCCACCTCACACTCAGACCACCCAACCTCCTCTACACAGTTCACCAACTCACCTTTCAACCACAGAACACAGAGGTTTTTGTGAAGACCTACCCATCCCTACCCAATACAGGTCTCTCTTCTATGAAATTGTCCCAAGTTTTCAACACCCTTTTCTCTCCTCTCTTCACTACATCATATAGGGAAGACGTCCTTTTCCTACCCTAGCACTCTACTGTGGAAGTTCTGGCTACACCAGATGAAGCACATGCAAAAGTAAACCAAGCATATTCAAGTCAAGCAGATGCAAGACTTGTTGAAGCTATAGAAGAAGCTGAAGCCGAAGCAAACACCTCATGCCTAGGGGTGGGAATAGGCCAGGCCACTCGTCGGGGGCCTATGGCCAAGCCTATTTAAGGCCTAGCTCGGCCTAGCCTATTTAGTAAAAAGGCCAGGTCAAGGCTTTTTTAAAATCCTATATAGCTGAAGAGGCCAGGCTTAAGGCTTTAAAAAAACCTACTAGGCCTATCAGGTCGGCCAATTTAACATATACACGCGCATAAATATATATGTATAATATAATATATTATAATACTGTAATATATTATTTATATTATATATAATATTTGAAATAAAAAGTTTATTGGCCATGTAGTGATCTACTTGCCAATTTATTTGTGAAGGCCTACGAGCCTATTTACAAGTGGAGACCTATGACCTATTTATAAGTGGAGGCATATTTAAAGGTCTTGTTGATAAGTACGCTTTTAAATAGGCTTTCAGGCTAGGCCAAACTGTAAAGTAGGCCAGGCTCAGGCCTTAAAAATTGGCCTATATCATGCTAATAGGTCAGGCTAAGGCCTCAAGATTGGAATGCAGGTCAGGCTTAGGCCTCTCAGGGCCTAGCTCATGCTTTTGAGGAAGCTCATCCTGAAGACCAACCTGAGTTCCATCCTGAGGATTCTGCTGATCTCACTAGAATAGTTGAGTAAACTATTGGAGAAGCTTATGCTAAAGCTGATTCTAAGCACAGAGTGGTGTTGGAGTTCAGTGATAAGGATGTTGTTTCTGAGTCCAACCCTCATCCTCCAGCAAATCAAGAAGCAGAAATTCCTCTTCCTCCTTGTCTGTCGCAATAAGTAGCTGACTATCTTGTGGATAGGATCTCTGCCAGAGTAACTGCAAGTGTTCATCAAGATATTGCAGACTTGCGAGCTTGTCTTTAGAGAGCCTTTCTAAACATATTTTCCCCTCCATCTTCTTAGTTTTTGTAGCCTCTTTCTTTTCTTTCTTTTTCTAAGTTTGACACTGATGCCCTTTCTTCCCTCACCTTTTTGTCTGATGACAAACAGGGGAGAAAAGTTGGAAAATTGTATGTATGGTTTGACTTAGATTTAAATGAAATGAATATGATGTGCTTTTGTCTTATCTGAAATTCTTGTTAAATATTGATATGGATATAATTTCTTATGATTGCCCATGTCTCTGAAACATGTCAAGATTTTTTATCTAAGTTAAAATTGAAATTTATGCATGTTCTTAAGAGTGAACCAAGATACATCTTCGTGTGATTCTCTCTATCCCTTATCTTTGTCAAGTTTATTTATTTACTAACTTGGGGATTATATATTGAAGAATCATAATCTTTTAGAAAACTCGTGTTTCTGTGTGTTTACCTTAGCTGCCTGCTAAAATAGTTTTTGAAAAGGATTTACAAAAAACTTAAGAAACACAATTCAAACCCCCTTCTTATGTTTCCTTGTTTGCACTTTCAGGGAAGCTCGAGAGGAATCGGGATGAATCAACATCTCTGACAAGGCAAGTTTTTTTTCTGGAATATCATGGAGGACTCGTCGTATTCTCCGGTGATGAAGAGGTTAGAGCGAGTGACTCCGATCTTATGGTGGGCGCCAACACTGGGAGGAGGAGGGGTTGACCGGATAGGACAATCAAATCTCGGTGAGGTGTTGCTCGGATCGATGTGTAGAGGGGCAATTAGGGAACAAAGGGAGATAGTAGAGACACATGACATGAATGGTGCTCCGACGGTGAAAGGGTTTGGAGGGGTGGACAATATTACTGTGGTCCACATAAATCTAATGGTTAAAACTTTGGTTCATCATTGTACCACCATAGTAGAACTTGCTATTTACGATGATTTTTGGCCAGTCACCAAATCCGACAACAAATAAGAGAAAAATTAGGTAGACGTGGTTTCGCATTTATGCGGTAATCTCATCAAGGCGGTAATAACGTCAAGGGTAGTTTCAAATTTGTCTATTGAAAGAACAATTTGACAAGAATCAGTTCACAAAGAGTTCAAAGATTTTGTCAAATAGAAGGAAGTTGCAAAAACAAAGTTCGGAAGAAAGTGAATGAATTTAAAGATCCAAGTAAGTAAAAGTGTAGAAAATAATGTGCAAGTAAGTAAAGTGCAAGAAATTAAAGTGCAAAAAACTTCTAGGTGCATTCAAAGTAAATGTGCAGGAAAGTAAATGAAAGCAAGTAAAGTGCATGGAAAGATAAATTGCATGAAAGAAAGAGGAATTTGAATAACAAGTGCTAGAAATGTAAAGAACTTAAAGACTAAATTGCATTGAAAATAAGTTTGCATGAAAGAAAAGATGGAAAGTATACTTGATGTCAATCCGTCAATCTGCTTGAGAGTGAGATGTTAGGAAATTCACCAAGTATCTGACCCTTAACTACGACGTATGATCCTAGTATTTATAGATGACAAGAAAATAACTACCTAGCTATTTATATGCCACGTTCGTGACAGTTACCCACATTCAATCCCATGTTCTATTGCTCAACGTGTCAGACATAGCCTATTCGACACAGAGCAGTTACCCCTTACTTCCCCCATGTTTTGTCAATATGCGTCTCCTGATAATCGCTCCATGCTTGACACTCTGTTATGTTCTTCATTTGTCGATTTGAATGGCCCAACACTTGGCCACTTGACATATTTTTGAAGCACTTAGTGACTTGATGTTCCTGCCTCTGTCGACTCAGATGGCTCAACACTTGACCATCTTTACTACTCTGACATGCTTGATAGCCTATCATTTCATTTACTTGTAACTCCTCGTCGACTTTTAGACTCGTCGGATCATTATCCTATTGAACACAAAGCTTGTCTTATTTATGCCTTAGCCATTTTCCAAAATTGTTTGATAACTTGGTAAATCGCCCTGGCATACCATCTTTTGTCAAATCCTCCTCTTGCTAAGCTCGTCGGACTGTGACTTAGGGACTTCTTCTACTAAGTTACTTGGTGGTTGACATATTGTTGTGTCATACTATTTCTTGACCATCAGTGTGCTCAATCCCTACTTTCCTATAGAATAAAAATTGGAATTTGACACCCAACACTTGTCTTCTTTCAGAATCCAACTTAGTTTATTAGTCATAAATTTACAGTTAAAAAATAATATAAATTTTCATTTTCATGTTTCTTTGTTAATTTGTTATATTAATTAGACACACATAACACGTTAGTGTATGATTGTTGTATGAGTTGACAAATATTGTAAAACTTGATTTTCCCATGTTTGAATAACAACTTTTTTTTTACTAATTGAAGAATGAAAACGTAACAGCATGACAAAGCTCCATGTTATCAGCTGTTATCTGTTATGTTTTGGATAGAATGCTTAACTTAGGATAGTTTGTTACTTTCTATATTTAGTTTTGAATTCATGTTATCTCTTTATCCTTTTGTTAGCTTTGCAACAGCATTCTCTATATAATAAAACTTCTGGTCTAGTCTCATGTTGAGAAAGACCACAGCTTAAAACTTCTTTATGGTATCAGTATCGCCACTTGCTTCATAGCAATTTTTTTTTCCGCCAACGTTTCCAATGGCCTACACCCCACCACCCGCTCGCGCCTCTCTTTCTTCCCCCACCAATCCCACTAATTCTCCTTACCCATATCCAGCCACTCTCAACATCAGCAACTTTATATCCTTGGACCTTACACCCTCTAATTATCGGTTATGGAGGGGCCAAATGAAGAATCTGATTGAGAGCCAAGATCTTGGAGGATTTATTAGTGGTGAGACTCCTGCGCCTATTCCCCGAATCAGTGCTCCCAATGCTAATGGCATTCGTCTGGATCAGCCTAATCCGGATTATCAGCACTGGCGCAGATCTGATCGACTTGTCCGTGCATGGATTACAAGCCGTCTTACGGAGGAAACCCTGAGCCTGGTTGTTGATTTGGAAACCTCTCATGAAGTGTGGTCCACTCTCCAAGACGCCTTTGCTCATGTTTCTGTTGAACGTGAATTTTTACTCAAACAGAAACTCTCTACTTTGAGCAAGGATCCTACAAATTCTATTCAGGATTATATACGTTACTTCAAGAGTATCTGTGATGATCTCGCTCTCATTGGCACACCCTTGTCTGACAATGACAAAGTTTTTCACTTGCTTCGTGGTCTTGGTCCTGATTACAATCCTTTCACTACAACAATGCTTCGTCCACCTGTTCCCACGTATAAATCTGTGATTCCTCAACTCATTAACTATGACACTCGAGTCTCGGACATTCCACGGACCTCTGCCACTCCAGTTTTTTATGCTAACCGAGGTTCTCGGACTCAAGATCGCAGGAATCAAAATCCTTCCAGGAATCGCAATTCTCGCCCCAACTTCACATCCAAAGGTCGTGGTTTTTCACCACACTCTCAATCCACTGCAGGGTCTCCCAAACCATCTACTTCCAGCGCTGATGTTGTATGTCAAATCTGCAATGGTAAGAATCATGATGCTCTCTCATGTCCTCACAGATATAATCATGCATATCAACCCCAACACCTAGCTCCTGCATTGGCAGCCTTGACACTCAATGACTCAAGTGATGCGAATGAATGGCTCCCTGATTCAGGAGCTGGTGCTCACATGACCAGTGATAAAGGTATCTTATCTAATTTACGTCCTTATACTGGTGATAAGTTTGTTGCTGTTGGTAATGGTGCAATGCTTGATATTTCTCATACTGGTGATGCTTATCTTCCACTATCCTCTAGTTTGAATTTGCCATTAAAAAATGTTCTTGTAGTTCCTCATATTCAGAAGAATTTATTATCCATTAGTCAAATCACATCTGATTATCCTTGTCTATGTGAATTCTCATCCACTGGATTTGTGATTAAGGACAAGATGACAGGGAAGATTTTGACCAAGGGGACGAGGACGGGGGATATTTATTCTCTTCCACATCCAGTTAGTGCACTATATTCCAACAGATTTCAGCAAGTAGATGAACAAGTATGGCATGCTCGTCTTGGACATCCTAGCATTCGTTTGGTCAGACATCTGCAAAATAAAGGGGCCATCAAAGTCTCCAATAAGTCATCTATTTCTTTTATTTGTGAAAGTTGTACTATGGCAAAGGCCACTCAAATGCCTTTTCTTTCCATCAATAAAAGAAGCTCTATTCCATTTGAACTTGTTCATTTTGATTTATGGGGACCTTCACCTATTGTCTCAAAGAATGGTTTTCGATATTATGCCTGTATAGTGGATGATCACACTCAGTTTACTTGGTTGATACCTCTAAAAGCAAAATCTGATTTCTTTGAGCAATATTTGTTATTTGAAAAATTTGTGCAACGTCAATTTGACACGTCCATTAAGGGTATCCAATGTGATGGTGGTGGTGAGTTCATGAATAATAAAATGCTACATCATTTCTCAGTTAATGGAATTCGTCTTAATGTTGCATGTCCATCAACGCCTCAACAAAATGGTGTTGCCGAGCGTAAACATCGTCATATAAGGGAACTTGGTCTCACTATGATTTTTGCTAGCAAGGTTCCTCTTGTCTACTGGCCTGAGGCTTTTCTCACTGCAGTATATCTTATTAATCGGTTGCCGTCTTCAGTTCACAAATTCAATAGTTCATATTCTCTTTTACATGCTCAGCAACCATCTTACTCCTGTCTCAGAGTTTTTGGATCTCGCTGCTTTCCTTTGATTCAGAATACTCAACACACAAAATTTGATCCGAAATCACTGCCATGTGTGTTCTTAGGATACAGTGACCGTCATAAAGGGTATAAGTGTTTGTATCCAGCCACTAGACGTATTTTCATCTCTCGCAATGTGGTCTTTGATGAATCAATATTTCCATTTAAAGATTTGACCACATTACATACTCCAACCACCCAGGATGATTATATTATCACCACCTACCAACCTACTCCTTCTCCTTCTCACATACGTCATCCATCCCCCCACCAACAAGATAGTCATACCCTTCCCATTATCTCACCCATTTCTAATATCCAGAACTCTAATATACCTAACCAAAACCCAAATTTCTCTCGCCCAGTTACACCAAATTCGGCCCCACATGCTGAATCTGATATCCCATATAATCCTCCCCTTAACCAACCAAATCCAGCCAATACCACCGAACCAACAACCCCACCTCATCACATTATCCTAACCGACCCAGATATAAGTCCAAATATCTCTCATCCTATCAACTCGGCCAGTCCCCACACCCTATCTCATTCCACCAAATCCTCCCTAATATCTTCAACCGAACCTACTACTTCCACAAATCCTGCGCCTTCAAATTCAAATGTCCCTCAACCTCATTCATTTAACTTACCTTTTATCCACTCACAAATAACTCCACCTGATCCAAATTCCAAACGGCTAGACTCTCCTCACTCATCTTCGTCTTCCAATAATCAACACCCAATGATAACTAGAGCCAAAGCAGGAATACGTTGTCCCAATACCAAATATCTTCTGACATGTGACACCATTCCAAAAGAACCCAAGACCATTCGCACTGCTCTAAGACATCCTGGTTGGAAGAAAGCTATGGAGGATGAACTACAAGCACTTATAGATCAAGACACGTTTCAGCTTGTTCCTCGAACTAGAGACATACGTGTTCTTGGCACCAAATGGATCTGGAAAACTAAGTTACACTCTGATGGCACCCTTGATCGTTTGAAGGCTCGGTATGTTGCCAAGGGATTTAATCAGATTGCTGGCCTTGATTTTCAAGAAACATTCTCTCCAGTAATCAAGTATAGTACGGTACGGTTGGTCTTGTCTTTAGCCACAGTAAACAAATGGTGTCTTCGCCAACTAGATGTTAAAAATGCATTTCTCCATGGTCCTCTTGAAGAACCTATTTATGTTTCACAACCACCGGGCTTTGAGGATTCCAATTTTCCAGATCATGTATGGCATTTAAAGAAGGTACTTTATGGCTTGAGGCAAGCTCCCAGGACATGGTTCAATCGCTTGAGTTCATATCTACTGCATCATGGGTTTATTTGTAGCACTGCCGATCCATCACTGTTTGTGTATCATAAGGATGATATCACCATTATGCTTCTACTATATGTGGACGACATCATTCTTACAGGTAATTCAGAACCTATTCTCAATTCTTTCATCAAATTGTTAAGTTCTGAATTTGCCATCAAAGACCTTGGCCTTCTCCATTATTTTCTGGGGATTGAGGTTCAGCGTACAACATATGGACTCTTTCTAAACCAAACCAAGTATGCCAATGATATTCTTGTTCGTGCTCATATGATGGATGCTAACTCTATTGCAACACCTATGGCTGTGAAACGTGAGTCTCATGGTCACTCAGCCTTCTCTGATCCTCATCTTTATCGTAGCATTGCTGGTGCTTTGCAATATCTCACATTCACTAGACCTGACCTTACCTATTCTGTGAATTACCTATGTCAGTTCATGCACTCACCATCCAATGATCATTTCAAACTGATGAAACGAGTCTTACGATATGTTAAGGGCACAACTCAGTTTGGCATGCGCATTTTATCTTCTGGCTCCACAAATTTGTATGGTTTTGTTGACGCAGATTGCGCTGGCTGCCCGGAAACCAGACGATCAACCACAGGTTTTTGCACATTCTTGGGTAACAATTGCATTTCATGGTCTGCTAAGAAACAACCTACTGTTGCCCGTTCTAGTGCCGAAGCGGAATACCGGGCCATGGCTTCTGCTACTACTGAGCTTACATGGTTATCTTATTTGTTACGTGACCTGAGTGTTCCACTATATGATCCTCCTACACTTTTCTGTGACAATATAAGCGCCCTCCATCTTACTGTAAATCCAGTGTTTCACTCTCGAACCAAACATGTTCAGCTGGATTATCATTTTGTACGTGAAAAGGTTGCTCAAGGGACGTTGGTTACGCGCTATGTTCCTTCCCACTTACAGCTTGCAGATGTGTTCACCAAACCGTTATCTCGGGAGATTTTTCAGACTTTGCGGACAAAGCTTGGTCTCTGCAACCCGACGCCAGCTTTGAGGGGGGGTGAAAACGTAACAGCATGACAAAGCTCCATGTTATCAGCTGTTATCTGTTATGTTTTGGATAGAATGCTTAACTTAGGATAGTTTGTTACTTTCTATATTTAGTTTTGAATTCATGTTATCTCTTTATCCTTTTGTTAGCTTTGCAACAGCATTCTCTATATAATAAAACTTCTGGTCTACTCTCTTGTTGAGAAAGACCACAGCTTAAAACTTCTTTAAAGAAGTCATCAGTGCTAACGTTTTGGGACATAATACGCAATATCTTCTATTATTTAGTGGTTATAGTTATAAAATACTTTTTTATGATTTTTGAGAAACAAATATAAGAATAATTTTTACTGTGAAAACTTTTGAGTTTTTACATTTTGTTGGGTTGGTTAATTATTTTCGACACTAATCACAGTCCTTTCTCCATGTCGGGCGCGATTAATTTCTTTTCTTTTTTTTATAAGAAACAAATTTTATTAGCTGGTGTAAGGATTGCCCTAACCCATAAACATACACTACAAAAGTAAACCCAAAGCCCAACAACCAACCATAGACCCGAACCAAAACAACACCAAAACCCATAATACACCTCTAAATCTTCAAAGTCACATGTTGGGTGTGATTATTACTTTGAAAAAGAATAATATTAATTAATAGATAAAATGTTAGACCTCATAAAGATTAATTTTTTGGTTCCAAAGACAAGTGTAAACTCCAGCTTCTTAGAGTGTGTTTGGGAAAGCTGGTAAAAAAAAGATTATGCTGATAATCTGTTTTCAAATAATCGATTATAATCAGAATCTGTTTTTGTTTGGGTAATGTTTACTGAAAAGCGATTTTAAGATAATCTATCGTTTGGGTGATGTAAAAAAATCATTTTTACATAATAAATTACGAAAAAGGGTATAGAGTTATTTGTTTATATTAATAATATTGAATGCTTTTGTAATATTAACTTGTTTATTTTCAATTTTTTCTCATATAAAAAATTGAATAAATGTTATAACAATTTTTTATGACTATGGAAAATATATGTTAAAATATATTATTTTTAGAATAGCTAAATAAAAAAAATATTCTTTTTTTTTTTGGTAACAAGGAGGGCAAAGCCCAAAACAAACAGCCTAAGAGGCTGCCTTACGGGGTAGGGAAACCCCCAAAATAAAAATATATATTCTGATTGAATGAAGAACGACAAATAGCAGTAAGGGTCACATTTGAACAGTAATTCGGATACCCACGTTCATGTTTGAATAGCAAGGGTCACGTTGCCTTGTTTGAACAATAATTCAGGGTCTCATTTCAGCGTTTTTTCAAAACAGTCCTCATGGCAAGATGGTTAAAAAACAGCTTAAATTGTCTAAAAAAACTTTTTATTACTTTCAGCTAGAAACCCAAGCACAAATGCTTTTTTACAGAACAGCTAAAAAGGGATAAAAACATCTATAATCTAAAATTTTAAGCTTTCCCAAACACCCTCTTAGTTATCTTTTTTCGATAATTAAAAGAATTCATTGATAAGGACTAACTCTAGCATCATAGTGAATACTCTCCCTACCTCCATCAAAGGGAAAAGCATCACCTTATCATATGCTCAAAGTTAGATAGAAAAATTACTAAGATACGTAAAACATTATTAAAACTAAATTAACCAAACTTAAGGACAAAACTCAATCAATTAGCACAATTGAGAGCAAAAATCTACTCAATAAACACACAAAAATCACATAATCGAGAAGATTATCACCACATCACCGTCTTCCTCCATCTGCCTGCTTCCAAGCACCTTTGCTTGAGTTCCTGGAACCCGAGATACTGATATGTCATCTTTTGGTGTTTCTAAAACATTCTCATGGGGATCCAATTGAAGGGCCTATCTATTACTCTGATAAACACCTCAAAACTCATGCTCCCAATTGATAAAAGCATCGGACCCTCTATAAATTGCATATGTGAAGTCTTCACTATCATCTTAGTCGATTCCATGGATTCTCCTAACTATGTTAACAGATCAATTCACATGATTTCCCCTATTAATTCGACCAGTAGTTCTATATTTCTTCTGCACCAAGCTTGTGGAGGGTTCCAAATACAATTATGTTATTTGCACACTCAAATGGGACACCCATTTGGGACATCTTGGTTAATCATGTATAAATATTTGGTTAATTCAGTTCATTATATGGTTAATGGGCTTATTTTCCATAACCATGTAAATATTTGGTTAATCACAGGAAAATATCTGGTTAATTTAGTTTTTTATATTATTAATGGGTCATCATGAATTAACTAAATATTTGCACGTGATTAACCATATAATGAACTGAATTAACCAAATATTTATACATGATTAACCAAGATGTCCCAAATGGGTGTCCCATTTGGGTGTGTAAATAACATTTCTGTTCCCAATACTTCTAATCATACTTCTCGTTTACTGCTAGCTTCTGTTTCTGACCATTTTCGAACATCAGAACATAAGTTTCTTATGGCTTAGGCTCAACAAACACTACAATAAAAAAAAAAAGCTTTCGTCGCTATCATGTTTAGCGATCGAATTATGGGCATAGCAGAAACCCTGTCGCTAAGGATTTAACGACAGAAATAATAGGTCGGTCGCAAAATAGCAACCGATTTTTCGATCGCTAAATTATTAAAATCGGTCGCAATTTGAGTTGGTCACCCAATCTGGTTAACCGAAATTGGTGACTGGAATTTGGTCGCCAATTCGGTGGCTAAATTTGGTCATAATAACCAAGTTAGCGACCGAATATTCGGTTGCTATATAATATTAAATATAATATATTATTTATAATGAATTTTTATTTACACCTAGCGACGGATTTTTGGTTGCTATTTCGGTGACTAAAATAATTTTTTTTTGTTTTTATTTTGAAATGATTATAAATTATAATTTTTTTATTATTTAAGCTAACTTTTTTCAATTTATTAATATAAATTAAAATTAAAAACCAGATATAAAATTAATCAAATTATCATATAAATAAATATAAATGTCATACAATAAAAATCTGTAAACTCTAGAAAATGAAAAAAATACTCTCCCAGCACGACCTCTGCCACGACACCACGCTGCCCTCTACCTCTAGAGGAATCTGCCATCTGTGTAAAAGATGATAAAATTATTACATCACAGTAAAAATATTAACTAATTAATCAACAATTTAAAAAATAAATAAACACAACACAATGAATACTACATAAATTACCTAAGTAGAATCTGTGTCACAAAATTATCAGCACACAACCAACACCATGCCTTTCGGACAGGATCACATCCTATTGAGCTCAGCTCTCCACTAACAAACAATACAGTAATTCACATAACACATTAATGTAGTGTTGAGACAACTTACCTGAGAGAGAAAACACATAACCGATTAAGGATAAGGGGAGGAGCCGGATACAACAGACATCAGAAGAATATGACAGTAAGGACCTATCATGCATAAATGAAATTAGTCACATTGCCAATCAAGAAAACATAATAGCTACACAAATTAAATACCAAAGAGCCAAAAACAAACAGAATGACAAGTATAAAAGTTAGAATATCAAACAGGTTGAAAACCAAATTTTTTTTTATAAGACTATAACATAAAATTTTATATGAAACAGAAGCACTAACATACATGAACAAAGTTACAACAATAATCCTAGTCCATTGCATTCCCTTTTTCTTATTTTCTATAATAATCCCAGTGCTACTCACTGGTTGATTGTCATTGCAAAAATCACTCAACACTTGACAATCCAACATTCTCATGAACAAACAGTTTAAAAACATGTCCTTACCTAGCACATGAAGTTATTTATGAAGAATCAACCCTGGTCTAGATCGAACAAACCACCAATAACAGGCAAAAGGTACAAGAAGTTTAACAAAAAAACTAGGAGTTTAATTAGGTCAGATTGAATGAATTGAGCACAGAAAAAATTTGTCATACTTGAACAACACCAACTAGGCAGGCTTCGGATTCCCCCCATTAATCTGTTTTTAAAAATGCAGCTCTTAAATGAGTGAGCAATAACAGAGTCTTGATTGAGCATTAAAGTAATGGACAGAAATCTGACTTAAATTGGTAATGTAACAGAAAACAAAAAAATTAAGGGAAGCATAACAGGATTATTGTTGGTCCCGGGATAGAAACTCAAAAAGCTTGGACGAGCTTTAAAGTTCTTGGTGACATAGCCTTTGCCTACTCATAATCAATGATCCATATAGAATAATAGAAATTCAGGTGTAAATCTTTTTTCTAAATATCATGAGACTAAGACTACAGTTTTTTGGGGGGAAAAATTGAAGTATGAACTACAGTTGTTCAAGGCCTTGGACTCAGGTTTGTGAATGGACCATAAGTGGTGCTTGGGGAGTTCTCATAACAGTCATACCAAAATCGCCATACTCAGTCTTTTGTATGATGAGCACACCTCAATAACTAATGATGAACATGGAATAGCAAATGGAGAATGTGATTCTTTGCAGGATAAACCCAGATTACTTATCATTCTAATCTGGTTTAGCAAATTGACATTTTAATTAATAACAATCTGAAAATTAAAGCCAGAAAAACAACATATCGAAATCCTTGAACCCTTTCTTCCCAACACTACAAAAAAAGGTGGGATTACCAACGGCCAAAAACCGTCGGAAACGCAAAAAATCCATCGGTAAAGCGCGTTTCCGACGGACGGGTCGGATCCGTCGGAAATTACCGATGGAAAAAGCCGTCGGTAACGTTTCTGACAGAAATTTCCGTCGATAACGTTACCGACGGAAATTTCCGTCGGAAACCGGTTAATGTTACCGACGGCTTCCGTCGGTAACGTTACCGACGGAAATTTCCGTCGGTAATTTTAACCGGTTTCCGACGGAAAAAGCCGTCAGTAACGGTTCCGACGGAAATTTTCGTCGGTAACTAGTTTTTAAATTAATATTTTTTTATTTAATTTTTTATTTTAAATATAAATTATTAATTCAATTTTTTAAAAAAATCATATTTTTTATTTTGTTATAATTAATTTATTATATAGATCAAAAAAAAGAAATCACAAATAATTAAAAAGACAATTAAATTTAAATTAACATTAATATTCCATACATAAAATATCCGTCAGTCTAGAAAACACAAGTAAATATAAAATAATCCTAATAATCATCATCATCATAGTAATCATCGTCGTCATCATGTAGGGGGGAGTTCACCGGCGTTAGCAGACCATCATGCTACGGCGCAGAAGTCACACCGGCATCATGCGGCTGCGGTGGTGCCACGGTAGAAGTAGTGGATGGCTGGCTGGCATGGATGACCCCCTCTAGAGCGCTGCGCCTCTCTGGTGGAAGTAAATCGAGCAGAGAGGTCATCACAGTAGACCAAGTCTCCATCTGTTGCTGCATGCGCTCTGCATTCTGCTGCATGCGCTCTGCATGCTGCCTCTACTCCTGCACCTCCTGCCTTAGCTGCCGCATCTCCTCCTGTGAGCCGAAGGATGTAGGCTCCCGAATGGTCAAGCTCGGCATCGAGGCCCGAGTGATGGAACGAGCCACAGTCGCGGTACCGTAAATGCGACCCTTCTTCTTCCCACCCGCCACTTCCATCCAGACCTGGGTCTGTAGTCGGTCGACCTCGGTGGGGTCCAGCTGGGAAGGATCCGAGGCACCAGAGCAGGAGGCAACCTCAGACGCTACCTGACTGAACCTGGCATTGTACTCTGCCTGCGTTACAAAAATTATATTATTAGACTATAATAATGAAAAATACATTAAATGTAAAAAGATACTTTAATTAGCTCACCACTGTCTGCCTCGACCTCTTATCAACAAACTCGCCAGTGTCTGCGCGAATGTGTCTGCTCAAACACAGTAGGGACATCAACCGAGTGGCAAGCTATCCTACCTGCAACCGACAAAGAAATATAATCAATTAATTATAAAATAAATCATATAAAAAAAATAAAAATATACTATTATTTATATGTGCATACCATGTTAATGCCATGCTGCATATGGCTAATCGAGCCACCAGTGTGCATGCTTCCACCCTTCTCGGAAGCCCGATTTCTCTTTGCCTGCTCACACTTCGCCTTGTACTCTGGAGTGTCCCAGTACGCACAAAGCTGGGGCCAAATTTTGGGGCCTATGTAATCTGGGCGCACCCGACTTTCCCTAACCTTCCCGAGCATGTCCCTCAGTCGATTAGATGCTCTGTCGTCAAATATGACACGTATCTGTGCAGCATGCTCCGGTAACCAGCGCACAAGAGCCTGTTAACAAAGAAGAAATATCAATTTTATACAAAAAGTTAAAAATATATAAACTGCATGAAAAATAAATATATAAAATATAGGAAAAAATAAACAAGTTACCCCGAATCGTGTGACCCGATCTTCCTTCGGTATCCTCCCCCACGATGGCCAGAAGCGACGATATTGTGCCTTGAGGGCGTAGGTAACGTTCTTCGATCCACTTTCGATGGGATGAAGGTGAAAAATTTAAAATTTTATTAATTTAACAATATGACAATCAACAAATATATACTTATCGGATAAACTTAAAATAGTCAAAGTTAAAAATTTCTTACGATCCAGAAACAGGCAAGACCCATGGTCGATCCTCAGGTCTGGGAATCCTGGCCCACTCAGGTAAGTTCTTAGGTGCGACCGAGTGCTGGCCGGAAGATGTGGATGGAATGTCCGTGCCGTGATGGTATGCGGCCCCGGATGATGAGGGCGGAATGGTAGGGTCTGGCTGTGCCGGCATACCAGGAGTCGGCATAAATGACAATCCTGCTGCCTGTGTGGCATATGCAGCTGATGATGGTGGTGCTGGGTGTGGGTGTGGTGTAAGTCCAGTAGGAGGCGACGAGTAGCCGGCTAGTGAGCCTCGTGGGCCAAATCGAGTGGGTGGAATATGTGTGGAGGATGGTGTAAGGTGGGTCGGGGATGGTGTGGTATGGGTAGGGGATGGTGTGGTATGGGATGGAGAGGGTGTAGAATGAGTGGGGGAGGGTGTAGAACGGCTGGGGGAGGCTCCTGTAGCTGGAGTGGGTGCGGTGGGTGCAGAGGAACCTGCACCGAGACGGGCAAGCACCTGGGACTTAATGGTGTATCGGCCTTGCTTAGCCTTCCCTTTCCCCTTATCACCGCTAGGCGATGGGGGGCGGGGCGGCTCTCCTCCTGATGCTGACATATCTATTTTTTTATCACAATTATAAGTCAATGTAAAAACAATAAATCAATCGACACTTAACAGCATAATCTAATAAGCAAATTTTTAAAATACAACTAAATTACAAAAGTCTTACATTTAAATGCATAAACAAATATACAAAATACATGATACTATAACTTAACAGTAAAATTCCTATTCAGACTCGGTATCATCATCTGATTGTAAGTCTAACTCTTCTTCTTCTTGCATTAAGTCATCACTTTGGATTTCTTCCTCTGATGATGCATTGATCGATACCGATGGATTAGCAATGGCCACTTCTTCCCCATCATCAGCAGATCCCAACATGCCAGTAATACGCTCGACCTTAATTACTTCATTGACATGTGACGATTCATCCACCTGTAAAGGCATATCATCCTCTGCATTATCGATTTCTATGCGACCCCTACGTTTGGTAGTGACAGCAACACACCAACCTCATTTGTCCGCTCGCATTGCTGGATAAGGGACGTAATGAACTTGTTTGGCATTGTGAGCAATGATAAACGGATCAAATTGTTGATATCTTCTATCCATGTGAATGTCCACAGTGCCATACTTGGGATCCACCTTTGTGCCTGTCTTCGATGGATCAAACCAGTTACAATAAAATAATACTACTTTTTTAGGATAAGTAGTAGTATTGTATTGTAACTCGTACATGTGTTTTATGACTCCACAAAAATTACCAGTACCTTCACCCTATACGACAACCCCGCAATTAATGGTCTTTTTGCCAACATTCCATTCATCTGTGTGGAATTTGTACCCATTAACGAAGTATGTATGCCATGATCTAACACTGCTATAGGGCTCGTATGCCAAATCTCTCAACTGTTGATTTAGCACACTTAATGGTTGCCGATACACCTATGAATTTATAAGTCATATTAAATAATTTTCATTTTCAATTAGCAATTAAGCTTAATATATTGTTTGTTAAGTTATACAACACTTACTTGTTGCTTGAACCATTCAGGAAACTCTGCATGTGTACGAGCAGAAGCATCTTGGTCACTAATTTGATTAATTTGCAGGAACACACTAACAAATTAATAAAATCCGTACAATGTGTCAAAATAGAATACGATATACCATATGATACATTATTTAAAAAATGAGTCTTTCAAACTTACTCATGGTATGGTTTCACCACTGTGCAATTTATCAACACGTGAACATAAGCCGACTCATACTCCTCATCACTTAATCAGTATATAAGCTCTTTGCCAGCATGACGGCCAGGAAGATTAAATACGGATAGCATATACGGATACCCTCCACCATCAGCATCAACCTCGTTCCTAATATTTCATGGTGCCAACATGAAGTTGTTGAAATAGTGGGAATAGAAATAGGTTGTCTCACGGTGTAAGTAGGACGCACAGATTGATCCTTCCACCCTAGCCTTGTTTTTCACTGATCATTTAGAGTCGCCCATGAATCTAAGAAATAAAAACTATTAGTGACAAGTCATTATTCAAGGGACGTTAATTGTTTAAATGTGAAAATATAAAAATATTACCTTTCAAACGGATACATCCACCTATATTGTACTGGTCCACCAAGCCTCGCTTCGTATGCAAGATGCACAGGGAGATGTTCCATTGAGTCAAAAAATCCTGGGGGAATACCCTCTCCATCTTGCAAAGAATTGTTGGAATCTTTTCTTCCATCTTCTTCAGACCATCCGCACTTAAAGTTGCAGAGCATAAATCTTTGAAGAAATGACTGATTTCTGTAAGCGGGTTCGAAATGACCGAGGGCAACGAGCCGAAAGCAATAGGAAGCAAACACTCCATGAATACATGACAATCATGACTTTTCATCCCATGAAGCCTCCCCGTTCTTACATCAGCACATCGTGCCAAATTAGAGGAATAACCATCAGGCGTCCTAAGGTCTTTTAACCACCGACAAATTGACTTTGCTTCATCGGCGGTTAGAGTGTAACAAGCTTTTGGTTTGACCATTTTTCCATTAGGTTGCGGCTTCAGCTCCAGATCCTTTCGTCTACAGTACAGAGCTATGTCCATCCTTGCCTTCTCATTGTCTTTCGTCTTGCCAGACACATTCATAACCGTGTTAAAAATATTGTCAAAGAAATTCTTCTCAATATGCATCACATCAAGGTTATGTCTTAATAGATTATCCTTCCACTACGGTAGTTCCCAAATGATGCTTTGTTTTGTCCAGTTATACCATTCTCCATACCCCAGTAAATTTGACACACCAGCTTTAGTGACTTTAGGAAGATCCCTAACCCGACCCCATATTTGTTCAGGAGTCAACAAAGGTGGTGGACCTTCCTCTTCTGTCTGATTCTTTTTGAATGCTCGGGTATTCCTTCGGAAAGGATGGTCAGGATCTAAGAACCGACGATGAGAATCAAACCAGGAACTTTTGCCACCATATCTTAGGGTAAAAGCCTTTCCATGTTCCATGCAATACTGGCACGGCAATTTACCATGTGTCCCCCAACCAGAGAGCATGCCTTATGCAGGAAAATCATTGATAGTCCACATCAGTGACGCCCTCATCATAAAGTTTCGCTTCTTTGAGATGTCATACGTCAACACACCATCCCAGCCTTCGGATTAGATGGTCCCGGAATGAGACATGTCAAAAACATGTACGGTTTTGACATGCACATCTCGGGAGGAAGATTGTACGATGTAACAATCACTGGCCAACATGAATATGGCGAGGCTGACGCCTGAATGTATGGGGTAAAACCATCTGAGCACAGTCCAAGTCGTACATTGCGAGGATCTACTGCAAAGTCAGGGTGTACCCGATCGAAGTGCTTCTAGGCCTCACCATCAGAAGGGTGGTGTATAAGGCCCGTATTTCTCCTATTTTCTTTATGCCATCTCATATGTCTCGCAGTTTGCGGTGATGTAAATAGTCTCTGCAACCTTGGAATTATTGGCAGATAGAACATTGACTTCACAGGAACTGGTTTGTTCTTACTACGGTCACTGCTTTGAACACGGTACTTGGGTGTCTGACAAACTTTACATTCTTCTAACATGTTGTCATTTGTACCCGAAGCACTGTCATAATATAGTATGCACCCGTTCGGACAACAGTCTATTCTTTTAGCCCCCAACCTAGTTTTGACACCAACCGTTTCGCATCATAATAACTTTTTGGTAACAAGTCTTTGAAGGGTATCACATCTTGAAGCATTTTACAAAAAAAACTCCAAACACTGCTCGGGCACATTCCAATTGGACTTGCAAGCTAGAAGCCTAACACAAATTGATAATTTTGAATCCGACGCCCCTTCAAACAACGGCTTATTTGTCTCTAACAATAAATTGTAGAATCTCTGCGTCGATTCATTAGGAGGCTCTTCCATGTCATCAGGCTCATCTGCCTCGAAGTTCCCATGTTGCCCAAGACAATCGTCCACCATCATATGCATTGACTGGAGTTGTTCGACATAGTCATCATGTAAGCCACTGGCAGATGCACCTATGTGAAGATCGTCAACACCGACATCATTCGGATTAATATCCGGCAACTCCTCACCATGATCAGTCCATATCCAATAATTAGGCTTGAACCCACGTCGATATAGGTGTAACTTCACATCGTCATCACTCAAAACTTTCATACAATTGCACTTTATGCAAGGACATCGAATCCTCCCTCTTCTACATAATCACAATGTTGTTTGGCTTTCGAGATAAACTCCTCAACTCCAACTACAAATGATTGTTTTAGAAGTCGTCTCCCAGACTCATTCCTATCATATACCCAACTAAGGCTCGGGAGATAATATTCCATCCTTCTGCATATCCAGATAAATTGACGTATTTTTAAACATGATACTATAACCTCGAATCGCTCCCTTTCCTTCAAAGGTGTGGCCCTTTCCCATTCGAGGAAAAACTTTTTCACCATTGTATTATACTAGTTACTCATCGCTTCTCATGTCTTATAGCTGACGAATTTTCGGCAGCATTTCCCATTGGTCTCCAAGTACAGGACTTGACCGCGGTAAGATACCGCAATCAAGCATGGACCCGGAGAACAAAAGGAAATTCTTCGACCCGAAATTTCATCAACTATTTAACAGATGAGAATCAACGAGTAATTAGTATATCAGTGGAGAAAAAGTTTTTTCCCAAACTGTCCCAATTGGACAATTCAAGATTCAATAAAATGAGTGATACCATGACCACGAGTACACATGCTCAATAATATTGAACCTTAAACGGGAAGCTACGGTTTTTCTCAATTACGTATTAATTATATATACTTTAAGATAAAATAAAATTTTAAGTAACACAGATAATTTGCGTAAAGTTTGATAACAACAACAAACTATATAACACATAATTAAGCAACCAGCATAAACATATATCAACCCATAATCATTTGTCTTACATTTTATTAAATCATTTATTTTTTCAATTTAATTTAATTAATAAAACATTTTAGTGATTTAGTAAAGTAATTATGTTAATTTGTATACTTGAATTTTAAAATCTAAAATTTATTTTAAATTCTATTATTAGTACTAGTGGCAAGACAGGCACTCACGTGCCTGTCTGACCGCATTTCTAATGCTTTTACGTGTCTTTATTGTGTAAATTTCTTCAACTTTACAATGTGACCTATTAATGTAAACACACATTACACATCGTCATCATTGCGTTAATAATATTATGTTATGAATAAAAGTAAAAATAAATAAGATACTTACTTAAATAAAAAACAAATCCAAGGTACAAAATATAATTTATTTACAACTATCGTTTGGCTTTGACATCTTAAAATCTAACTTAATTACGAGATTAGATAAGGAATGAATTTCAGGTGCTTTTTGCATTTCCCTACATCAAAATCAAAATAAATTTATATTGTTAATTTTTGTTAATTAAAAAGCAATAAAGCATACCAAATGATAAAAAACATAAATTATTACTGTACAACACACCTAATTACAACATAACAGTATAGCACACCAAATTGATCCAACATAACAGTCCAACACACTTAACAATTTACAACATAACAGTACAGCACACCTAATTACACTCCAACAAAATTGTCCAACACACTTAAAAAAAATAATCCAACATAATAGTCCAACACATTTTATCATTGTCCTAACAATTTACAACATCCTAATTAACAACTATCCATACAACATTCAAATAATATACAAAAATTATTAAAAAATAAAATTGGAAACTCGCCTGAAACAACCAAACTGGTGGCCGGAATTCCTCAGGCACGGTGGCTGGTGCTCCAAACTGGTGGTTGTTGTCTGGAGAAGACAAAGATTGAGTAAGTATAACGCACAAACAGAGAAGAGAGTTGAAGGAGAAGGTGGTTGCTTACCTCAACGTGGTGGTTGTGGCGGTGAAGGAGGAGGCGCAGGCGACGGCGCACGGGACTGAGATGGCAGCGGCACAGGCAGTGGCGCACGGGACTGTGTTGGCGGCGGTGCGCGGGACTAAGATGGCGGCATTCGGGTTCGATCAAGAGAGGTGGTGGAGAAGAAAGAAGGAAAAGAGAAAGAAAAGAGAGGGAGAAAGGAAGAAGAAGAGGAAGGAGGAAGAAAGGGGCAGCTCGCCGGAGAGGAGACCGAGGTCGGCGCGGTTGGGGTCGCCGATGAGGAGAGGAAGAAGAGAGTAGGGAGAAAATGAAACAGGGAAATGGAGGGGGGGGGGGAGAAACCGGCGGTTTTTGAAGGAGAAAGGGACATTACCGACGGAACGTGCCGCCGGTAATGAGGGACGGTTTCAAATTACCGACGGCGGGATCTGATTTTTCGTCGGTACCT
The DNA here is from genome assembly GCA_035048595.1 of Echinosophora koreensis. Classification (NCBI taxonomy): domain Eukaryota; kingdom Viridiplantae; phylum Streptophyta; class Magnoliopsida; order Fabales; family Fabaceae; genus Echinosophora; species Echinosophora koreensis. The sequence goes on along the minus strand of JAPCYP010000159.1, from coordinate 458,697 downwards.
TTTCCGTCGGTACCCCCTCCCCGATTTTCGCGCCCATCATTTACCGACTGAAATTTTCGTCGGTACCTTTTCCGTCGGTACCCCGAATTCCCGCCCCCACTTTCAGACGGAAATTTCTGTCGGTAAATTACCAACAGATTTTTTCGTCGGTACCCCGAATTCCCCGCCCCACTTTCCAACCGAAATATCCGTCGGTAAAACATCCCGCACAATTTTCCCGCCGCGTTTCCGACAGACTTATCGACGGAATGCCCGTCAGAAACTTTTCCGATGGCATTTCCGTCGGAAAATTCTGTGATTGTTCATTATCCAGATTTTTGACGGGTTTTTCCGTCGGTAATGGCCAAAATTTCCGTCTGGAAACCGACCGTCAGTAACTGTCCGTTGGTAAATTGATGCTTTCTTGTAGTGCAACACCAAACAAATCGCATGTCCAGAAACATAGATAGTTGAAAATTTTGAAGTAGAGATGGTTACCTCCGTGAGAAGCAGTGACGAACAGCGATGAGAAGAAGACGCAGTACCTCCGTCGCGATGAACAGCGGCACAACAAGAGAGATGAGTAACTGAGTGGAAAAAAAATTAATTTACCCTAGGGGAAACTGAAAAAAATAAGAGGGATGAGGGATGATAATTTTACCTCCTTCATGATGAATAGCGGCGCAGCAAGGGGATGAGGAACTGAGTGAAAAAACAAATTAGAAGCATTAACCAGAAGCATTAACACAAACATTGGCACCAAAAGCAAAGGGAGGTTTGAGTTTGATTAATTGAAAAATAAAGAATGAGAACAGAGGCTCACTGGAGGCGCACTGCAGTGGTGGTGGTGGTGGAACCGGAGGCGGTGGTGTGGTGGCTCACCGGAGGCGCTGCAGGGACAGAGTAAAAGAGAAATTAGAGAGAGAGAGAATGAGAGGAAGAGAGAAAGAGAAAGAGAAGGTGTGGTGGGTGGCTCACCGGACGTTTTGGTGTAGTTGGTGGAGGCGCGGTCAGAGTAGGGAAGGGGTGCGGTGGCCGGAGCAAGGGAAGGGGAGGGAGCTGCGCGTGAGAGCAGAAGAGGAGAAAAGAGAGAAATGGGGGGGAAAAAGAAGAAGGTCATGATTTAGGGATTGTAAATTTAGTGACCGAATTTAAATTTGGTCGCTAAATCGGTCGCATTAACAACCAATAACGCGAAATTGGTCGCAATTCGGTCGCTGTTTGGCTATAATAAAATTTTTAATTACGCGTTTTAGCTACCGATTTGAAATCGATCGCAGATTGGCTCCATTTAATTTTTTTCATAAATCAGATTAGCGACCGAATAGGTATTGGTCGCTAAAAATTTAAAATATCGCCGTTATAGTAAATCGATCGCAAAAATCGGTCGCAAATTAGTCAACAACCTTTGATTTTTGAACTTATTTGTTTAGCGACTGATTTAGCGACCGATTTTTTGTAACCACCTAAATCGGTCGCAAAATGGGTCTCATATTCCATTATTTTGAACTTTATGGCAAATGCTTAAATCCATCACAGTTTCGGTCGCTATAATTCGATCGCTATTTCGACTTTTTTTTGTAGTGAAATATGCATCTTCAGCAAGTGTTCCTACATAGGTTTTGAGGTGTTCTACTTTGGGAAGGGGCTTTTGGATGGTTTATCTCTTATTTTTCTTTACTGTATGGCATACCATGTGTTGTATCCGTGGGTAAGGTTCTTTTAGTATGTTGACTTTGGCAACTTTTTTTTTTTTTTTTGTTATTGATGGGATGAGGTACAAGTTATAGGCTCAATTTTGTAGTTTGTTTTCACTCTCGATTGATTATCTATCTTTTCTTTTTCTTTTTGTTCTCGGATTTTTTTTTTTTTGTAATTGGGTTGAGCACCCCTTGTGCTCTATTCAACTCTAGTTTGCTTATAAAAAAAATAAAAATTATGTTTCGTAAACCCCTTCATTTTGGTTATATGGTATCTCCATATCTTGTATTGATTCAAAAGCTATGATGAACTTAAATCTCCCCATGCCTCGAACTTCTCTCATAAACGGCCAACCTTCTTTTAGGAGTTGCTCCAAATCTTCAATGCTCCATGGCAATTTAGTCTCCACAACTAAACTCCTAAGCAGCCACTGTAAGTTATTCTCACAATTTTAGGTATTTCCACATTAGAACAAATTCCAACAAAACCAGGAATTGGGTGGAGACCAAAATAAACTTTAATTAGTCTAGCAAAGGGAGAAGAAGAACAAGCTAACGAAGAGTTTCAGGAACCCAGGGTTTTTGCGTGGTTATCCATAGGACGACCCATATAGCAATTTTGCTGATCAAGTGCGCAATGCAAGTGATTAATTTAAATTTGAACTTTGAAGAGAAATTAACTGAGTCCAACTTATAAGCTTGTCATTTACATATTCAACAAATTCCATTTTTACCTCCAATATTTGTGTAAAAATAAACTCATGATCTCGAGGATCTCTCCATATTCTAGAAATATAGAATTTCCGCTCATCAAAAAAAAAAAAAAAAAAAAAATCTAGAATGTCCAAGTGATGCACCATCCAAATATATATATGACTCACCATGCAGTTGTTAAGATCTTTTAAGAATGGATTTATATGACAATATGACATCTTGTCTTTGTACTTCCATGCATCTATTTGATAAAAAAAAATAAAAAATAGAAAAAACTTCCATGCATCTAACTTGTCACCTTTGTACTAAACTTTCAACTAAATGTTTTGGTCCATCGAGCCAAACATCCATGATCAACCATTTTCTAGGCAATTAATTATCCAAGGCTCTACATCTTTCTGGAGTCATTAATTATCCAGTGTTCTTCGGCTTCCATTCATTTTTGGACCTCGAAACTTGAATAATTAGAGAAGGGCCATAAACAGTCTATAAAAGTACAAGCATATTTCATTATGGATCACGTTTTGCAAATTAAGGCACATGAAGCTACTATTAGCCCACACAGCATGCCCCTCGCAAACGCGTGCTAAGTTTGAAATTGTCAATAAATGGAATTGCCACAAAAGAATAAAAATTTCTATTCAATATATATCTAGAATCTGATAATATATGCAGATTTATACAAAAAGTTGCGTGAGGAGTACTATAATTGCTGACCAAATTAAATAGATAATATAGTAGTACAATACTTTATTTAGTACAATTGAGTGAATTGACCAGTACAATAATTTGATTATGCTGAATAGAGTTGATAATATATAAAAAGGCAGCAATGGCTAACAAATAGTCAAGTAACTATCGGTGGTAGTACAGACGAACGATGGGTTGTTGGTTTACGTACTACATTATATTTATGGAAAATACTGATGCAATAGCCAGAAATTTGTTAAACATACCTAAAGTTTTGGAAACTCCCCATATTAGATAAACATCATTGAGTGCAGCGTTGATGAAGGCCTAAAACTTATTCATGTCTCTCCGACATATTCTTAATGATGATGTTGTCATCGACGCTGCATTCAATCATGTTTCTTTGCAATATGGGATAGTGAAAAGTGGAAGGCATCATCGATAAGCATGGCAAGTTATGTTTCTATAATATTTCTTCTACCCTTCTTCTCTTGCAGATTAGTTTGTAGTATGTTTGGTACTCTAGCTAGGGTTTTCATTTTTGGGTATTATTTAGACCTTTAGGTGCATATCAAAATTTTGCATAACAAATTTAGGGTGCATATCAAATTTTGTAGCTCCGTACGTGCTCATGTAATTGTGGGTTTTTTTCTTCCCTTATTTGAAGAATACTTGAGCAAACTCTAATTATTCAGGAGACAGTGCCCCCATGATGTGTCAATTTTTCAGTTTGGTCATGAATTCATATTTTTCATCTATTGTAATTGCAGAAATTCAGGAATATGGGGATCATGCATGAACGACACGTTTATTTGAAAGTGTCTCTAAATATATTGGATAATAAGGACCTTTTTGTTTGGTTTTTAGTTTCCTCTTTTCATTTCCTATTTTCAAAAATAATTACAAAACTTACACTTTATTTTCATTTTATTCCTTGTTCCTAAATATTTGTAGTTAGGAAATGGTGAAAACAGAAAAAAGTTGTTTTCAGTTTCCTATACAGATTTTTTAAAACAGAAAACATAATGAAAATAAGGCGTCAATTTTATAATTATTTTTAAAAACAAGAAATGAAAACACAAATATGAAAAACAAAACAAATAGACTCTAAAATTGTTTTGATCATCAGAATACAAGCAAAGCAGATCATTTTGGAAAAAAATTGGTAGGAACTGTTCAGTTATTAGCCCCGTTAATTACTTTTTTATTTATTCCATAAGATATGATATTATATTAATATAATAAGAATTCAAAGTCATAGCTAAATGTGAAAACGATTCATGAATTTTTCTCTTATTTAAAGAGAGATGCTAGAAGTTTTATTCTTGACTCGAATAAAGAATACTAACACTGCAACGTCAGTGTTGCCACAAAAATTTCTCTGTAAATGCAGAAACTGTGCCGCTCAAGAATATGAAATGTAAACGCCTTTTTTTAAAAAATAAAATAAAATTCTTTCTTATATTAAATTCCGTATGCATGTATATATCATGCCAGTGATGGTCTCGTACTTTTCTCCATTATTAGTTAAATTTCTCCCGTTTATCACTTCGTACCATCATATTCAGCATCGTAACAAGACAGCTATATATATTATACCCAAGGTTCTCTTATTTTGGTCTGAAACTCCGTATTCGGAAATTACATTGGAATTTGAATAATTCGAGCAAAGTCGAGAAAACCCATTTAAGATGACAAAGCTCTTTGAAGTATCTATTGTTTTTTCCATTTACAAGACTTAAAATCCAAGAACTTGCTAGAAACCATTTTCTTTTCCACTTGGACCAACATGCATTAATAGAAGGTTCTCTTATTCAACATCCACACAAGTTAAATGAAAGTGTTAGAAACGAGCTTGTAACCCAATTAACACAGGCATAATTAGTATTAAGACTTCTCTGTGATGTAAATGCGGAAGGTTCAATTCTATCCTTACCTAGAACTTGCACTTCTAATATAATCAAGAAAAAAGGTGTGAGTCTTCCATTTGAACTTAGCAACTTGCTTTAGAAAAAAAAAAATTGAAAAGAAATCAAGCTCTTGAGAGAGCTTTCCGGTATGGTAGCTGCACTAAAAGTGTAAAAGTAGAGGGACTAAAATGATGCACATCTAAATTTAAAATTATTTATAGATATTCAAGATTGAGGCAACATATAACTCGCTGTTTTCCAAAAATATTTAGAAGTCCAGATAATATATAAATTGTACAGCTTTCATCAAATATAGAATTGAAACAATTACACAATTTCAGACTGTACAACTGCAATGCAAAATAATAGAGTCATACTTGTTTCAATTTATACTACTAGATTACATGTAATTCGTTCTCTTTGAATTATACAGATTGAAAAATTTAACAATTTAGAAACAAACAGCTCAAATTGATTTCCTCCATATTTCATGACACAGATATTCTCTATTCATCAAATGCATGCAGCAACGTGAGGCTACTCTATCTGCATCAAATTACAAGCCCCATACTTCAATACAATGTATGCAACAAAAAATGGGCTTCATCAAACAACACTTAATGATTTTCCAGCCCAAATGAAGTAAACTTGGTGCTCTAGTTACACCACTAAACCACAAAATAATCAGCTAATCTCAACCATGAGGAATATAAACTTATTGCACTTCTGATTTCTAAATTCCTACTCAAAACTTAAAAAAAAAAATTTAAAAGAAAAAGATTGAATGTGGCAAAACCTGCCCAAGAAATCCCACAACAAACCATCCCAAAGATTCTGTAACATAATTGGAACAAAAATCTGTGTCCAAAACAAAAATTAACAAAAGGGAAACAGAGATGTAAGCATTATATCAGATCACACAGGATAAAAACATCACAAGATTTTGAATAGTCCTGATCTTCTATGATAAAAGTCATGATCCCACTTGTTCCAATGTTGAATATTACAAGACCAAATAGGACTCCTCATGCACCAATAATTAAGGGAACGGTCTTCCCTAACCAATAAGGACACTAATTAAGGAATCCAAAAAAACAAGTTTTTATCACTACTCAAAACAATGAATATATCACTTTTCATACAAACTTGCTATTTTTGGATTCCTTAACCGACTACCGGTTTGCACTGCGAATGTGTGATTCTCACTTTTTTTTTTTTTTTAACTCATTAAATAGGACACACTTTGGGCCTGAAAAACAGAAAAACCCTTTTCCATTGCTCTGCAGAAAAGACAGGTTTTTCGGTGCTTAGGTTTTAGTTTTCCCATCAAATTTCCCCAGAAAATCCCAATTCTATCAGAAAAAAACGTAGAGGTTGAATTCTTATGGGGAGAAAACCATCGGCGGCGGCGGAGGATGAGGAACCGCTACCGGACAACTTGCGTTGCGGGCGCACCGACGGTCGACAATGGCGGTGCCGGCGGCGGGTGATGGAGAATCTGAAGCTGTGCGAGGTTCACTACCTTCAAGGTCGCCATCGCCAGTTCAAAGAGAAGGTTCCAGAGTCACTGAAGCTTCAACGGAAGCGAAAGAAGAAGGACAGCAATGTCGAAATTAGGGCACGGAAAGTGTGCAAGATGGCGAATGTGGTGAAGAAAAGGCGCAAGGTTTCCGAGGGTTCAGAGGCATTTGTTGCTCCTAAGAAGAAAGGCTTGAAGTTGAAGCAAGGTGGTGGTGGTGGCGGTGATTTGTTGGAGCTGTTAAGAATGGCTCTGAAGAAAGAAGTTGAAAAGAGGAAGAAGAGGAATAAGAAGAAGACAAATGAGGATTATAATGAAGATGATGAAGAAGAAGAAGAAGAAGAAGAAGAGGAATTGGATTACAATGAAGAAGAGTTAAGGAGAGAATTGCCCAATGGTGTAATGGCAATCTCTCCAGCTTCAACGCCTCAGGGTTACAGCAATGTGGGTTCACAATCACAATCCAATTGTGATGTGAAAGTGGGTGTTGATTATAAAGCAGTCACACCACGTTACTTCAGGTCCAAGAATGTTGAGAGGGTCCCTGTTGGCAAGTTGCAGGTGAGTTTTTCTTTTCTGTGGGTTTAGAACAGAATTATATGCATTTTCTGTTTTGATTGATTTAGGGAGAAAATTTTTTATTTTTACTGACTTCACATTTTGTTATAGTTATTTCTTAGTAAGATTTTGATTATAAGCTGATTTGATCATAAAATATGCTGATAAGTATGCACTGACTGTACTTGTTCTGATGGTTTTTTCAAGAGTTTTAAGTGATTCATTTGTTTAGGTTGTGCCATATGGACCAAACTTGAAGCAGGGTAAGGGTAGGAGGAAGAAGTGTCATTTGTGCCAGAGAAGTGATTCTTGGAATCTTATAAAGTGTTCGAGCTGTCAGAAGAAGTTTTTCTGCATGGATTGCATTAAAGAGCGGTTTGTTATTGTTAAATTCATTTACCCATACTTAATTCAGAGTTCGCTGTGTGTTGAATTTCTTGTTTCATTGTTATCCTCGGGTGTAAGGTGCTTTATTTACATTGTAGGCTATTTGTTCCCATTTGAAAACTTGTTGAATTGATTCTTTAGGGCCCACATTTGTAATATAATTTTGAGACAATGCAAAATTTGAATTTAAGGAGAATATGTTAAATGCCTTGTTAGAGATTCTTCATACCATAATTATAGAGCTCCTCCTTAGATGAAAGGATACCCCTTCTGGTGTAGTTAAGAGATACGCTAGGAATGGTTATCTACATCAACATAGTTTTTCTTTTTTGGTTGGAATCCATCGTAATTAGCTCCTTTGGCTCCCCAGTGAGTCCACGGAGTATCCCCAAGCTTAGATCTCTTGGACCCGCTATGAGACTAATCTCAACTCGGGTGCTTAGTCACAGTGAAGGTTCTTTGCCCCTCCCTAAAGATATGTTATGCGAGATTCGAACTCTGGTCCTCCCTCACAAGTTCAGCCTGCGCAAACAACTGAGTCACACCCATTGGGTCTACATCAACATAGTTTAATAAGAATCATTGATTTTTTATTTTAAAAAAGAAAAAGAAAAAAGATTCCATGCCTCTGGAATCATTATCTTTTTTGGTAACTTTCAGAAGTAGCAATATCACTCAGATCAACAACGATTAGTACTAAGATACGTGCCAATATGATTTCTGCACCCTTCAAATTGAGGATCAAAATATGAGACATTTGCCAATATTTTTTGAAACACATTTAGGTATTTTGACACTCCAAATGAAGTTAAGAAGGCATGTCCAGTTTGTCGAGGAACTTGCACCTGTAAGGACTGCTCGGCAAGTCAATGTAAAGACAGTGAAAGTAAGGTCTGACATCAAAGATGGATGCTTTTTTGCTTGAACATTGTTTGTTTAGTAGCATATGCTGCTGACAGTTCAGTTTATGCCCTATTGTTTCAGGAATATTTGACTGGTAAAAGAAGAGTTGATAGAATATTGCATTTTCATTATCTGATCTGTATGCTCCTTCCAGTACTAAAAAAAATAAGTGAAGAACAGGATACTTTGCTAGAAACAGAAGCAAAAATTAAAGGTAGTAGCTATCATTCTTAACGTTGATGTTTTCTGAAGCAGCTTTTGTTCATTACAACACATTTATCTTAGATGCCTTTGTGTTTGACAGGGAAAATAATTTCTGATATTCACATCAAGCAGGTTGACCTCGGCTGCAATGAGAAAAGTTACTGGTAAGCTCTCTTATTTGGATGCTATTAATAAAATTCAAATGATTTTCTTGCTCTACTTGCTAATTAATGTAACACTTGTTTCAGCAATCACTGCAAAACACCTGTTTTGGATCTCTATAGAAGCTGCCCCAGTTGTTCATATAGCCTTTGCTTAAGTTGTCAGGATTTAAGTCAACGAAGAACTTCCGGAGAAATTAACTCATCCGTGTTCAAGCTACCTGATAAGGTGAAAGCTTGCATTTCCAGTGAGAGCCACACTTTGGATGAGAAGCCCATTTCTAGTGGCAATTTAATTGCTACTTCAATATTGCCTGAGTGGACAAATTGTAATGGTATTGATAGTGTATCATGCCCACCTACAGAGCTTGGTGGTTGTGGTAATAGCCACCTTGATTTAAGATGTGTTTTTACCTCAAGTTGGATGAAAGACATGGAAGTAAAAGCAGAAGAAATTGTTTGCAGCTATGAATTTCCTGAAACTTCAGATAAAAGTTCAAGCTGCTCCCTGTGTTTTGACAAAGATCACAAAACTAATGGATATAAGCTGATGCAAGAAGCTGCTCTGAGAGAAGATTCAAATGATAATTGCTTGTTTTGTCCCACAGTTTTGGACATCAATGGTAATAATTTTGAACATTTTCAGAAACACTGGGGAAAAGGCCATCCTATGGTAGTGCGAGGTGTGCTCCAAAGTACATCAAAACTCAATTGGGATCCACTGATCATGTTCTGTACTTATCTTGAGCGGAGCATTATAAGATATGAGAATAATAAGGACCTACTTGAATCTTGCTTGGATTGGTGTGAGGTTAGTTTATTAACTAATTGCATATGTCACAATACTTCAAATTGATACTGTTAGCTGGCGAAAGAAAGCTCAATACTATCTTACAATACTATTGACTCAATTCAATAAATTTGTAATTATAGAATAAATTTTAGTGTATATAGTCATTGCTATTGATTCTGAGCATATCTCGACAAATATCAAACACTCTATGTTTAAACCTGTTAATAACAATCGAGCTTCTATTTAACCAAAATGCTATTGTTAAGTGTCTATTATTAATTTTTGCACCAGTACTTTGTGGCAGGTGGAGATTAACATTAGGCAGTATTTTGCTGGGTCTCTCAGATGTCGTCCTCAGAAAAACACTTGGCATGAGATGCTGAAACTAAAGGGGTGGCTGTCTTCCCAACAATTCAAAGAGCAATTTCCAGCTCATTTTGCTGAAGTAATTGATGCTCTACCAGTTCAAGAATACATGAATCCCATGTCTGGTCTTTTGAATTTAGCTGCAAATTTGCCATATGGGAGTGCAAAACATGATATTGGGCCATATGTCTGCATTTCATATGGCTGTGCAGATAAAGAAGCTGATTCTGTGACAAAACTCTGCTATGACTCATATGATGTGGTATGTTTCCTTCCTTACTATGTTGCAATTGATTTCTTCTTAAATATATGTGTGGTAATACTGTCCTGCACTTCAAGTCATCGTATTTTCTAAATTGAAACTCCAGCATGTTAAAGTGATTTCAAATATTATGGAATAAGCTTCTTCTTTGGATAACTCCTAGGGGAATTGTATGATACCCATATTTTTTCAGTGTACGGTTTGTAAAAGGAATGCTGTGTAGATGACAAGTTGTCCATGCCATTTACTGAGTCTGGTTTGTAACTCCAGGTTAATATCATGGCACATACCACAGATGTCCCCCTCACTACAGAAGTCCTTACGAAAATAAGAAAATTACTGAAAAGGCACAAAGCCCTGTGTCAAAGGAGACCTTCTAAAATTTCTACTGAGCAGCTACAGGAACAGAAAGTGATATTGGATGCTCAAGACATGGAACAAGAAGGATGTCAGATTATGGTCAAAGAAGGAATGGAGTTTTTCAGGAGAGTCAATAGAACATCTTGCATCTCAACTGAAGCAAAAAAAGCAGCTAGTAGGAGTACAGACGGCAATACTATCCTGGATGGAGAATGCAATTTGGTTTCTGATTCTGAACCCTCTTTACTTCTCCATGGGACTGTTCAAAGCGCACAACATAATTCTAGAAATCCCTTTCAAAGCTCAAACAGTAAGAAAAATAAGTTGACTGAGCATTCTGGTGCCCAGTGGGACGTCTTTCGCAGACAAGATGTACCAAAGCTCATAGAATACCTTAAGAGACACTCTGATGAATTTTCTTATACCAATGGCTACCACAAGAAGGTAAGTAAGTTCAAAAGAAGACAATACCTGAGGAGGATTTTGTTTGAGTTGGTGATTATTGATTTTTTTTTCTTTTCTGCAGATGGTTCATCCAATTCTAGATCAGAGCGTTTTTCTTGACAGCACTCACAAAGCAAGACTCAAGGAGGAGTTTAGTGAGTATATATATTTCTGAGTTTGATCATCTGTCACAATCTTAGATAACTAAACTGACATACTGATCACTGTTACCAGAGATTGAACCCTGGACTTTTCAGCAACATGTTGGAGAAGCTGTCATCGTTCCTGCTGGATGTCCATACCAGATCAGGAATTCTAAGGTCTTGTGAATTAGCATAAGGATTCTCTTTCTCTCTTACTCTCTGTGTGCATATGGTTAGTTTGAAAAGCAGAAACATTATTGAATTTAAATTATACTTGAATTGGATATCCATCACTTTATTTTTCACATCTAGATAATTCCTAATAATTTCAATTTTTAAAGTTGTACTTTTTATTTTAGCATATGATTTAATCAACACTCACAATAATAATGTTAATGGCCTTAACTTTCCATATGATTGCTGATGAAGAATATCATTATCTCAATATTGGTCTATGTTGCTCTTTAATATAATTATAAATTGTGAATGTATGACAATTTTTTGTTTCTTTATCTGCAGTGTTGTGTACATGTGGTATTGGAATTTGTGTCCCCTGAAAATGTTACCGAGTGTATCCAGTTGATTGATGAGATTCATCTGCTGCCTGATGACCATAAAGCAAAAATAGACAAGCTGGAGGTAGATTTTGTAATAATATTAATTTTCATTTCCTGCTTTCTTTTTTAGTTGTACGCATGGAACTGACAATCCTTTATCCTTTTTGGGTTTATGAAAACAGGTGAAGAAAATGGCCCTTCATAGCATGAGTGCAGCAATTAAAGAAATACGTGAGCTTACATGCAAAACATGATTGCACCAGCTAAAACATACTCTTCAGCTCTCGTGTCCCAACCTCCCTACCGTATATTCATTTTTGTATAGAGTAATGCTCAAACCCTTACAAGATCTAGCAAAGTACTTATTAAATTGATTAATTTCAGATTCTAGCAATTTTTGGCTGTTGTGACATTTTATGCATTACCTGAATTTGAAACAAATTATGGTATGTATATATTACCCTAGTGAGAGGAGAAACTATTTAGTTCACACCATTACCATCAAATTGCAATTCCTTGATTTAGTTTTCACTTGCTTTGTTCTTTTGAAATTTGATTTATTTTACTAGTTTTAAATGCAAGGGGAAGTATAGGCAGAAGCATACTTTTCGTCTCTGAACTTTATTCAAGGTTTCATTTTTGTCTTACAACTATATGTTGTTTTATTTTCGTTCTAAATATTTTTAAAACCCATTAGATTGATCCTAACTGCATACGCAAACGAAATTTACTGACACAGCATCATATGTGGACACAATTCATAGTTGTCACTGTTTAACTATGATTTTATTTTATTTTTATTTTTTTATTTTTTTGACAAAATTTATTTTATAGTTAATTACTGGGTTATGGATGAATATGATGAATTTTGAAAAAATTCGAGATAAAAATGAAACAATATGATTGGGGGACGAAGATGAAATATTTAGTAAAGCCAAATGATGAAAGTCATCTATGAATTAAAAGAATTTATGCTTTTCATTAAGTCAAGGAAATATTTATATAAAATTGGCTTATTAGAAGTATCAATATTAATATCGAATCTTATTTGTGTTATAAATTTCATATGTTAATACTTTTATGTTATATTTATTTATTTGGTTTAATTGCATTTTTTATCCTCATGTTATTGGCTTTGTATGATTTCAATCGCTAAGAGTGCCTTTGGATCAAGGAATTGAAAATTCAAGGGAATTTCAAATTCTAGGAAATTCAATTACTTGAATTAAATTCCCTTGATTTTGAAATTTTCTTGTTTGGATAGAATATCTAAATTTCAGCATTGTTAAAATTCTTTGTTTGGATAGAGTATACCATAAGTGACCGGAAGCGAAAGTCGGGTGCAAGAAGCAGAGGTCCGGCGGCTGGCGGGGCAATGGTCCGGGGGATCAGGGCCAATGTCGATGGTCCGGGGGCCGGTGCCGGGTGGTCTGAGGGTCGGTGTCAGTGGTGGGTGGCACATGAGTAAGGAGAGGGAAATTCAAAATACCACCTCTTTAGGTGGTATTTTAAATTCCCCAAATTTACCTTAAATCAAATACTGCTATAAAATCCCTTGATTTCTAAAATCCTTCATATTTAATACACAAACAAAGTATTTTAGATTGAAGTATTTTAATTACCCTTTTAAAATACTTTACCCTCTCCAAATGCTCTATTAAACACTAAGTTTTTTTGTGCACATTTTGTTGAGACCTCATAAGTCTAAGACACATTCCAAGTGTAGATTCTTTAAGTTTTGATGGTTCCAAATAGATTAAGTATGGTAATATTGAACCATATGAAATTATTGACATGTATTATAAGTATGCAGGAAAATAGACTTAAGGTCACTCGTCTATTTTATGACCCGTCTACATTTTGGTAGAGCGCAGTTTTTAGACTTGTCTAAAAACCACTCGTCTAAAATTCAGTCAACACAGACAAAGACCAAGTCAACGCTCAGTCAAGATTCTGATATACTTGATGACGTGGTAAGAAACATATGTCTGAAGAAGACTTAGTGGATCACTCGTCTAGAAAATGGCTTCCTCACTCGTCTAAGTTTCTGGCAAATTTCCACCCGTCTAAATCTGGACTCCACAAGCACTTGTCTAAAAATCTATCACTGCTACATTTGTTAAAATGTCATAATGTAATGAAGTCTAAGTAAACCTTATTCAAATTAGATGCATTCCTTATGGATCTCGAAGACTTCTGGACAATAGCACCAAGGATAAAGAATAAAGAATGTTTGTTTCAAGGATTTTAGGAATAAACACGCAATCTCTGTATCACAGCAGTAACCTTTTTAGCTGTTTTAGTACAAAGTAAAAGTGCTTTCCATAAAGTGAACTGAGTATTGCACTGAAAGAGGAAAGCTCTCTGCTGCAAGTACAAGAAGCATGCTGCTGCAACTCTGAAACAACAGCTGCTCAGAACAAAGTGTACTCTTGGACTACTTTATCAAAGCTTAACGTTCCTAAGCATTTAATACTTAAACAGAACGACTCTTTGGCATTAATGGCGCCACAGAAGCTCAAATCAAATACACACTTTCTGAAACTGTGCCTAACGGATCAAATTGATTGAAGTCTTTATATAGACCAAACCATGAAGATGAAGATAAGAAGTTGAATATCATTAAGAACACTGCGCAAGAAGCATTTACTCACTTCATTAACTTTTTCATTCTTTCATTGAATACTTCTTCAATCATTTGATATTAATTCGCAGTCTTTCACACTTCATATTTGTTTCACTCTGTGAGTGTTATCTGAAAGATTTGCAAGTTGTATTTATTACACAAAACCTTTATCCCTTACTGTGTTGAGCCTGAAGAGGCTAGGTGAGAAAATAATACTTGTTTAAGTGTTGAGCCTGGAGAGGCTAGGTGTGAAAAGAATACGTGTACTGTAATCTGATCAGTTATAGTGGAAACTTGGTGCTGCCAAGAAACTGGATGTAGCCTTGTGGATTTTGGGGTGAACCAGTATAAAACTATTGAGTGATATTCATTTTCCCTATCTCTTTAATTTGCTTAAGTATTATTTGTTTAAGCTTTTAACTTAGGGAGTTAGTATTGTGAATATCGATCTCTATTTTGCCCTTCTCTGTATGCTTGTGTGTTCTGTCTTAAAATTAGACGTGTCACTCGTCTTAATTTTTGCTTGTTGTGCCTACTAAAATAATTTTCAAAGTTTCCTAAAAAGTTGATAAATACAATTTAACCCCCTTCTTGTGTTAACTTTTGTTATTTCACATTTGGTACCCTTATTTTTTTACAATATTGCAAATTTGGTTCTTCTGTTCAATGTGTAACAATTTTTTCAATGATCAACATAGAGGAATCATTGCTTTAAGTGCATAGAACATTTAGTTGAGGTTCTCCCTCTTTTGTCTCTTTGATTCAACATGATTCAATGGTTCCTCTCTGCTATTTACTGGTTTTGTCCCTCCTTCACGAAACCTTTTTTGGTTTTACCAAAGTGTCATTTACCTCGTAAGTTCAACCAGAGGTTCTATGGGATTCGAAGAGTGATTCCTCTCTGTTAATCATTGAGTAACTGATGGACATTAAATGGAAGGACTGAATTAGCAACATTATAAAAGTAAGGGGACCAAATGTGCACAGAAAAAACTTTTAGGGACCAAAATCACACATGACCAATAATAGAATGACCAAAACTGCAATTAAGCTTATTTATTTTTATTTCATTAAATTTTCATATTATCATTTGTTTGTTTATGAGTTTAATCAATTATTATTCACCTATTAGTCAAACCATTGACTTATTAATTCAGTATTTGTAAAGTCAACCATTGGCCTGTGTTTTTATAAATATGATTATGATTATGATTATGAGTAAACTGAAATATTCGCATTTCATCCGGTAACTTTAAGATAAGTTTTACTCCCTCCTATCTCTGTTGTAAGCAAAAATAAAATGGGACACACATATTAAGATAGTTAGTTGATCTCATTTAAAAAAGTCATTGGGAATAAAAAATTAAGTTTGTTACCTAAATTACCCTTCCTCTTATTTATTAAGCTTGTGTTATTGAGAATAAAAGGAGTCATTGGAAAACAAAATTTGTATTAAATGAAGGGTATTTTGAGAATAACTTCATTAAATGAGAAGAAAGTAGTTGAAATTTGCATATATTTTGGACCAAAAAATTTGGAAATTTTTGCTTACATTGTGGACCGGAGGGAGTATTTATGTTTCACAATCATTTTTAGCCCTGAATCTCATTAAAAGTTCCATATATTAATCTCTAAACAATTATTATTATTTTTTTAAAGAAAAAAATTTGCTATTTGGATAGTACCAATTATGAACATATGTCTACATAAGATGTTATGTTAGTTGATTCCGTTAATATTTTTAACAGGATTAGCATTTAGGACAAATTTAACAGGTTTAATTTTAAAAGTATTTGGGACAAAACAAAACATAATTATGGAACAAAAGATTAGTTTAAAGTTAAGTGACACAAAATATATTTTTTGCCCTTCTTTTTATGAAAATAGTGTAATACACCAAGCGAGATGTTTTATTGAATGAATTTGATAAAGCTTTTAATTTTTAAACCAACATTTTGATAAGAGGTATGTTATTTGTACACCTCAATTTGACACTAACACCGTATAACCATACACTCAACATTTGTTTATATTTTTTTCTTAACTTTTTTACTCATCCCAATAAAAAGCACACTTCTATTATACGTTGGCTATACAGTGTCTTATGTTTCAGTTGTCTAAATAACTCTTCTGTTTTGATAATTCTACCATTGTAGATTGTTTTGAGAAATGATAAGTTGACAACCCAAACCAACAACCGACAACCGTATAAATACCACTAAGGATAGAGAAAAGACAAAAACTCTAATATAATAATATAAAACATCATAATAATGGGTTTATACAAAGTTGTCCCAATATAGTTGTCTATACTTGGTTGTTAGAATATCATAGCTCATTGTTTTAGCCCTTTGAGCTACAGCTGGAATGACCGAAAGTCATAAACAATACACACAACTACAAAACAATCCGCATCCTTGAATTTCAGACCCAGAGTGTGCATGGTGTTAAATTCTTCAATCACTTTAGCTAAAAGGTAAAGTTGCCAAAGTAAGGCTTACTTTGCATGAACCCGGGCATCCATGTCAGTGTTCATTAATGTTCGTAGGTGGACTCAGGGGAGTTCACAAGTTTCCTGATTGGGAGGTTGGAATTTCCTTTCAGTTGGTTGTTGGGTCGAACCGCGAGGTCAAGTGATCAACTTCAGTGATCGAACATCATTCTAGTTGATCTGGTTTGATGATTGAACGTCCTTTCTTGGTAGTCGGATGCTCAGACACACGATGGAAGGTTACCTACAAAGACACTCTGATGCTTAAGTCAGTATAAAGGATGCAGGTTCTAGAGAGATGAGTGTGGATGTAGTGTAAGATGATCGAGTATGAAGATACTCCCTGGTATTTATTGAGGTGTAAAGGTATCTGAGCACTAAATGGAAAGAGTATGCGCAGCACAAGAAGAAGAAGAATGACTGAATAGTTCTTGATTGATTGTGAAAAGGATTACAAGGCTTGCTATATATAGATAGCATCAACAGATATCAGATTGAGTACAACTGAATTACTAGACTAACTAAAGCTGTTAGGCATAACTAATTACAACAGAAAGTGATCTATTCTAATCAGTTAAGTAACTGAATTAATTCTTATACATTTATCTTTACATGCCCCCGCAAACTCAGGTAAAGGTGTTACCCTGAGTTTGAATCTACATTGTTGGAAAATAGGAAGTGACACTGCCATAGTGAGTACATCCGCAGTTTGTTCAAAAGAGGGAATATGATGAACTGCCAGTGTTCTTTGTTGAACTTTATCACGAATAAAGTAGAGATCCAACTCAAAGTGCTTGGTGCGAGAATGAAGAATGGGATTGGCAGCCAAAAGAACAGCACTAAGATTATCGCAATAAACCGTTGGAGTTGCTGAGGGAGGAATCTGTAATTCATGTAAGAGAGACTGAAGCCAGGAGATTTCAGTTGCTGCAGCTGCAATACTTCTGTATTCAGCTTCAGTGCTGGATCTGGATACAACCTGTTGCTTTTTGGAAGACCAGGAAACCAAATTGGATCCTAGATAAATGCAATAACCCGAGGTGGACTTGCGATCATCAACATCCGAGCCCCAATCCGAATCACAGAAGGCTGAGATGTGAAGATCAGTGGATGGCTGCAACTGAATGCCATAGTGAGTGGTGCCAGCTAAATATCTTAAGATCCGTTTAGTTGCTTGCCAATGATGAATTTTGGGATTATTCATGTATTGACAAACCTTATTGACTGAGTAAGACAGTTCTGGTCTAGTAATAGTAACATATTGTAAGCCACCTACAATAGATCTATAAAAGGTTGGATCCTCAAAATCATTGTCACCTTGTCCTGTAAGTTTCAGACCAGTAGTCATAGGAGTGGACATGGGATTGGCATTGAACATTTTAGCTTTGTTTAAGAGGTCAAGAATATATTTGGTTTGAGACAAGTGTAGTCCACCATTAGATGTGTGGTGAACCTGAATACCAAGGAAATAATGTAGGGGACCAAGATCCTTCAAAGGGAAGATGTTGTTAAGGGAGTGAATAAGAGATTGTATGGAGGCAAAGGAATTACTTGTGATGATGATATCATCAACATAGACAAGGACCAAAAGAATGGATGAGGGAGTGTACTAGATGAATAGAGGACAGTCAGATTTGGCTGATCTAAAACCAAGACTGAGAAGTGTATGATGTAATTTAGCAAACCATGCTCTAGGTGCCTGTTTAAGGCCATACAATGCTTTGTGTAACTTGCAAACTAGAGAACCATCTCCTTGAACAAAACCTGGTGGTTGGGACATAAAGACATCCTCTTGTAAGTCCCCATTGAGAAAGGCATTGTTTATGTCTAATTGATGAAGAAGCCAACCCTTGGACACAGCTAAGGATAAAACTGTTATGATTGTAGCAGGTTTCACTACTGGACTGAAAGTTTCAAAATAATCAAATCCCTCTTGTTGGTGGAAGCCTTTGGCAACCAACCTAGCTTTATGTTTCTGAATTGTGCCATCAGCATTTCTTTTGAGTTTGAAGATCCATTTGCATCCAATAGGTTGCCTATTTGGAGGCAATGGGACAAGAGTCCATATGTGATTCTGCATAAGAGCCTTGTACTCTTGCTGCATAGCAACCTTCCAGTGAGGGGAAGCCAATGCAGTGGCTACCCGAGTAGGTTCTTGTTCTGCAGGACTGAGAGTGGAGGCAAAAATGTGTTTTGGTTTCACTATGCCTGCTTGGCCACGAGTGAGCATTGGATGATTGTTCTGACTTGTAGTAGGAGCTGAAGTTTCTGAAACAGGTGGTGTTGCTGCAGCAGAGGAACCATAAGGAGGAAGTGGAGTGGAATCAGGAACAGGTTGAGGAATTGGGGCCTCAGATTCAGTAGTAGCAGCAGGTAAATTATCATGGAACACAATCAGAGGAGTGTTGTTAGAAGAAGTAATCACAGGAATAGATGGTAGAGGCATAATAGGATCAGTTTGAGAAGTAGTAGCAGGTAGAACAGTCATAGTAAATTTGGGGTTAGTCTTAAAAGGAAAGCATAACTCATCAAAGACAACATGTCTAGAAATATAAATCTTACCACTAGAAGAGAAGCATAGATATCCTTTATGATTAGTGCTATATCCTAAAAACACACATTGTTCAGACCTAAAGTCTAATTTGTGTTTGTTATAAGGTCTTAAATAGGGATAGCAAGCAGTACCAAAGGTTCTAAAACTAAGATAAGCAGGACTTTGTTGAAACAAAGTCTCTAGGGGAGTGCTATTCTCCAAGGTGGGAGTAGGCAGTCTATTAATGATATAAGTTGCTGTTTGGAAAGCCTCACCCCAAAATTTAAGAGGCACAGAGGCATTGGCCAACATAGAGAGCCCCATTTCAGCTATATGCCGATGTTTTCTCTCAGCGGAGCCTTGTTGCTCATGAGTATAAGGGCAGGTAAACCTGTGAATGATGCCAAAAGTGCTCAGATATTTGGTGAAAGGACTGTATTCCTTGCCACCATCAGATTGAAACATTTTAATGGTTGTGCCTAGTTGGTTCTCAATCATTGCTTTAAAATGCATAAAGGATGATAAAGCTTGAGACTTGTTATGAAGAAGATATATCCATGTAAATTTAGAGTAGGCATCTATAAAATGTATATAGTATCTACTACCATTCATTGAAGCAATAGGGGCTGGTCCCCAAATATCAGAATAGATGAGTTGGAATGGTTTAGTATAAGTAGTTAAAGAATCATAAAAGGGTAACTTGTGAGATTTTCCCATACAACAATATTCACAAATAGATTGCATTTTATTCATAGAATGAGGAATATTACATTTATTTAGAACTAAAGAGACTACTTTAGAAGCGGCATGGCCTAATCTTGCATGCCATAAGAGAAAAGTATTATTATTTGAACTACTCTTATTGGAATTGAATATACTGATGCCATTATCTATATTACAAGAAACATTATGACCAGAATTAGAAAGAACAGCAAAGGACTTAGTAGGGGTTTTGTGAATGTGAATCTCATCAAAGGACTTGCTTAGTCTCCTATGATTTCACACAACATTTGTCAGCATGGAATTCAAAAAAGACATTATTTTCTTTGGCAAATTGGGATACACTTAAGAGATTCTTAGATATATGAGGAACATGCAATAAATTGGACAAAATTAATGGACTAACTGAGTTCTTGGAAGGAAAAAAGAAGGATTTACCAATGTGTCTTATGGTTGTGGAAGAGCCATTAGCAACTTTCACCTTGCTGTCACCATGGTAAGAAGCCTTTTGCATCAAATTAGATGAGTCTGGAGTGACATGGTTGGTAGCACCCGAGTCAGGATACCATGAAGGATCATACAAGGTCTCGGGTGCAGCCAACATTGATGTACTTGGCTCTTCAAAATTCCCAAATTTGGTTATCATGGCAGAATTGTTTGCAGGTTGATCATTGGTATTTTGTGCAGAGAAGTCATCTTGGTATTTGGGGTTGAACCTGTGATAACAATGTAGGGCAATGTGCCCATATCTGCGGCATACTTGACATTTTGGTTTGTTTGTAGGTTGTCTTTCACCTTGATTCATATATCTTCCTCTTCCTCGTTGATTTCCATATTGAAATCTGCCTCCTCTATTGTTAAACCTTCCTCTGCCTCTATAGGATTGCTGTGAGGATTGCATATAGTTGGCTTGAGCATTTTGCTGCGAAAACTGTGCTATTTCTTGTTGTTTCTATCTGTCCAATCGATCTTCTTGGGACATAAGTAAGGATTCCATCTCTTCAACTGAGTAGGGTTCAGTTCTTGAAAGAACTGCAGTTACAAAGGAATCATATTCCGAAGGCAATCCATTAAAGATTGCTTCAATGTGATCTTCTGTGCTTATAGGAGATCCCACAGCAGCAAGAGTATCTACAACTTTCTTGATGTTTAACAGGAAATCATTGATGGATCCTGTTTTCTTGGAATTCTTTAATTGCATTTTCAATTTGCTCACCTTGGCCCTAGTTTGTGATGCAAAGAAGACTTCGAGCTTTTTCCAAATTTGAAAGGAATGCTTGCATCCCACCATCCTGGTATGCAGGTTTTCAAACATTGAAGCTAGAAGCCAAGAGGCAAGAATTTGGTCTTGTTGTTCCCAGTTGCTGTATTCATCAGTGACCTTTTCCTTTGCACGATCTGCTTCTGTCAGATATTGATCTGGTTTGCCTCCACCTTCTTGAATGTGTTTGTATAGCTTGAACCCTTTGATGGTGAACAAAGCCTATTGTTTCCATGGCAGGAAATTATCCTCATTGAGTTTAATGGCGACTGGATTTGCAAAAGATTGAGCTACAAATTTGGACCCAGAAGCTTCACCCATTTCTGGAGATGAAGCTCTGATACCATAAAGGTATCTGAGCACTAAATGGAAAGAGTATGCGCGGCACAAGAAGAAGAAGAAGAAGAATGACTGAATAGTTCTTGATTGATTGTGAAAAGGATTACAAGGCTTGCTATATATAGATAGCAGCAAAAGATATCAGATTGAGTACAACTGAATTACTAGACTAACTAAAGATGTTAGGCATAACTAGTTACAACAGAAAGTGATCTATTCTAATCAGTTAAGTAACTGAATTAATTCTGATACATTTATCTTTACAAGGTGGACTCTTTTAAGGAGCTTGGGGGCCTTTGGGCACTCTTCGACAGACTCTAATTGCAGCAGATTGTAGTATGCAGATAGTAGAGATGCGACTCCTGCTATGTCGGTCTGTACTTCAAGTGGCAGGAATCGTCGACCATAACGGTAGGCATAGCAGACATGGTAGAGTTGCCTAATACATGTGCACCGAGTGGCGAGCCTGCCATTTGGCGCGCTGCATCCCTTGTCGATCGCACGCATATTTGATTTTTTTTTTCTTTTTTCTTTTTGATTGGTTTATGATGTTTTTCGTTCTTAAATGTTCAGTGTAGGTTAACAAAATTTTGACTTTAGTTGGTTCTATAGTTTTGAAAATTTTAATTGTGGTTGAAACTCGGTCTGTACTTCAAGTGGCAGGAATCGTCGACCATAACGGTAGGCATAGCAGACATGGTAGAGTTGCCTAATACATGTGCACTGAGTGGCGAGCCTGCCATTTGGCGCGCTGCATCCCTTGTCGATCGCACGCATATTTGATTTTTTTTTCTTTTTTCTTTTTGATTGGTTTATGGTGTTTTTCGTTCTTAAATGTTCAGTGTAGGTTAACAAAATTTTGACTTTAGTTGGTTCTATAGTTTTGAAAATTTTAATTGTGGTTGAAACTTATAATTATTTGTAGAGGTAAAATGGAGCACAATGAACGTGAAATTGTGAACCAATTGAAAATGAGGAGCAGAAAGACACTTTTCATGATCAAGTTGTTAATCAATATGATTTCATGATATGACACATTATCATATCCCTCAATCTCTGTAGAAATGCTTCCACCTGTTCCGTCAAGATACTCTTGATTCGATTGTGTCTGAGGCATATAGCTAAAAATGCTCCCAATTATGTTAAAGCAAAGCCTATTCCAAAAATGCATGAAAGGTTGTGATTTGAAAATTTCTTGAAGTCAAATCTCAAATATAATTGTCTATAAATATTCTCAAGTTGGATATTGTTTCCAAGGCATCATGATACACCGGATGCTAACTATCGTGCTAATTTGAGCGATGCAAGGGGAACGGGATTCAATATTTAAATTGATCCCAATACTATATACTTTGGTCCCTAAAGTGTTTTTTTTTGTACATATTTGGTCTCCCTATTTTTCAATGTTACAAATCCAGTCCTTCCATATAATGTCAATCAAATTTTCAATGATTAATAGAGAGGAACCACTACTCTATGCGAATAGAACCTCCGATTGAGCTTATGTGGTAAAGGATATGTGGTACAACAACAAAAAATGTCCCAGAAAGGATGGACAAAACCAGTAAATAACAGAGAGAAACTATTGAATCATGTTGAATTTGAGAAGCAAAGGAGAGAGAACTTCAGCCAGAGGTCCTGTACACTTAGAGGAGTGATTCCTCCATATTGTTCATTAAAAAATTGATAGATATTAAATGGAAAGACCGAATTCGCAACATTTAAAAAATAGGGGGGTCAAATGTACACAAAAGCCAAATCACACATGATCAATAATAATAAGGACGAAAAGTGCAATTAACCCAATATTAAATCAAGCTGATTATTGCTCATCTGCAACATCAACGGCTAAAAGAACCAAAAAAACTCTTAAAAAATGTGCCAAGGTTCGAACTTCAAAGGAGAATATCATTCATTTGGAAATATTCAAATAAGCATATGTCTACAATGAGAGAATAGGGTAACGCGTGATTAGTAATCATCAAAATCATAAATCCTGCACTTTTAAGTAGCAATAACAAAACTACACAATCTTCTTTGCATCGAATTCCTCCTTTTTAAGTCCATGCATCAAGTCATGAAATTAAAATGAGTAAATAGAAGATAAAGGAAAGGAGCAAGGCCACAAATTTTGATAGATTTTTTATGTTATGTATCACAGATTATGCAAGTTGTAATAATCACAAAGTATGGTCGTGGTATTGTGGACTTAGAGACATATTTGAATACGGTACCGTCTGGTCTAATTACCCTTTACCTCCTACCTCATTTTTATTCCAACACAAACAACAATCATCATATGGGAATACAAATTCTTATTGGCTATGGTTAAACATGGAATGTATTAGTTAATCACATAATCCCGATAGTTTGCCACAGTCAAGCAATCCCAGAGTTCCAACACAAGACGAGATAAATTATATATTGACTGCTTTATTAACATTTTGTAAACTGTGATGCTCAGCACAGTAATAACTGCTGGAAATTAAAAAAGGATAAATACAGGGGATACATGTTTAAAAAGGACAAATGTGAGAGAGCCCATAGTACATACAGGGCATGTTTTTGGTTTAGGTAATCAAAATTGTTGCTTGAGAGCCTTCAACAAACAAAGAAACCTCATCAAGGGGCCATGAGCCCGTCAATTGTGTAAGAAAGAGACTTTGCCCAATCAGCTCTAAGTAGCAGTGTCTGCAGTGTCTGCATCACATCATACCCAGGATCCAGCTTTCGCTGCCAACCCTACAAATTACATAATTACCAATAACAAGCGAGTTGCATTAGCCATTAGGGATTAGAAATGGTAAAGGGCATAGGAAGGTATAGAAAGTAGACAGTTTGGTGTATGTGGGAGATTTTCTAAATCTAATTTATGCTTTCACCAGTGTTTCCCATGCATGTGAGTCACAAAACAAGTGTCAGTGGTAAAAAGATGACAAAGAATTACCTCAAGAACCAAAGTTGTCACCATGACAGTACAAACATTGCCATCAATATTAACTCTATGACGCCTAACTTTCTCAAGTAACTGCTCCATGCACTCGGCTGGATGAACAAGGTCACCTTCTGGAGTGCCCCAAAAGGTAAATGCCTCTTCCATCTCCTGTAAAAAGGAAAGAGAAAAATAATAAAAAGGAGGAAAGCCAAACAATAAAATGGTTCAGAATTATAACCAATGAGTTCAAAGTAACTGAACTTAAAAAAACAAAATACATATATATATCTTCAGTAAAACAAGCAGTCTACAGAAATACAATGTAACTAACTGCAAAATTTTCTTAAAATGAAATGTTATTCCATATTTAGTGTGAATCAACCAGGAAAGTCTGCACATTAGCATATATGAAATATATTTATTTATCCATAAATAAATTGTGAAAAATAGATATCACAGAAGAAATCATAAGACTTCTGAGTTGAACAAAACATTGGTTGATCGATAAACAAATAAATTGGAAAGTTTAATATGTATTCTACATGACAAAATTAATTTTGCACCCTCATGTAATGCTCAGTGCTCACCCACTGAAACAGAAGTCAATAATTCAGTAATTCCTCCCCAAAAAATTGCATGCCGAACAAATTACCTCAATGAAAGCTTTTGGATTTGGGCAGTTCTGTTGCTTTGATAACCTGAGTGTGGACTCTGCAGCAGTCCGACCATCTCGGCGGGCAACAGCTTTGAAAAATTCCAATAAATTTACCCGATCACTACCAGAAAGCTCAGCAGTCATGCCCACGTCAAGGAAAATTATATGAGGCTTTGATGTAAAGAGTCGTTTGTGAGGCTTGCTCTGAGGCACTCGAACAAGAATATTTCCAGGATGCATGTCAGCATGAATGAAGTTGTCCACCTGAAAGAAGGCATCTTAACTTAATGTCCGGGAAAGTAAATATTTATGATGCTCAAGCTTAAAACTATTAAAAGGCCCACGCTTCTGGTTCATACTAAAAATTACGACCTAAATGATTATTAATAGAACAAATAGTGCAGTCTAAAAGTAAACTTTTGGACAAAAGAATATTTATTAGATATAACTATAAAAGAGAAATGATTACTATTGTTAAGATCCCACATTAACTAGAGATATGGCCAAAATAGTCCTTTTAAGGCTTGGACAATTCTGACCTCTTGAGATAGTTTTTGAGGTTGAGTTAAGCCTAAAGCCCAAATTCTAAGATGGTATCAGAGTTTATCCTAGATTTGTTATTGGGCCAGTCATTCCACCCACATTTGTCCATACTCTAGATATCCAATCTTGGACGTGAGGGGGTGTATTGAGATCTCACAACGACTAGAGATATGGCCAAAATAGTTCTTTTAAGGCTTGGACAATTCTGACTTCTTGAGCTAGTTTGTGAGGTTGAGTTAAGCCTAAAGCCCAAATTGTAAGATGGTATCAGAATTTATCCTAGATTTGTTATTGGGCCAGTCATTCCACCCGCATTTGTCCACACTCTAGATGTCCAATGTTGGACGTGAGGAGGTGTGTTGAGATCTCACAACGGCTAGAGATATGGCCAAAATAGTGCTTATAAGGCTTGGCCAATCCTAACCTTTTGAGCTAGTTTTTGGAGTTGAGTTAGGCCAAAAGCCAAATTCTAAGAACTATCAACAACCAACACTACCAAAAGCTTAAGTTGTTAAGTGAAAGCGCATTAATGATTTTAGGCTTGAAGCATGTATAATGCATAGAATAGGCCCATTTTACTTTCACTGAAATTTCAATTTTTACTCAGAAGGAAAGGGGCAGCAAGATCGAACTCTTAACCACTTGATCATAGCGGCTCTAATGCAATGCAAGGACAAACAACAAACTCACCCAAAAACTTAAGCTATTAGATGACAGATCATGAATAGATTTATAACTAACATAACTAACATGTACACATATAGAAGATATATTCTCCTAAAAGAAAGCAAAATATAAAAATCTAGACAACCAAGACAAACTAATTAACTAAGAAAATCTTGTGTTTTCTCTGCATATCCAAAAAAAAAAAAAAAAAAAAAAACCTCCAAAATAGCCATTAGCTAAAAACATACAGGGTAAAAAGATCACTTTACCCCATTGCAAAGGCAACTACAAAAACAGATCTGAATCCTCTGAAGTCTAAAGTGGAAAGTGGACGTCATAAAGTGTAGTTTTGATAATTTTTACAACTACAAATCACACTTGATTGCTTTAATTTTTCATATAAAAGAAATTGCAATTCTACAACTTATTCATCTTGTTAAATTCTTTTAAAACTTTAAACCTTTGATTGCTTTAATTTTTTAAGTAATCATGTAACAATTGAGACATACATATTTAATAGAATTAATGATAAGCAAATTGTTTTTATCCAAATAAGAATAATAAGTTCATTATTCAACAATTTTATAGTATGAAATACTGTATAGGACAAATAAAATATAAGAATCTTCTATCACAACAATTGTAGTTGGATTTTAAAATAGTGCAGGACAAATATAAATTTCAGTCCTGAATTTTCGGTTTGATCAAACACACATAGTAAAGAATGTCAACTATGAATACTTGCCCCCACTAAGTCAAGGGTCTTGGCTTTGCCACTGCTAATAGCACTGCATTTTGTTGAAACATTCATCAAGGAAACAAGAAACTATTTCAGTTTCAGCTTCATGAGAAAAGCCTGAGCACCCAGTGTCTACTGTTGGCAAGTTCATAAATTAACCGCGGGACTCCATCACTTCATTTCAGAACATATCATTAATCATGATTTGCCCTTTATGATGCATAACAAAACAAACATGCTCAAAATAAGCGATGAAAACAATGCTATCACCAACCACAAAATAAAATAATAAATAACGGTACAAAAAATTGCAAATGAAAGATAAGTTACCAGAAGCATCTTCAGAAGTGCATGAGTCCCGATGTGAGCAACAGCACTTTTGATCCCTTCATGCCCTTGAAGCCCATCAACATAATGTGAGACACTTTCTCCATTTTCATATGTCTCAACCAACACTGCTGGATGAACAAGTGGATAGACAGGCTTAGGGAAAGAGACATTTCTCCATTGGCGGAAATTGTAAATAAAGCGGCTCAAATGAGCAGCTTCCCTTGCAAGGTCAACTTGAGACATCATGAAAATTGCAAACTGTTGCACACTTTCGTCCAATCTTAACCAATTAAGTGCAGGGATAAACTTCGAAGATTTTGCTACTAAATTAATAATTGCAAAATCCCTTCTGATAGATTCTCCCACACCAGGATGTCTAACCTTTACCGCGACCACCAGCGGCTTTGCTTTCTG
Source organism: Echinosophora koreensis (assembly GCA_035048595.1). Taxonomy (NCBI): domain Eukaryota; kingdom Viridiplantae; phylum Streptophyta; class Magnoliopsida; order Fabales; family Fabaceae; genus Echinosophora; species Echinosophora koreensis. The sequence goes on along the minus strand of JAPCYP010000159.1, from coordinate 430,795 downwards.
ACCTGGGTAACGATATTTTAAAGAAGCGCGATGCACTTGGGCAATACTTCCAGATGCAACAGGCAGTTCTTCAAAATCATCAAAAATTTCAGAAATTTTTCGACCAAACGCTCTTTCTATGGTTTTCTTTGTATAGCTAAAACTATGCTCAGGTGCTTTGCTATGAAGTTCTGCAAGCTTAGTACATAAATCTTGAGGAAAGAGATCAGGCCTTGTAGCAGCCCACTGACCCCATTTTATGAATGCGGAACCTGCTTTTTCTAGTGTGCGATGAACTATCCGAAGCCACACTTTCCTGAACTCTGGCCCAAGATGATCTGCAAAAGGTGCCATCAGTATGCTTGGAGAGAATAATATTGCCAGATAGATAGCTCTCACTAATAAGACAAGGCCTTCTACTACAATGAATGCCAACGCGAACACATAGTTGTAACCATCTTGTGCATGCATGTATAAAGCATTCTGTGACGGGTAACATTCTATGTCTGCCCAATGTCGCTGAGCCAAAGCTAGCTCTCCACATGCGAATGCAAAAATACTAGGAACTAGCAAATAAGAACGAGCTAAAGCCAGGCTCACTGCTTGAGCAATCATATTTATGGAGGTAAATGCACTGTAACCATTGGAAGAATACTTTTTGTACAGCAATTTCCAAGCTTTTTGAGAATTATGTACTGCTGCATTACTTGCTGAGATTACAGAAAAGTTCTTGAAAGAATAGCACCTGCGAAAGTTTTCCCTTGTCCCATGCCACAAGAATGTACTACGTGCTTCACTAGGAAACTTATATTGCACGTACAACCTGCATTGGTTGATATTCGGTCCAACTGAGACAGAAGCCCCATTTCTACTCACTTCCAAGTATCTGCTTCTATGGACTCTAAGAATAGATTGGGTGAATCTCCCTATATTTCCAAGCATCAAATATCTGCAAACCAAAAATACTGTTTTAATCACATAAAATAACTGTACTGCCAATCACTTTATCAAATAAATATAATAAAATAAATCATTTCTTTGGACATACTAGCTACAGCGGCTTCTTATCAATTCTTCTAACCACAAAAAGTATGCATACCAACAGGCATTAAATTTTCTACAATTATACTGAACGTCAATGCTTCCAAAGGCATCAAGTGGTTGAAAACTCACTCAATACAGAAAAATAAAATGGCGTCCGCAAAAGTTTCAAACTCAAATTTGTCCAGAAAACTAGGAGGATTCACCAGTTATTTTGGCTTCTTCCAACAACAAAAGACATTCAAAACTCAATATTTAGGGCTGCAATCCATTTATCTGCATAAAATACTTACAACAAACCCTAATCAGTGTTATCAATGGCGGATTATGATGGCCAGCCAAAAATCCACCATATAAATATGACGTTGCGGCCTATGGCGGAAATATGGCAGATATAATAGGTGTTGTGGCCTATGGTGCCTAGCACAAAATCCACCATGTCAAACGCCATGGCGTCGCCATGGCATCACCATGACGGCAATTTGACAACACTGACCCTAATTGTGCAATTCAGCAAAACAAGTCATCAACAAGTCTATCCATGTCATAAAGATTCAATAAAGTATTACGTCGGATGTCAACTGCCAAACATAAAAAAAACTGTAATCCCGCGAATTAATAATTTCCCTAGCTAAAAATAAAAGCTATCCAAATTTTCCATCTCTTAAAAAAAAATTTAATTAGTCAATTAAATTGATTAACAACAGAAAGAATATAGGATAATTAATTTTGCACATCTGAAAAGATTATTCAATTAATTAAAGCATTACTTGTCCATATGTGCGCAAAGGCCAGAGGGGACAATGTTGTTGATGGTGGTGGCAGTGATAGAGAGGCGAGAGAAGGAATCGGAAAAGGTGTAGGGTTGTAGATGAGGCTAATGATCTGTGCTGTGTGAATGTGGATGTGAGGACTGTTCAAGATTGTGAGGGATGTAGCAGAGACCTAAAGGAACGTAAGAAATTGTGAAGCACCAATTCTCCTAGAAGTTTCATGTTGGTTTTGTCTCTAACATGATCCCTTGCACAAGAATCCTTTGGGCTTGATGTCCAATGCACAAGCCCAATCTAACTTGTGCTGAAATCAACTTTTATTTGGAAGAATGAGGGCAGTAAGGACCGAACTCCCAATTATTAGGTCATAAACGCTCTAATACCAAGTCAAACACCGACTCTCTTAAAAGCTTAAGCTGTTAGGTGAATGCACGCAATTGGTTTTATATCTCTGACAGAAATTATGAACCAAAAAAAATGAGGAAAAGGGCTTCAAAAGAATGAATATAAAATATCACTGGCAAAACGAAAAAAAGTAATAATAAAAATAACAATATATGTCACCAAATATTTTACTTGGAGAGAAATCAAAGTAATTGAATACATATAAAATATTAATTATAGCTTAAAGCCCGAACCAGTTAGGCCATTCGAGACGGAAATTCGGTAACTCGGGTCCCTAATGAGTTTGATAGAATATGCTAATTGTTCTCAAGGAATCTGCTTAACCCAGCAAAAAGAGGGAAATTGATTGATTAGTTTTTCTGGACACTCAAATTGGTAATCTGGTAAATTAGTCTCCTTACCAGTTGAATCACCAATCCAAATCTTACAATAAGATATTTGTTTTTTTTTTTTTTCATACTGAGAATTGACAAATAACAAATCTATGACAATTTCAAGACATGGATTTTCCAAGAGTAATGACGTGATAAAATAAAAAAAATAAAAAAATTGATACAAATTTATCAAATTATATGAGAAACAAATGGTTGTTGGAGTAGTTTGTATATAAACTTACTTATGTGTCAATAAGTTTCTCTTCGTAAGATACTAAGCTTTTAATATATATGCTTTAAACAATAATAGTAAACAGTCCTACATAAGCAATAATGCAACATAGGTAACACAATGTGGTTAGATATTTCAGATAGAAGGTAATAGTTATCATCTCTTGCATTTCCTTTTGTAGCAAGGCATAGTGGAATCATCATCATCAATGGCATGCATACAAGCCTAAACTAGCACAACCATGGTTTTTGCGACGTGCCTCGAAAAGACACCTTAACTTGAAGGAGAGGAAGTTTAAATGTTTTTTTTTTCTTACAATGCTTCAGTACGTTATTGTAAGCATTAAGTACTCCCACGAAGTTGGGTAGTTGCACATAAAGGTAATGGAAATAATTAAAAGCAGCTGGCGACAATAGCAAGTCAATGAACAAAAACCACCAGCTGCAGTATCATTCAAGGTACCAGTTTTGATAATGAAAAACTTGAGGATGAGAACAAAAGAGGGCCTAGCTATACATAGAGGCAATAGATTATAGCAACAAACAAGGAGTAAAAGGTCATTGAGGAAATTTCATCAATCTAAGCAGGCAACAAAGGCCAAATCCATTCCACATTGTAAATTGCTTGGGAATTGAATCACCCGTTTATTCCACTACCCTGGCTACCAGCCTACACAAAATTAAAAAATTAAAAATAATAATAAAAATATCTTGGTAATTTGATGAATCATACTAACAATGATAAACACTCGGATTACATTTCCCAATCAAAGATCCCTGAGTTTCCATTCCTACTCAGAGATGGACTAAAGATTCCGCCTTTAATCAAACAAATACAACATACCCTACTAATTATGCAATATGAGAAATGGGTGCCATGAAATTCAAAGGCAATAGGGAAAAAACAGAAAAACAAACGGAATTAAAGTTGAAAGAAGGAAAAGGAAGAACCTGAAAAGCAGGAAAACATGCTAGATGGGTGTGATGAGGTCACCGAGGACGAGAGGATCAAAACTCGGTGGGGGCGTCGGTAAAGGAGAAGAATTGGAAGCAATGTGAATAGGAGGGATATTGAGGACTTGGCGCGATTGTGACTGAGGCGGCCATATCAATACCCAAACCCTAATTAGGCCAATTCACCAATCACCGATAACAAATATTATTATGTTCCAAAATTGTTGATCGTCTTGCTTACTTTGTTATTTATAGTGTGTCTGAAAAAGCTGAATGAAAAAAAAAAAAAATCAATTATAATCGGAAACTGATTTTGTTTGAGTATATTTACTGAAAAGCAATTTTAAAATAATTTATTTCGTTTGGGTGATAAAAAAAATTACTTTTATATAGTAAATTACGAATAAGTATATGAAGTTATTTGTATAATTTAATAATATTTGTTTAGAAGTTAGTTTTGTAGGGGTAAACAGGAAAGAAAGTTGAGAATGAAAAATAACCAAATCACAACGATCTTAAGGCCCTAAAACAATTTTTTTCTCAAAAAAAAAGGGTTTCTTAAAAATAAGTTCTTTTTCCAAACATAACAAATTATTCCCAAAACAACTTATTACTGTACAAATCAACATTAACATTACACTAGATTAACTATATCTATAATAGTTTTATCAACAAAAAAAAAAGGTTTAATTACTTAGTAGGTCCCTATACTTTTTGGGAATTTTCAAATAGGTCCCTATACTTTTAAAATTTGTAATTAGGTCCCTGAACTATTATTTCATTTGTAATTAGGTCCCTATACTAAAAAAATTTGTAATTGGGTCATCAAACTTTTATAAAGTTTTCAATTGGGTCCCTGAATTAAAATGGCTTTTAATTGGGACCCTGAACTTATATAAAATTTTCAATAGGGTCCCTAAATTATAAAATTCGTTAGTGATATGTTGAATTGGATGGAATATAACTGATTTCATCCAAGCTGGCTATGTAAGAGTAGTTTGGGTGGAAGATGAACCTTGAGATATTGTCACAATAAAATGTAGCAAGATGTAACAAGATGAAGATGTAGTAAGTTGCAAGTGAAGAAACTATTTTGGACGAAATTATTTAAAGGAAATGATATACAAGCGTAAAACATAAATCGGGGAAGGAATGAACTATTTGTTCAGATAGAGGAAAAGCAATCATAGGTCAAGTTTTGGTTTTCTGACTCAACATTTTGGTCTCCTGCAACCCTAAATACAAATTTGGGGGAATTCCAGGTCACGTTTAACATCAGCAGACTTAAAGACCTCTTCACGGAACCCTACCCCAGGGATTCCATTGAAAATTTTATATAAGTTCAGGGACCCAATTGAAAACTTTATAAAAGTTCGAGGACCCAATTACAATTTTTTTTAGTATAGGGACCTAATTACAAATGAAATAATAGTCCAGGGACCTAATTACAAATTTTAAAAGTATAGGGACCTATTTGAAAATTCCCAAAAAGTATAGGGACCTGCAGAGTAATTAAACCAAAAAAAAACTATATCTATAATAGTGTTAGGTTTACGAAAATTCTTGACTTGGTGACTCCTAATCATTTTTAAAAGGAAATAATCATGATTTTAGCTAATGGTCATTTCTATATACAGTATAGAAGAACTCATCTCTCTTTGCCCCCCATTTTAGAGCAGAGGGGTGGTCATAGTTAAGAACAAGATCTCCATTTTCTAATCACTATAATAGGCATTTTAAGCTAGACCATCTCTATAAAAGTAAAGACAAGTAACAACATGAGAGGAAAAAAAAGGAAGAGAACACAGCACAAATAAACAGAATAATCACATCACAAGAAACTAACTTGTTGCCATTATGGTGCGAAAACAAGGAAGCTGAAGATAAGTATAGTAAAGAAGCCAAACCATACTAATAAAGCTAAAAAAGAGACGAGAATAAAGAGCAATTAGAGGAACAAGGTCAAATTTATCATCAAAAGGAGCACTGAGCACAAAATTAATAAAAGACAAGATAATGATGAGATTAGATGAGTAGAAGATGCAAACCTTGAAATCAGTCAAATCAGGAACAACATAGTTTGGCAAATTTTCTTGCATCACCACATAACCACCTGCAACAAAATGCAGATTTACATTTCATTTTGATTAAAATAACTAGCATATAATTAAACTAAAGTAATGAATTATACTAAGTGTAGAAAAGTATGTGATTAGGGCACACCTTTGCGAGTGTGGAAACCAATAGACTTGCAATTCTTGCCCTTGTAATAACCTTTGGAAGCACGTTTTGATGATAAAATGTCGAGTGAGAATGTTCGCTTCCTCCGAAATGCCCTTCATATCCCCAAAACCAGACCTAGAGGCATCTTCTTTCTACTTTATGCATCGAACAACAACATATATTATTACGACAAAATACTAACAAAGGTTATTATAAATAATCAAAATAACATTATTTATTTAGGCTCACCTTCGACAATGGACAAGGCATGCTCATACAGAAATAGTGAATTGGTAGCGTCACGACCTTGTCTTTTAGAATGAAATTACAAGAGGGAGATGAGTACATCCCTGACCCCGCCCCTGATCCCCGCTGGGGATGAAAAATAGGTAACTATCCCCGCCCCCCGGTCCCCAGGAATGTCATTATTATTAACAAGGCTTTCTAACATTTTTTTTTTTTTTACAATCTAAACAACAGGGAATAGCATATTAAAAAGCTCGCGAATAGAGTAATTCAACCACACACATTTTCAAACCAAATACAACATGTAACTTTAATAGATTCTTAGAATCTGAAGCAGTCCACATTCAAAACATGATCGCAGCTTACAAGTGCCAGAACACCTCCTTGCAATCTAGGTTGATGCTTATTTTTCAAACAACAACATTCCTACTGGAATGAAAGCATCTAATATAATAAACAATAGAGAAATTTTCAAAAACACGATAAAAAGTGTACACTGTTTTTCAGCTACAATGTGTTCTTCAACAAATGTAAATGAAGCTCAAATCAATGTTATAGCCCATGAAAAAAAAGTGAACGGTGTTTTCTTCTACAATAAGCACTTTCAGGTACGGTATTTTACCTTTGAGAATCACGAGATGAAAGGAGGAACCGAGAGGGGGAAAATCGCGCGGCGGCGTTGGTGGAGACTGGAGACTGAGGGAGATGGGAGATGAGACAGCGGAACTGAGAAGGGGGAAATCGCAGGGGGTGGAGCTCACGCGGCAACGGTAGTGGAGCTTGCTTGCGCAGTGTCGCAGCGGCGGTGGTGGAGACTGGAGAGTGAGGGAGATGGGATATTAAATCTATCCACCCATTAAAATTTCATTCTATTTTAACTATTCAAAGTTTTTCACTTTACATTCAAACTTATTTCAAAGAAAATTTATGTTAAGGGTAATTTATTATTTTAGAAAATTAAGTATACACTAGTGCAAGAAGCACTTTTAATGGCGGTTAAAATTGACTTGTAACGTACAAGTAAATCTGTAATAGCGGTTATTGAGAAAACCGCCTTTACAAGTGGCGGATTGAATTATCAAAGCAATGTTACAAGTTAACTTGTAATAGCGATTTTCAAAGGGACCGCTGTGATATGTGACTTGCAACGTCGATTATATTCTTAATCGCTGTTACAAGTTTTTATTTTTATTTTTTTTAATTTTGTTTGCTTTCAGTTTACTTCACAAACATTGCACCTGCTTTTACATATACACAAAAAAAAAAACTTGGACAAAAAAAGAAGTAACTTGGACAAAAAGGAACAAAGTGACTTAGACAAATCTTTTTTGTCGATAACCTCAGACCAATCAATCAAGCTATATATATATATACATTATACCAAAATTGATTAAGCTAACTAATTAATTAAGTCATGATCTATACATACACAATCTAATAATGTTCTAAGTAACTAAAACATTTCACGCCTACGATCTAAGTCTATTTGTTTCTCTTTAGCATACTCAAAAAAGAACTCTGCAAACTTCTCCCTCAAGCTTGTGAATTCCAAAAATGTCAAGCTAGATTCATTGTCGAAAGCCTGCACAAGTTCAAATTAATGCAACATTAATTAAATTAAGTCAATAACAAAAACAGAATATAATTAATTAACAGAATATATATATATATATATATATATAGCTATTTATTACCTGCGACCATTTGTCATTAATACCAGTGGAGACAATGTCTAACATATGTCTCATGACATAGTAGGCACACTCCCAACCGCCGACTTGTCTACGAGACTACAAACCAATTTGAAATTGATCAATATCAAGTAAAAATAATGTATGAACGTAATAATAATTAGTATTTATTAAACTACTTACCTTTGGGATAATCCATGTAGGCTTGAGTTTTGCCTTTACACTCCTACTTTTACCATTTGCAAAAGCAATGCTACATGCAATCATTTCACTATGATAAAAAAAAAATATGAATGTCAGTGATATGTTCATGCATATTTAATAAAATAAAAGCAAAAAGTTACAAATTAAATAAGAGTTTACGTACCTATCAATATTTTGTTTCACTTGAGGGTCCAGCTGATAGTGCAACGAGCAAAAAAAATACTACTGTATGCTACACTGGACAAAGTAGGAGCAACTGCCAATGGTCATTCCTGAGAAGTGGTGTACGGATTGCAAGTATGTGGTGATGGCATCGCCACTTATGCAGAAATCACCCTACATGAGGGTGGGGTCTAAGAATCCATAATTAGACTGGATGCCCCTTGTCATAACAAGGCGATGCAGATACCTAAGATATGAAATAATTAGTCAATGATAATCACGTAATATATTGAAATAAATAAATTATATTGAAATATAAATACGTACGTGCGCCAAACAATGACAACCGTATTGGCTATCCATACTCGATCATGGAGTAGGTCCCCCCCCCCCCCCCCCTCTCCGGGAGATAGAAAAACCAGAAACCAGTCAGTTATAGTTCGTCATGTTCCAAAGGCATATCAAACTCGTCGTAGTGGTACTCTGCCGCCCACACAGCTAGACAAGCTATCGGCGAGATACTCTTTCTCGGATTCGACGGAGCTGCGTCATCCTAAACAAACAATATAAAGCATTATGAATAAAGGGTAAATATTATCCTAAACAATATAAAAACATAAGTAATAATTAAATGATTATGAATTCCTGGGGTGAAAGAGACTTCCCCTTTTGCTGCGACGGATTCGATGGGCCACCAACTTTGTCTTTCGACCTTCAATCCATGTATCCTCGCGTGGGGGTGGAGATGAAGGATCAATAACTGTCTCATCATATCCTGCTTCTTCCCGCTTCTTCTTCAACTTCGCCTCCATCACCACGAGACATCGTGTGTTTGTGCACATTTTTTTCTAGATCTCCTGCGCCTTCCCCCTTTTCTCCTGTTACAAATAGCACATAATCAATTCAGTTAAATAAATAAATTAGGTTGGCCTATTATAAAAAAAAATTTAACTTCAACTAACCGGATAGGCAAGCGAGCGTCGGTCGCCACAAACTGGTCCCAAGTGTATCAATCAAGGAGAGGGTAATCATCAGTAGGAGACTTGTCAGCCTTCTCTCCAAAGATGTACTTTCTAGACAGGGATAACGTAAACCCCGTCCAACTTTTAGCCGCAATTGAAAGCACTTTCTTCTTCATAGCTGCAGTATTCGACATATCAAAATGGACCTACATTACAGAACAAAATAGAGGAATTAGTGTATGATAATATGCTTAAATACAATAGATACAAACGAAGAGGTTAAAAGTTACGTTACCGTGATTGTCTCCCATTCCTCAATCAATATGCTAGCATGGCTTTTAGCTTGCACAACCAAGAAACTAGAAAAATCCTTAGCATGCAGGCCAATAGTGTAACACCCTTTTCGGGCGCTACATTGTCTGTGACATTTTCGCAATATCGTTTAACGTGAAAATTAATTTTCAAAAGATACGGGTTTATTTTTCGCTATTCCTTTTCGCAAATAAGAAATGAGATAATACTTAATACTTAATTAACATTTCTCCTAACCAATAACAGACCTAAAACATATACATCCAGAAAATGAGAAAATAAGTAGTAATTAATCATACATTCTCCGTGTGTATATAATACCTTCATAAATTCTTTCAAAAGATAAAAATCATGTAAAGACATAAACAACTACAGGCGGAAATAACAACGCCATTAGAATAGCATGACTAAGAAAAACATAAATAACCTTGGAGACACAACTACATAAAACTGGTCCAAAACACCAAGACTCATCATGCTGGCCTGTACAAAACGATGACGAGGTGCAATCATTGTACAATAATAACAACTGAGGACAATACATCGTCACACTGGGGTTGAGCTCTCACATCTTCCATATACTGATCCCTGAAGATGTGTCCTCATGACCGGTCCGTCTCATATCCAAAGCTGGTTAAGATAATGAAGCAGTACTACCGTCTTCGTTGCAGAACATAAAAAACAGAAGACCAGAAAACATAGAAAATCAGGTGAGATCCCAATTCAACATACACTTAAAGCAGGCATGCAGTGGTACGACCCACATATATGTTATAACATACATATATTCATATTATCTTCCATTCTCATTTCACAGATAAAAACTCCAAGAATATACAATATCAAACTAAACGGTAAGCTTATCAAGCATACCGGACACGGTTTGTCCACTGAGGGACGAGAATAGAGAGAAAACTGATTGAAACCGTATAGCCCCATACAGTCTCAATGAATTCTTGATCCTAATTCCGGAGCTAATTGACATTTTGGAAAGGAAATGGTCAGTGCAGGTTTCACATACGCCCACCTCGGGCACCATGTGTGGCTATCATGGCACACAAGGCTTAAATCATAATGTACATACAATCATAATCACATGTGATCTCAAACTCTCTGTAAAACATTGGGCTCTTTATGAAGCCTCTACAACTGGGAAGCTCGGTTTCCTAGGCACAACAGCCTTACTGAACATAGTATCAACTATGTATTTGGGCAAAATTGCCGGAATACGTCCAATTGGTCTATCCGTCGGATAACCTCGTGATTTCGCCGGATAACCTCGTGATTCCACCGGAATCCATTTGATGCCAATCTCTGACGGACAATATTCTCGGGTCCGAATCACCGGCCCTTCACTGATCCACAGTTCTCAAACAGACTTGTCATGTTTATGCAAAGATGTTTTGAGGCACTTGCTTACAAGTCCTAATACATTATGAAATTGGATCAACAATCCAATCATTTATTTCTTTGCACTTTTCTAATGGAGCCTTTTGCTTGGCTTCCAAGAAATCAAATTATTCTGAGTCCATTAAGTCTTATGGATATTGAATTATCCATACTCTATGACAAATGGTCTTGCCTCACCATAAGTCATAAATCATTAAGTTCATATTCACTAAGTCATCTAAGACTTAGGTTTTGCATTTTACTGTAAATACTAGTCTTTGCAGAAATCTTTTTTGGATTAAAACCAAAACCTTTAGCAAAAACCAAATCATTTCAAAGTAAGATTTGAACTTAGTCATATTAGTACCAAACTTCTTAAGATAGTTTCCCGAAAATACTTGAAATACTTAAAAGATGGTTTTGCCCGTTTTTACTGTATTGAGAACTGAGACTCCGTATTTTCAAAAGTTTAACTCTTTTTCTCGAATCTTTCACTTTCCTAAGTTACAATACCTATGTTAAGGTATTAAAAATACTGATTTCAACTTCACGTTACGGTTTTATCAAAAACCCTAAAACTCAAAAGTTCGAAAATCGCGTAATTCCTTTTTCAGTGATTTTTAAAGCTAAGGGTCCGAAACCCATTTTGGAGTCTTAGGACACTTAAGGACTCGTTTGGTGGTCAGGATAAGAGAAACATGATGTGATAAGCTATCATACCCTGTCTGAAACTGTTGTTTGGTGAGCCAACAGGATAGGATAATTCAATCTTGTCACCTACCCTATCATGTCCATCTAGTTCAAATTCTATCCTGAGGGGAGGGCTGGGTTAGAACTCAACATGATATGATAAGGTGATTTAAAGTATAAAAAAATATAAAAAAATTTTAATTATAAAATAATTAAAGTATAATAAAATATAACATGGTTACCAAAAAAATGTATAATAAATATAAAATATTTAAAATAATAAAATACTAATAATTAATTTAAAAAATTATTTTTATTTTGTCTCAAGGATAATTTTGTTATTTTATATTATTTTAAAAACTGAAAAATATAAAATTATTCTAATAATTTAACTATATGTAAAGTAAAAACTAAAAATGAATATTTAAAATTAGAAAAAAAATTAATTTAATTTAAACAATATTTTAAAAATTCTAAAAATTATATGTAATTTTATCATAAGGATAATTTTTTCTTTTTATATAATTTAAAAAAATTGAAAATTAAAAAAAAATATAATCAAATAAAATATGAAAACATTCAGAATAAAAAAGAAAATTTTAAAATCATACTAAAATTATAATGATATCCAGTTGGTTATCTGGTGGATACCAAACGTCGGATAGGATAACAACTTATCCTGCTCATATCCTATCCTACTCCTATCCTGCTCTCTTATCCTATCCGCCTTTATCCTATCCTGACCACCAAACGAGCTCTAAATGGACTTCAAAAATAGTTTCAAACTGTCTAAAATAGTTGAGGCAAAATTGGAACCTTTATTCATTTTACGTATCCGATTTCGTGAAAATTCCATTTTTAAGTTCGGTAAAACATGATTTTTGTTCTCTTAAGACCTAAACTCAAATTAAAACCATTTTGGGGTCATTGAAATCTCAAAAGTCAGATTTCAACACTATGAAAACAGTTTTGCAAAACATTATTTTCTTCTTGGTTTTATTCATTTTCAAACCTTTAAACAAGATTAGAATTGATGAAATTAAGGTTGTCATGCTATTTCTTCTAGTCTTGGCCGAACCAAGCATCAACAAAGTGAAGGTTCTCACTTCACTAAATAAGCTCACAATCATATATACATATCTATGTATCAATACATAAGTTCATGGCATATACTTTTACATGTTAAGCATACTTTCCTATTCATGATTCAAGAAAGCCAAACATGAATTTTTAACCAAAAAGCATGTTTCAATCAAGCATATACTTTACTAATTATAACCACAGAACAACCACAATCATGACATCCATTCCTTCAAGAGGATCACATACACACATATATACAACCATTTGACTTATGGTTTCAAAACAAGTCAATAATCAAATAAATCACACACACACACACCCACAATATGGTAGATGAAGGTTATTCTCTCCCATACCTCTTGTAGATCACATGAAAATCAAGCCAAAAGATGGTGTTGTTCATCACCTAGGGCCTCACGGTTTTGAACTCAAAACCTAGCCAAGAACAATCAACAAAACAAAAGGATTACACATACAGCTTGGCTAGGATCATAGAAGGTGGTTCATGGTGAAAATCACTTACTTGAAGTGGAGAGATGGATGAATCAAAAATGGATGTCATAGGTTAGAAAAACCCATTTTTAAGAAGGGCTCTAAATGAAAATTTGTGTGAGATGAGATAGGCTTAGAATGATTATAGGAGAAATGATATGCTCTTAGTTTTTCAAACAAATGGATGGATCATGGTAGGATGATGGTGGCCAAATTTTTGAGAAAGAAAGAAAGAAAGGTTTGGTTTCAGGAACTTGGATGATAACTTAGAAAAAAGAAGTGAAGACGTGGGTGAGAAGGAGGCTGGCCTAATTTCTCACTTAAGTGAGAAGGACATCCTTGCATGTTAAGTTAAGTTCAATCATAGTTTAAGTTAACTAAGGATAAGTTAGGTATTTTCATCAAAGAACTTAGATATTTTGTGTTTAAGTCATAATGACTAGGTGAGTCATTGAAAATGAGTGATAGATGGATGAGAGGAGGTGGCCTTGTGGTTCACTCATGCGGGAAGAGAAGTCAATTTGAAATTGTCTTGGTTATTAACCTTAAGTAGTAACCATGGTTTTTGGTGAGGTTAGAAGATAACTTAAAACACTTAGATATTTTCATAACCATCTAGAATGAAGTGAAAGAATTCCTATCCAAGAGGGCTTGGTCGAAATTCACAAGGGGCAAGAGGGGAAAAATGAACAATTACGCTTAATAGACAAGGAAGGACAATAAGGTAACTTCACATAGGATTTTAGATATTTTGTTCAAAACCCATCATTACAAGGGTGAGTCATGGTGGTTACTCACCATGTGACTCACCACTTGAGGTTAAATGCTTCTCCCATCAATTCCAATATCCAGTTCTATCTCTGCAGTTCCGTATCCGGCTCTGTTGTTTACCCGATTTAGGTTTTCGATTGTTTTTCACCAAAATTCGCCCTAATAAAATATAATATTCGGTTTTTGCGCGAACATTTTGAAAATAAACTTTATCACTAAAATAATGATAAAATCTAAAATTTCTCAGTTTTGGGTCAAATTAGGGTTTCTGTCGGTACAAAATTATACTGTCAGCGAAAACGCAGACCGGTTTCCGTCTGAGTTTTAAACCCAAAATTTAACCGTAACTTCCTTCGATATAGAAGGTCTCAACTATGATTCTGTTTTCCTCAAAATCATTTTCTAGATCCCCGATAATAATATAAAATATAATTACCGGTCAAGAGAGGAGAAAATGAGGTCTTACAAATAGCCTCCCCATAACTATTAAACTCAATTGGCCACTTCATATTATTAGAGGAAGGCGGGTGGTCAATTTTTTCATTGTGGTGCTTGATTTACCCCTATTTTTGGAAGAGGTACTACCAGCACCGCCCTGTGAAGGAGGCATACCAGCTGACGAAGGACTACCAGCACCGCCCTGTGAATCAGCCATATATATATGTATGCCTGTTTCGACAAAATATGTTTCCAAAGTCAATCAAACATTCACATACTTGACAATAGATTTAAATGTAAGGTCATAATCTAACTCACCCAAGCAACCTATTTTCCTTTTCTACACCATGGGCAAAAATCCAACAAAAAGTATCAACAATCTTTCACATACCATGCACACAGGAATCCGAAATGAAAATAGAAAAGAGTAAAGAAAAGAATGAAAGTAGAAAAGAGTAAATAGAGACAAGAAATAGCAACAGACTCATAGCCAAGCATATTTGCTTTAGATTTTCTGAACTTTAGAAATTAGAACAATGACTTTAACGCCCTTCGTTACATTAGTAACCCAAAATAAATCCAGTCAAAATCCTTTAAAACATTTAAATTAAAAATATGATTCAATGAAAACAACACTTTTTATGAGATATAAAATCTCAGTGAACCACAATACGGTTATAAAATGTTTCGAAAATAGAGTTGTTCTCAGCCGGCGCGGTAACCAGAAAAACTGTCCATCGTATCCGTTAATTTTTCCAAAATAATATGTTTTAAAATACACTTAATAACAACAACAATATCCGCAGCTCAAAAAGATATAGCATAAGTACAAACCACTTCAATACACCACATTCCACATACCAAATAATTTTGAAAATAATCTAAGGGGCTCGAAGACCTCATTCTTAAATTGGTCTCTTGCCGGCATGCCATAAATCTCACACATCACACGACAATGGCATCCCATTGCCCACCCCTACTCATGAGGAGTGTTTTGATGTCACCCTCCTGTCGGGGACATTTCTATTTCGATACGTCACATGTGCACATGGCGGTATTTCTCCCTTTTCGACACCCCAACGTGTGGCGGTGTTACTTTCGATACCCCTTTTTAGGCGGTATTGCTCTTTTTCGACATCCCAATTATATGGTGATGTTATTTTCGATACCCCATCATGGTGGTATTACTTTTCGATACCCCTCTCATAGGTGGTATTGCGGCAAACATTATACAACATATTATAACTCACATATGTCATGTCTCATGCATGTAACAAAATATTTTCCACAATTTCAAACATATAAATTTCCACCAATAACAAACAATCATGAATATCACAACATATCATACATGAATAAGAACATTACAACATCAATTAATCAATTAATTTCCCTTTTTAACAAAACCCCAATTTTAGAAATTAGGTTACTAATAATATGCACCAAATCAATTGAAAACTCTCAAAACCACAGGGTAATCCCCTTTGGCAACACAAACAATCATTTATACCATGGAAAGGGTTCGTAAAAAGTATTGTTACTCACCTCTCGAAGACCTCCAGAACGCTCTAAAAATTATTTATGATAAAAGCTAATGCTTCTCTAAAAAATCTTCTTCACTTCAGTGCTACGGTTGCACAACTAAAGAAAAGAAACACGTCTCACTAACCTCTCCCTCTCCAAGCTCACTGTGCAGCCTCTCGAAGTTCTCACTCTAATCCTAACTTTTATGAGTAATAATATTTGTACACCCAAAGTTGACATCCAAAGTTGACACCTTGGTTAATCGGTACAAATATTTGGTTAATTCAGTTCATTATATGGCTAATCACGTGTAAATATTTGGTTAATTCATGATGACCCATTAATCATATAAAAAACTGAATTAATTAGATATTTGCATGTGATTAACCAAATATTTACATGATTATGGAAAATAAGCTTCATATAACCCATTAATCATATAATAAACTGAATTAACAAAAAATTTATACATGATTAACCAAGGTGTCCACCTGGGTGTCAAACCCAGGAGTTCACCTATCATTACTCAACTTTTATATACCGCACACATTCATTAGTGTCATAGGGCTTTTAGTTTAAATTTTTTTTTCATTATTATTATTATTATTATTATTATTATTATTATTATTATTATTCTTTTAAAAAATAAAAACATAGAGCCCACCATCCCTGATTCCTTATTTCCTTTAGTAACTCCACGTGAGTTACTTTATCTTGTGATTATTTTATTTTAAAATTTGCATTCTTAATTTATAATTGTTAATTCATTTCAATAAATCCTTATACTATTAAATTTACACTAACCCTCTTAATTATATTTTATTTGTACTATACTTTTAATAACTTAATATTTTTCTTTATCAAATTAATTATATTAAAATTTTAGGATGTTACATTTTCTCTCCTCCTTAAAGAGTTTCGTCCTCGAAATTCATCTCATAATCACACACCTATTTTAACATATGACATATTCAAAACATAACGATAATCATACCTTATATAATAAAATCTGGGTATTGACGCATGATGTCCTCCTCCATCTCCCAAGTGGCCTCCCAGGAGTCAACCCTTCCCATAACCCTTTCACCACTGGAATTGTCTTGTCCCTTAGAGTCTTAGTGCTCTTGCCCAAGATTTGACTAGGCTTGGGCTTCTAGATCAAGTTATCTTTCAATTGTATTAACTCGAGAGATATCACGTGTGAAACATCTGGTACGTACTTCCGGAGTTTAGAAACATGGAAAACGTCATAAAGATTTGAGAACTGTGGTGGAAGGACTTCCTTTAGGATTTGAAAGGGACACATGAAACAAAGAATTAGTTTTCAGAATGACATTACCTCACCATCCCAATCTTAGGAGTGTTCTCAAGATTACATGTTTCTCCCCCTAAAATTCTAAAGACTTTATTTTCTTGTCGGCATAACACTTTTTGCCTATTCTGCGCAACGTGTATACTTCCCTCAATTATTCATCCTAATTGTGTCTCTTGGATTAAATCCGGTCCTAACAAGATCTTCTCACCTACTTCGCACTAACAAAAAGGGGCCTATATTTCCTAATCACATCATCAATATATATTTATATAGTGATTAACTATTTCATCAGATAATAAGTATACAATTCATGGCACTTAACTATAAAAATATATTTTATTTTTAAAAAAATAATTGGCATTCAAAGGTATCACTTTAAATGAGGCAATCCCAACTAGGTCGGCAACACAATCCCTACCAATCACTTGCGGCACACCAAACATTTATTAAAAGAATCAAAAGGAACAAAAACAGGATGGGCAAAACTAGACCCGTGCAACAAGAAACTCATCTGAATCTATAATTAGAATTACCCAACCTATTTCGGTTAAAGTCTCCCAAAATGAAATCGGATGGTAAATCCCACAAAAAATAACCTCTGCTAACAACAAAAAAAAAAATTAAAATGAAGTCAATAATATTAATAACATTTATATAATAAAATCATGTATTTAAGCATTTGTTTCTGTCCATTCGCCTATAATTAGAACACCTTCACTTGCATTTCATCATTATAAGCATTCTCACAAATTAAATTTATAACAAACAATCCACAAAAGAAATTGAAGTAATATTTTATACCATCCATACATAGATATGATAGTCTCTTACAGTTTCTACACCAAAATTCTTATATTATTTACAAAACGAGAATTTTATAAATAATTAAAATAAAGAAAGGAGAAGCAGTAGTGCATCCACATACTAATTCTTATCTAGCCCAAGACGATAATTTCACAAGAATGAAATAGTTTCACTTTCAGTTGATAAGATGATCTTACTTAAAAGAAATATGGTAACAAAATGGAGAATAAAATTTAATAAACTTTTAATTAAATTGTGCAAAAACAACTATAAAAGTAAACACCACAACAATAGTAAGAAATAGTTCCATCTTGATCTTTGAGTTGGCACATACAAATAAGAAATAACATTTTTCACTTTTTGATAAGAAATATAAGTTTCTTAGGATTAGACATGCCATTAATCTATATGGAAAAACAAATCCTAGGGGTATATTAATCACGATTAATATTTGGTCACTTGAGAAGCAATATGAATTTTCAAGGAAAGTGATTCTCTAAAAAAATTATATAACAAAATTACAATATAATAATAAAATTTGACCATATATATATATATATATATATATATATATATATATATATATATATATATATATATATATATATACAACTTCTTTAATCCAACATTCATTTTTATTCACGTCCACCAATACATCTTTAAATCTTGATACATTTTGGTTATTCCTAAATGTATGGTTAATGTTCCTTTATGTGTCTCTTCTAACATTTTTTTTTTCTAAGACTCCCCTCCTTAGGAACAATGATCTTATTCTTAAACAATGCTAGACCGTTATATTGGATAACACATAATTCTCTTGGTCAAAAGGAGATTGCAATTCCTTGTCTAAAAACTAGACTCACTTAATCTATTTTATAAGGTCACTACAAATTTTCAATCTATTCAATTTCAAGCTTAAAGTCTTAAAAGAAATCCAAATTCATGTCCCTAGACTTTCCTATTAGGTTCATCTATCCAAACCAAAAGATACCAATCCCTAATGGTTACTTTGTTCAATTTTATATTGTCCACACATAACTTCATACTCCCATCATTTTTTACCACTAAAAGCACTCAAAACTTATTACAAAATCAAACATATTTCTTAACAAAAGGTAAAGTGGAATTTGACTCATACTACAATTAAACAAAAATTTAATTAGGATCCGATAAAATAAAATAAAAATCATTCCACCAGGAAATAGTGTGTCAAGAAACATAAGCAAACTGTGATTCCAATTAAGTTTGATTTGAATTTGGCAAAGTGAAAAACATAAATGACTTGATAAAATGAAGCAACACTTCATAGAAGAACAATTAAATATGGAATATAACAAATCAATTCAAGTGAGTTTTGCGATTCTGCCATCAAACAAAAAGAAAAATTAATTCAAGTAGCGTAAACACAAATGAGATAGGATTGGACATTTTGTACGGAAATAAAACTAAGGAGCCATATATACACCGTAACAAAAGAAACAAAACCACAAATTAAAAGATTCTTTACAAAATTTTAAAAAAATATATCAAATTAATTCATCAAATAACATTAAAACATTTTAAGAATCCCAAATCAATAATCAAGAATCTCAAAACCCCGATTCTTCATAATAGACAAATTTACATATGAAAACCTCAATTTCCACATTAAAAAAAATATTAAAATAAAGAAATCACATCCTTCAATAATTCATTCCATTGAGGTTTTAAGAAAATGTTTTACTCACATGCTATAAATATTACTGTCACGTCACTATAAATCTCTACCTTACCAGAAAACTAGAGTATGTATCGATCCTTGAGTTCCCTCAACTAAGCACTTATTAGAAGAACAATAAATACAATAAGAGTTGACACCGAAGGATCAATAGACGTTGGTTGTGAAGAGGCAACAAAAATAAAAATAGTTCTATTAGAGTACTTTATGACAGCAACTCTAAACGACAATCACTCCTTACCAAGAATAGCATCTAACCCATACATAGATAACAAATAAGATCGATGACATAAGGCAAGTCCCGATGCACAAGAAAACAATTTAAACAAGAACTGGAAGAATAAGATTATCCCCCATAGAAGTAGAAACACATGGATCAAAGGACAAACGAAAGATAGGTAACTCCAAATTTCACACATGAAGGATATATCAATGAATGCGTTGCTCCTGAATCAAACAATAGAGTAACTTTTCTCCTGTAAGAGTTGAAGAAATTCAGTCTCCTTCGGATCTAAGCTGCCTCAGAATGATGGCAGATTGTTCTTCTTGAATTCGGAAAGTCCCACATGCTAAGGGTCCTAGGTTGCCACCACTCCAATAGTGACTGGCCTCCATTCCCATTCAGTTGATGGGGAGTCTCCGCCTGCTCTTACATAACTCTGGCTATACAATCCAAAGCTGGTGCAAGTGCAATGTTCGTCCCTCGCCTATTAGTCGCCATAAATCTGCTCACTACCAATGAAATACTGGATTGATAAGGTCCAATATCCCAAAGAATAGCATGCAACATTTATAACTCTAACAAGCATCCTATGCGCCCAAGTTTTGTTTTAGAAAAACCCCAATGCCACAGTCTAATTTAGAATCGAACTGCTCCGATACCATAAATGTAACGCCTTTCGTTACATTAGAAACCCAAAATAAATCTAGTAAAAATCCTTTAAAACATTTAAATTAAGAATATGATTCATAAGAATTTTCTCAAATAATTAAGTCTGAAAAATACCTCATAGTAAACAAAATAATAATATTTCAAAGTAATGAATAATAATAATAATTTTGTATGTTCTTGCCGAGATCCGACTTGCCGGAATCTCGCAGTAAACGTCAGACCAAGGGTGAACAAAAAGGGTTGTTTTAGAAGGGGGCTTGACAGAATACTTATATTCCGGTCCTACGTATCCCAATGGGAATCAAAGCCAGACGTAGTTCTGAGTTCAACCCTTGATCACATGGTGCATCAATTTCTTAATCTTGTATCCGATGTACTCCGGTGGGCAAGGACCTTTTGATAGTCTCTTGATCACAACCGGGACTTCTAATACGCTTAAGAGAGAACACCAAGCTTAAGTAAAAGTTAAAGTGCCTCTTCTCTTAGGCTCTTCCTCCTTTTATAGAGGAGTAGAGGAATAATCCGATCCTATTTTCTAGGATCTGGTTTATCTTTTCTCATCACTTATCTCTTTGATATTAGGTTTATCTCTTCCTATCTCTTATCTTTTAAGGTAACCTCTTGATATCTGATAGGTGAGATTTATCTCGTATATTTGAAGAAGGTTGTTTAGATAAGCTTAGGTGAGTGTTATCTTCTAAGCTTATCTTTCCTATATCTTTGGGAGATCAAGTCTCCAAGCTCGGTGGCCGAGTTTACCACCTCGGCCAGTACACAAACCCCCAAGCTTTGAGCTTGGAAGAGCGTAAAAGCTTTCATGATAGAAACCGAGCTTGGCTTTAATATTATCATTGGAGAGTCTAGGATTTACTGTGTAGATCTTCTACCCTTGTTCTCTTGAGTTTGGTGACCGATCTTTACACCTCGGCCAATACTTGAGTTTAGTGGGCTCGGTGGGCGAGCATAGTAATCATTTCCCTTTGATTGTTTGGGTTTGGTGGGCGAGCTTTATTTCTCGGCTAACACTTTAGTTCGGTAGGCTCGGTGGTCGAGCTTACCGACTTAACCAGTACACAAGCCCCCCAAGCTCTGAGCTTTGAAAAAACGAAAGAGTTTATTGGAGTTTCTATATTGCCGAGCGTAGTCATACTTTGGCATTGGACTTTTTACCTTGTCCATCTAGGCTTCTAAAACCAAGTTTTTCTTTCCTGGACTTAGTTGAGTGTAACAGAACTTGATCTTGACTATAGCCTCATGGGTAGTAATAGACGTAATAAGAACATATTCTGAATAGAAGATATTTCAATCTTGCTTTTGTTAAGACTAGTTGCCGGTAGCTTATCAATGATTCAGGTTCAAACCGACCTTTTGGAAAGTCAAGCTCAAACTCGGTCATTAGAAATTTACCTTAGGCTCGTATTTCAGCTGAAATCTTTGATGCACTCAAGATGCTTATCTTGAGAGTTTGAACTCGACTCCCCTTTTTTCGAGTGTAGCTTGGTCTTTGAAGCTTTCTTATAACGAGAGATTTTAACCTTTCATCCGAGTAGCTCTTAACCTTTCATCCGGTGGGTTTTGAAATACCCATTAACTTAAAGCTTGACCTTGGATATCATTATTTATATGATTTTGAAGGTGTGCCTCAGAATAAGCTTTCCTAATAGCTCTTCCAACTTGTATGAAAAAATAGTTGTCATACAAGTCCTTCATAATAATAATCGAGCTGTAGGCTAAGAGATATCCTTCCTCTGTAATTTCCGAGCTTGGTGTAGGATAAGAGAATATCCTTCCTTTATCCCCATAAGCCCCCCAAGCTCTGAGCTTGAAATGAGGGAAAGAGCTTAAATGTCAACCCGCATATCTTAACACGTTTTTTGGTGCCGAGGACTTTAGATTGTGATTCGCGGGAGCATTGCTGAGAAATTTGTTATTTGCAGAACCAAGTCTTTCTTGGGTTTTCGGCTTACTTGGCCGAGCACTGCTCAGATTTTTGGTTTCTGCGGAACCATGTCTTATTTGGGTTTCCGCCTTGTTTCACAAAGCATTTCTTGGATTTTTGTGCGGAGGTATTGTGCTTGGCCTCGGCTTTTCAGTACGAGGGAGGGAGCAATGCTCGACCTCGGCTTTCTGGTGAGAGGGAGCAATGCCCGACCTCGGATTTGTTGTGCGAGGGACCAATGCTCGACCTCGGCTTTGTTGTGCGAGGGAGCAATGCTTGACCTTGGATTTGTGGTCCGAGGGAGCAATGCTTGACCTCGGTTTTTTAGGGCGAGGGAGCAATGCTCGTCCTCGGCTTTTCAGTGCGAGGGAGCAATGCTCGACCTCGGTTTTTTAGGGCGAGGGAGCAATACTCGGCCTCGACTTTTCAGTGCAAGGGAGCAATACTCGACCTCGGATTTGTGGTGCGATGGAGCAATGCTCGACCTCGACTTTTCAGTGCGAGGGAGCAATGCTTGACCTCGGATTTGTGGTCCGAGGGAGCAATGCTCGATCTCGACTTTTCAGTGCGAGGGAGGGGAGGGAGCAATGCTCGACCTCGGCTTTTCAGTGGAAGGGAGCAATACTCGACCTCGGATTTGTGGTGCGAGGGAGCAATGCTTGACCTCAACTTTTTAGTGCAAGGGAGGGAGCAATGCTTGACCTCGACTTTTTAGTGCGAGGGAGCAATGCTCGACCTCGGGTTTTCAGGCTTCTGCCCTTTGCTCTTGGCGAGACGATTTTAACCCGGGCCCTTTAATGGATTCTCGTGTTCTTAAGCCAGCATATGCTCGGCTTTTACTGGAATAGGGTCCTGATGCGAGCATGGAAGTCGCGGCTACTTATGCTCTCCGAGTCTCCTCCATTACCCGTTTTTCGAGCCACGAGCTTTGTAATAATGTGAAGATGAAAAGCATGAAGGCTGAAGCTGCCCGAGCTTTGCGCACCAGGGATGAGCTTGAGAAGACTCTAACAAGTGCGAAGAGCAAGCTCGATTGGTTCGGCAACCAAGTCCGAGCTCAATCTCTTTGTTTTAATTATAGGGGGAGTCCGAACCCGACTTCTGAAATTTTAATAGAGGGAGTCCAAACTCGAACCCCTTTTAGTTAGCTTGAAAGGGGGGCCAGAGTTCGATCTATGGTCTTTAAGGGAGATGGAGCTCGACTTTTGACTTTTGAGGAAGTCGGAGCTCGACTCGTGTCTTCAAAGGAGCCGGGGCTCGAGATGTTTCTGGGTTTTCACCCGTTGCACAACAAATCCAACGCTTCCTTCCAGATGCTAACCTTTCAAGGGCCGATGTGGATAAGGACTTTAAAGAAAAGGTCACGGTCCCTTTTTCTTCGACAATTTCCCTCTGTCCTTCTTCTGATTATGACTTTATGCTCTGAGAGTATTATCCCAAGCTCTGCTTTTTTTTTTTTTGGGTATTTAATCCAGCATTTGGATTTACTCGGTTAACTTGTCCTAAGTTTTTACTCACCTTTTATGCTTGGCGTTTTAATTTGGCTTGATGAGCTTTTTGAGCTTGGCCCTTTTAATCCTATCCTAGTTAACCCTTTCAGGTTTTTCTTTCTCACCTTTTTAGGTTCGGCCTTTCGACTTTTGCTCGGTCGATTTTAGCTCGGTCAACCTCTTTAGGTCTTTGTTTCGCCTTTTTAGGTTCGGCATTTCGACTTTTGCTTGGTCGATTTTAGCTCGGTCAACCTCTTTAGGTCTTTGTTTCGCCTTTTTAGGTTCGACATTTCGACTTTTAACTCGGTCGATTTCAGTTCGGTCAACCTCTTTAGGACTTTGTTTTGCCTTTTTAGGTTCGACATTTTGACTTTAACTTGGTCGATTTCAGCGCAGTCAACCTTTTTAGGACTTTGTTTTGCCTTTTTAGGTTCGGCATTTCGACTTTAGCTAGGTCGATTTCAGCGTAGTCAACCTCTTTAGGACTTTGTTTTGCCTTTTTTTTTTAATGACTTTTAAAGGCGATGCTAAGAGTAGTACTTGTATCGGGCACTGAAAAATCCTGCATTTGCACCTTCATGAAGGCTTTCCGCAGTGACAAGCATTTGTTAGAATAATATACTCCACGGTAATCACATTTTTCACAGCAGCAATCTTCATCTGCATGGTAACTTGGCCAATACCTATCCATGCTTTTCCCATTTATTGGCATAATGACTACCTCCATCTCTTGTGTAAGAGCACCATTTGGTGGCGTGATTTTGATGCGACAGAGGTGTTGGAAGATGCACAAACCTCATTTGATGGCATCAGTTGGCCAAGCTGTGGTGACCGAGTTCTTCGAGGTTGAGCTGCTATGGCCGAGCTCTGGCCGAGCTTTGGCCGAGCTCTCTATGATACCTTCTTCTATTCTCCGAGGCCAAGCAGTGATGGCCGAGCTCTCTAAGGTTAATCTGTGGCAATCGACTGACTGAGCTCTCTGAGGTCGAGCTGTTATGGCCGAGATCTCTAAGATACCTTATTCTGCTTTCTGAGGCCGAGCTGTGGTGGCTAAGCTCTCTAAGATACCTTCTTCTGCTCTCGGAGACCGAGCTGTTGTGGCTGAGCTCTCTAAGATTCTTCTGCTTTCCGAGGCCGAGCTGTGGTGGCCAAGCTTTCTAAGATACCTTCTTCCGCTCTCGGAGACCGAGCTGTTGTGGCCGAGCTCTCTAAGATTCTTCTGCTTTCCGAGGCCGAGCTGTGGTGGCCGAGCTCTCTGAGATACCTTATTCTGCTCTCCTAGGCCGAGCTGTGGTGGCCGAGCTCTCTAAGATACCTTATTCTGCTCTCCGAGAATACCTTATTCTTCTCTCCGAGGCCGAGCTGTTGTGGTCGAGCTCTCTAAGATTCTTCTGCTTTCCGAGGCCGAGCTGTGGTGGCCGAGCTCTCTGAGATACCTTATTCTGCTCTCCTAGGCCGAGCTGTGGTGGCCGAGCTCTCTAAGATTACCTTATTCTTCTCTCTGTGGCCGAGCTCTCTAAGATTACCTTATTCTTCTCTCTGAGGCCGAGCTCTCTAAGATACCTTCTTCTGATTTCCGAGGCCGAGCTGTTGTGGCCGAGCTCTCTAAGATACCTTATTCTGCTCCCCTAGGCCGAGCTGTTGTGGCCGAGCTCTCTAAGATACCTTCTTCTGATTTCCGAGGCCGAGCTTACAGCACGCCCAACAGCTTAGGCTTGTCATCCTCCTCCTCGGATTTTTCTGAGAATTGTTGAGAATCCTCTTGAAGATGGTAATCATTGCCATATATGCTGCATAAAAATCAAGCCAATGCAATCCATAATTAAATGGAAATATGACATAATATTCATAGTAATGAATTACGTCGAATAACTAAATATTAGTATAGAATTAATAGCTTTGATAATGGATAAAGTATAGGGATAAGATATTTCTTCCCTTCTGGGTGACGAGAATACCAAATTCATAGAGGCCATCGTCGCCATATTTTTTGATTGACCTATTAGCGGCTTCGTCATATGATGTTGAATGTGCGGGCGCGGCACTCCATCACAGCATAAAACGGGCCAAAACAGCCAATGTACGGAACGCTACATATTAAAAATCATTTTGATATTGGATGATAAAATAAGAATTAATACTCCCCTCAATTTACGTGATGAGAGAAAATCAAACCCAACGGGAGAGTCACTGTGAATCATCCATTAGGCGTATGACATTGAATGTGCGGCCGGGGAAAATTTACCTCGGTCCCACGGTGGGTGCCAAATGTTCCTGCCGAGATCCGACTTGCCGGAATCTCGTCGTAAACGTCAGACCAACGGTGAACAAAAGGGGTTGTTTTAGAAGGTGGCTTGACAGAATACTTATGTTCCGGTCCTACGTATCCCAATGGGAATCAAAGCCAGACGTAGTTCTGAGTTCAACCCTTGATCACATGGTGCATCAATTTCTTAATCTTGTATCCGATGTACTCCGGTGGGCAAGGACCTTTTGATAGTCTCTTGATCACAACCGGGACTTCTAATACGCTTAAGAGAGAACACCAAGCTTAAGTAAAAGTTAAAGTGCCTCTTCTCTTAGGCTCTTCCTCCTTTTATAGAGGAGTAGAGGAATAATCCGATCCTATTTTCTAGGATCTGGTTTATCTTTTTTCATCACTTATCTCTTTGATATTAGGTTTATCTCTTCCTATCTCTTATCTTTTAAGGTAACCTCTTGATATCTGATAGGTGAGATTTATCTCTTATATTTGAAGATAGGTTGTTTAGATAAGCTTAGGTGAGTGTTATCTTCTAAGCTTATCTTTCCTATATCTTTGGGAGATCAAGTCTCCAAGCTCGGTGGCCGAGTTTACCACCTCGGCCAGTACATCGTACATTCGAATAAAAATCAAAAGCCTCAAAATTGGGCGCCTAACTACAATCCGAGAAGAGTAAAACTGAAATTAATACATGATGTCTGCATGACGCTCTTAAACCATGCTACAATACTAACCATCTAATCTAAAAGCAAGAAGATAAATCTTCAAGTCCCTATGTCCTCAACGGCAGTGTCCTCGGGTTCTGAAAACAACACTTTTTATGAGATATAAAATCTCAGTGAACCAATACGGTTATAAAATGTTTCGAAAATAGTGTTGTTCTCAGCCGGCGCGGTAACCGGAAAAACTGTCCATGGTATCCGTTAATTTTTCCAAAATAATGTTTTAAAATACACTTAATAACAACAACAATATCCGCAGCTCAAAAAGATATAGCATAAGTACAAACCACTTCAATGCACCACATTCCACATACCAAATAATTTTGAAAATAATCCAAGGGGCTTGAAGACCTCATTCTTAAATTGGTCTCTTGCCGGCATGCCATAAATCTCACACATCACACGACAATGGCGTCCCATTGCCCACCCCTACTCATGAGGAGTGTTTCGATGTCATCCTCCTGTCGGGGACATTTCTATTTCGATACCTCCCATGTGCACATGGCGGTATTTCTCCCTTTTCGACACCCCAATGTGTGGCGGTGTTACTTTCGATACCCCTTTTTAGGCGGTATTACTCTTTTTCGACATCCCAATTATATGGCGATATTACTTTCGAAACTCCTCCACTGTGGTATTACTTTTCGATACCTCTCTCATAGGTGGTATTGTGGCAAACATTATACAACATATTATAACTCACATATGTCATGTCTCATGGATGTAACAAAATATTTTCCACAATTTCAAACATATAAATTTCCACCAATAACAAACAATCATGAATATCATAACATATCATACATGAATAAGAATATTACAACATCAATTAATCAATTAATTCCACCTTTTAACAAAACCCCAATTTTAGAAATTAGGTTATTAATAATATGCATCAAATCATTTAAAAACTCTCAAAACCATAGGGTAATCCCTTGGCAACACAAACAATCATTTACCATGGAAAGGATTCGTAAAAAGTATTGTTATTCATCTCTCGAAGACCTCCAGAATGCGCTAAAAATTATTTATGATAAAAACTAATGCTTCTCTAAAAAATCTTCTTCGCTTCACTGCTACGGTTGCACAGCTAAAGAAAAGAAACGCGTCTAACTAACCTCTGCCTCTCTAAGCTCATTGTGCAGCCTCTCGAAGTTCTCTCTGCGGCGCGAGGAACGTCCAACTCTAATCCTAACTTTTATATACTGAGCACATTCATTAGTGTCATAGGGCTTTTAGTTTAATTTTTTTTCATCATTATTATTATTATTCTTTTAAAAAAGAAAAACATAGAGCCCACCATCCATGATTCCTTATTTCCTTGAGTAACTCCACGTGAGTTACTTTATTTTGTGATTATTTTATTTTAAAATTTGCATTCTTATTTTATAGTTGTTAATTCATTTCAATAAATCCTTATACTATTAAATTTTTACACTCACCCTCTTAATTATATTTTATTTGTTCTATACTTTTAATAACTTAATATTTTTCTTTATCAAATTAATTATATTAAAATTTTAGGATGTTACAATGACAATCATAAATCAAAATCCTTAGTTAAGGAACAAAGCATGCCAATGCTTACATAATGACAACACATATGTTGGTTAACAAAGCATGCCAATGTTTACATAATGATATCTTCATATATGTTGATACCTAATTTATTGACATGATCAAATGAGCAATTTAGAAATATTTTATGGCTTGCAAATAACAAAGGGTGCACAATAAATTTCATCATAAATGTTTAACCCGAAGTTATCATTTTAGGTAAACCCGAAATGAAAATAGAAAAGAGTAAAGAAAAGAATGAAAACCTTAAGGGAGTAGTTCTGAAATGTTCTTAAGGGCAGCTATGGCGTTGCAGTTCTGAAATGTTTAATGAGCTGTTAGGGCTTGATAAGGAGTAAGGAACAAAAAAGAAATGATGGTTGTTAGAGCTTGATAAAGAGTAAGGAACAAAAAAGAAAATGGTGGCAGTACTTGCCTCGCGATGGGAGACCTCCTTTTAGAATGGGGAGAGAGAGAGACGTTGGTGGAGGATGGTAGAGGACGGTGGCTTTGCAAGAGACGACGGTGGCTTTGCAGAGAAGAGGGAAGAAACAAAGAAAAAGGTGTGTTAGGGCGTGAGAGTGATGAGAGACTTGATTTTTTTATTTTAACGTTATAAAGATATGTAACGCCGGTTAAAAGGACAACCACTGTTATATGTCACTTGTAACGTCGGTTTAAAGGACAACCGCTGTTACAAGTTTTCCCCCCACCCCAGTCTTGTAAGAATTACTCACTTGTAACAACGGTTGTGCACAACCGCTATTACAAGTCACTTGTAACATCGGTTAACTCAAAACCGCGGTTACATGTATTTTAAATGAACAAGATATTTATGATGCTACCACCGCCTCTGTTGTAATATCGGTTTTGTACTAACTGATGTTACATCCAGTCTTAACAATACCCAATTCCTTCTATATATTGAGTATTGTAAAACAACCCTGAAGCATTGAGTATGGAGGAAGGGAAAAGATAATTTATGTTCACTGTAATTTACTACTTTTGTTTTTTATTTTATTTTATTATATGGATTGGTAGGGCCCCCGACAGGCACAGTAATCTTACCTGCCATTCCGGCAAGAGTAGTTAGCTGGTTTCTTTCAATACAACCAATGGTACGTTGCCATAGCTTGAGACATGCCGCGCACTTTTCATTTTTGTTTTGTGACAAATATACTTTTGCGCAACCAATAAGATTCTGCCATACTTTCTTTTGATCAAGAGAGTTTTAAATGATTGTTCAGACTTAACCAACTTTTCATAGGTGCAGGCCAAAGTAGCATAAACAGGAGATAGTTGTCTCCGTATCCCAAGGATAAAAATTATTTGTTGAAAAGAGGTATATATAATAAATTGAAAATTCAAATGTAATAAGGGGTGTTTACGGGTCGGGTTGGGTCGTTTTGACCAAACCCGTTACACGCACCAGTCATTTCTTTATGGGTCGGGTTGGGTTGGTTTCATGAAATTTTGTTGACAAACCCAAACCAAACCAACCTGATCAAAGTCAGATTGGTTTGGGTCGAACCAATCAGGTTCAAGGTATTACATATCTGAATCAGCAAATCAAAACTTGTCTCTTAGACTCTTACCATTCCCACTATCCATCTTATTTGAGACTCACCCTAGAAAATATAGAAGCTCAACTTCAAGGAGAGATAGAGAGAGAGAGAGAGCATATCGAAGAGAAGAGATGAGTATATCAGAGAAAATAGAGATGCAAATAGGAGAGAAGAGATATACAGATCAGAGAGTGTGGGTGGTGCAGATCGTAGAGTGGAAGAGCGTCGAACTAAACTGAGATGACGGGGTGAAGGACGGTGGCGATCTACGTGAACAGTGGTGGCGGCCAACGGCTATGCACAAAGACAATCTCGTCGTCGTGTAGTGAGTGGTCTTGGGACTGGTGACGGTGAGAGGCAAAGGAACTCTATTACGAAGTCACAGGGATAGGACACACTCACACAAGGACTCTGATACGAAGGCATGCACACTTAATAGTGTTATGGGTTCATTTAAGTAAAAGAGTTGTTTTTTTTTTTTTTTTTAATGAACGGTTCCACAGGTCGGGTAACTAGTTCACATGTTTGCATTTAGCAAACCGGTTACCCGAACCATTGTCTATGGTTTCTTAACGGGTTGGGTCGGGTCCTACCTGAACAGAGGAAATACCCAACTGAACCAAAGAGACCCCGAATTAAACAAGAACACTATTGATGACAACCAAATGATATGTTGCCTTTGGAGATGATATTATGGTTGAATTTTATCAAGTTAATTTAGTGTAAAACTTGTAAACA
This sequence comes from Echinosophora koreensis, assembly GCA_035048595.1. Lineage (NCBI taxonomy): Eukaryota > Viridiplantae > Streptophyta > Magnoliopsida > Fabales > Fabaceae > Echinosophora > Echinosophora koreensis. The sequence goes on along the minus strand of JAPCYP010000159.1, from coordinate 399,849 downwards.
AAATTAAAGTGATGAAAAGAAAGAAAATGGTGAAGATTAGAGATGGTAGGCGCCACAAACTAAGAGTTTGATAAGCCAATGAAGTTCGCCATAAGAATCTTGAATTCTTGATAAGAACAATTTGGCTCAACTAAGAACCCAAGAGACAATTCTCTCACAAATGGATTTGAATCAATGTAAAGTCCCGTTAAAGTGAAATCAACCTCTATTTTTTTTTTTTTTTTAAAGAAGTAAAAAAAAGGGATAAATCAATTTTAGCCTAATACAAATTTGGCCATTTACATACAGTATATGATTGGGAAAAAAATTTATTGTTGCACAAACTTACTAGTAGAAAATTATGCACAGGTAGAAATAGTATATTGTGGTGAATTACTTTCTTTAATGACAAAATATAGAGTCACTTGTCCATCACAAAGTCTCCCAAACTCAACCAGTACTTACTATATTATTTGTATATAACCCACTAACTACAATAAGATTACAACTTCGTCAAACTTAGCGTGTTGTCCCTTCAATTGTGCTTCTGAAAAGTGAAAGCTAATCAAAATAGCTTCCATGCTGAAGTGATTTTATCCATGAAACACAAGGTTTCAAACACATGCTTAGTACATTCTACTTTTACCAATTGCGCCAACCATAGTTGGCCTATGATTACAACTGTTATTGAAAATGTATGAATCAAATGACACACAAATGAACACTTAACGAATATAAAGGAAAACCTAGATTTCTTGATTCTAAAAGTAACACAACTCATAGGTTAGAAGATTGACATAGTCGTCTTAAAGAGGAAAAAACGATAAGAAATATTGACTACTTGCAAGTCTCAAATTAAAATCCAAACAAACTTGAAGAACAAAAACTTAAAAAACGAGGGGCATGTGCTTCTATATGACGACAAGCATTGCTCCACAGCTCCACCCTCCAGCACTTCCAAAAAGAAAGCCAACCACAAAAATGAAAAGGGGAGAGAGAGAGACTAGACTTGGAAGTTGGGAACACTTTCCTCTCCTCTATGTCACTAATTTCCAAGAAGTGACGATAAATGTACTATAATTGATCACCACCAAATTATAAATGAATAAATTTGATGGATTCGGATAATCTTCTTTTCTTCTTTAATGTTTCCTCTCAAGTTAGGAGAGAAAAGGAGACAAAAGCAAATGTGCTTTTGTTTGCAAGGTTCCTTGAAATCTCCCTCCCTCCCTCTCTCACTCTCGTAACATGATAGAGGAAACATTAGAAAGAAAAGGCGAGAATCCAAATTCAATTTTGACTAGTAATTTTTACACAAAACTGTTTCTAAACCAAAAGCTCTCCGCTGTATTTTGATTATAATTTTTTTTCTTAAGTCGCTATAGGTTAATCCAAACATGCAGTAAGTCACATGTATAGCTGGTATATAAAGACATTTCCCAAGTATCCTAAAAGCACAAGAACTTTGCTGTTTTTGCACACATAGATGGTACTTATGATGTGATACTGAATGATAGGAAAATAACAGCAAAAATTTATTAACAACTTTGAGAGTCCAAATCATGCATCACACGATAGATATAAAAGATACGTTAACATTTAACATTTTTGCCAGGCAATAATTGTACAATGTGACACCCTTCTATCCCGCATGTTATAAGGTATTTAATATAAAAACAATTAAAATAAAAACATGCATTTTAATAAATAAAATAAAACATTTGTCCATGGGTAGAAAAGTCCCACATGAACCAGTTACAACGCGGAAAATAAACCAAGTTTAAAACTAATAAACATAATAATCAACTACCCAACCCCGATGTCACAACTCAGAGCTGGTATAACCATTCCGGAAAATATATCATCGGAATACAACTGAAAAACAACTATCTAAACTCAAGAACAGCCCTACAATAAGTGGCGGCTCCTCAGAGTCACTTCTCTCCGGGCTGCTCGTCATCCTCTACAAAATGCCGATCAGGCCAAACACCAAACAAATAACGAGGAGTAGATTCATGTAAACATATACAACATGGGAATAGGAAGCAAGGTAAACATACAACATAAGCATACATCAACATCCAACAATATCATATCAACCAAGTATGCTATGCTGTGCAATGCATCAACTACTCCGCTACTCCATCTATGCATGTGGATCCAAACTAACACAGGATGAATGACTTTGGAGTTACATATCCGTATTGGCCATAAAAGCACTAACACCGGCAGTTCACCAAACCTTCGGTGAACCCCATGGATAGCCAACGCATCAAACCGTGGATGCCTCATCACAGGGGCCGCAGTCAGCAAACCATCGGGTGACCTACCGTGGATGGCCAGATCACCGTACTCTCGGGCGATCTCCCCTATGTCGAACCTCCCCCATCAACAACTCCAATGCTGTACGCAAATGGCACAACAAAAAATAATCTCAACCACCTCCTTGCTTGGGCCAGGAAGCTCCCAAGACTTTAACATCAACATCAACGTAACCTTAGACCCAAACCGTGGGGTCAAGGCTCCCTTGGCCAATAAGCACCCAAGACTTCAACTTATCAACATGCGGTAACCCAACGGATACCGACTTAACATCTTATTATCTTAATCATCTTAGATAATTATTAACCAGGTTGTCTAATCTTCATCTTTGATTAGTTATCTTAACTTGTCATCGTTGGGGAAATGGGGTTTGAAACCCCTTAAGTCCTTTAATTTTGTTTTTGTCCAGGAGGGATGAGCACGGTCGTGCTTAAACCCCAGCACGGTCGTGCTTGAACACGTGAAGGGTGTGCTGCAACTTAAGTGAAGCCCGGTCGTGCTTCCTATTGAGCACGGTCGTGCTCAGCAGCACGGTCGTGCTCTTTGTCCTGCACGGTAGTGCTAAACAGCGCGGCCATTTTCCAGAATTCAACTGGGAGCACGACCTCAGCACGGTCGTGCTCATCACGCGACAGTGCTGTTCTGGGCAGGAACAGTAACCGAATTCATAGCCAAATTCTTAGGTTCTTAATTCATTAGTCCTAGTCAGTTAACAACGTGTTTTAGGGTCCAAAATTCATCATCACAACAGCCATAAATCAGTCACCCAATCCAACATACCAACAAAGATAATCATGGCATCGATTTTATAACAACCCAATTTAGTAATGATACATATACCAAGAACATTTATCACAACCAATCAAACTGACATATAATCATACAAACACATATAACCAACCGTGGTCATGGGGACCCCTTTACCTTACTCTACCCCCACTGCCTAATGAGTACAATTCCCTTCTCCCCATACCTGGATTGAAGGTCGCTCTAGCAACTGTTCCAAATGGCAAATCGGTCCCGAATCCTCAAGTGGCTCACTCCGAAGCTAAGCCTTGGTTAACCAAAAATACACTTGGTCAGTTTCTCTAACAAAAACAAGAAAGAAACTGATGAGAGAGGAAATGACCATTACCTCTAAACCAACAAGACTCACAGGAGGCTCCCAAAGGCTTCCAAAACTCCAGAAATTGGTTGAGTTTAGTGGACGTAGGGAAAGAGACCACTCTGACCGAAATTAGTGACGGCTGCCAACACAAAATAGGGTTTCACGTTAACCCTCGGGCTCTGTGCCAAACCTATATAGCTCGGACCTGAGCACGGTCGTGCTCAACTTAGCGTCACCGAGACGCGGTCAGCGTATTGAGCCCGGGCGTGCTCACTATTGAGCACGGGCATGCTCACTATTGAGCACGGTCGTGCTCAACTTAAAATCAGAAACACGCTTCTGACTTTAAGCACGGGCGTGCTGGCTAATAAGCACGGGCGTGCTCATGTACCAGAAAGGGACTTTTAAGCCAAAATCCCACTTAGCCCTTAACCAACTCTTTTAACTTAATAAAACCAGCTTTATAAAAACACTTACGAAAAATGGGGTGTTACACACAAGATGTTATAAATCTAAAGATATGAAAATAGAAAAATGAAGGGCTACCTCTGCCAACTATTCTCCATGGAAATAAGTATGCAGTTACAAAGAAAGAATCTTATACTACTCAATTTAGTTATTTAGTTTCAGAAGCCTCAGAGGTGTTGACTTCTGTAGGACACTGAGATACATATGGTTTGAGCTGCATAGGAGAAGGAACGCTATGAATCAACACTAACATTACATGATATAAACTATATACATAATAGTGTTAGGTTTATAGAAATTCTTGACTTACTGACTCCTAGTCATTTGTAAAAGGAAATAATCGTGATTTTAGCTTCTTCTTCCTTTTTTTTTTTTTTTTTGACGCAAGAAGTCTAATTCATTTCATTTGTAGGGATATCATCATAAACTTGAGGACTAGCCTTATATATGACCACTTTAGCTAAGTTATGAACAACCATATTGGCACTCCTCCTAGTAAACTCCACATGAGAATTTTGACAAAAAGATGAAATAATTTACTTACAATCTTGAACAATAGCTCCAAACTCTGTAGAATCTAAATGTGGGGATTTGAAAGCATCAACTACCAGTTTAGAGTCCATCTCAAAAATCACATCTTTAAAACCCATCTCTCTCACCCATTCAACAGCAACCTTGAGGCCAAGAGCTTCCCCTATTTTAACATCAAGAAGGAGCTGAGACCATATTATTTTTGCTCCAACAATGAGGCCAAACTCATCCCTTAAACAGATGCCAATTCCTACATGATCATGTTGCTGTGAGAAAGATGCGTCAATGTTGCATTTTAAAGACCCTTGAGGAGGCCTCTTCCACGTGCATAGGCTCTTTGGCATTGCATGACTTCAAACCTGAACCTGTTGGTTACCTGCCTTCTCCCATTCCTCCAACAGAGTCTTTCTGCGCCACACAATTGTCACAGGCCTCTCACAACTCCCTCCCAAATTTTATGGTTCCTGCTCCTCCATAAGCTCCACAAAGTCATCGCCCAAGTCCTCCTATCCTCCGTTTGTAAGCTTGAAAGCACGTGAAAAAAATACATAACAGAAAGTCTCAGCAACCTGGATTTGGTGAACAATACCATTCTATAAATTCAAGCTTCTCCATGTGCTTTCACTCTTCGGGCAAGTAACAAGAACATGGCATATGCTGTCTACTGCATTTTCACACCAAGTAAATTCAAGCTCCTCCGCGGCTACACCTCTAGCTCGCAAGTTGTCTCTAGTTGGAATAACACCTCGACAAGCTCTCCAAAGGAAATTCTTGACCTTTGGTGGAACTGAAAGATGCCATAAATCATTCCAATTCCCATTTCACCATCATACTTGCTCATAGCTAGCTTGTCCCATTACATCCATTTTATTCCTTTGCTTCTCGGTCCTCCACTACCCCACCAAAAGGAGTTCATAATTTTTTGAATCTCATCCCGAAGGGAGGTAGGAATAAGAAAGATGCTCATAAAATATTTGGGAATTGCCTGAAGAATCTACTTGATCATCACTTCCTTACACGCCTTTGACAAAGACCTCCCTCCCCAAGAATTGATCTTGCGCCAAATCCAGTCTTTGATGAATTTAAAAAGCTCTTTTTTGCTCCTACCAATCATAGAAGGAAGACCCAAATATTTGCCAGTGCCCAAACAAACTTGCACCTCAAGAAAAGATGCAATAGCATCCCTCTCCTCCACCTCCACATTTCTGCTATAATAAATTTCTGACTTTTGGAAATGGATTTGTTGGCCAAAGCTTCCTCATAACCATTGATAATACTCTTCATAGCACCTGCCTCTCTGGAATTTGCTTTAAAAAATAAGAAGCAATCATCTTCAAATAAGAGATGTGAAATAATAGGAGCCCGTCTACAAATTTTAACACCATGTAGATCTCCTCTCCTTTTTGCTTGATTTATTAAAATCGTCAAACCCTCAGAGCAAATAATGAATAAATATGGGGATAGTGGACCCCCTTGGCAAAGGCCTCTACCTAGTTAGATAGGTCCCACCTGGTCCTGATTAACAAGCACAAATTAGTTAACTGTTTCCACACACATCATAATCCAACTCACCCATCTTTCATCAAAGCCCAACTTTCTCATGACCGCTCTAAGATACCCCTAATCCACCTTATCATAGGTTTTACTCATATCAATTTTTAAAGCAACATCCCCATTCCCTCCTTTAGTCTTACTTTTCAGATGATGAATAATTTCAATTGCTATCATTGCATTATCAAGAATAGATCTGCCCGGTGCAAAGGCAGATTGGACATGAGAAATGCATTTATCAAGAACCATTTTCAACCGATTAACTAGCACTTTGGACACCAATTTATAAATAACATTGCACAAAGAAATAGATCTCCAATCTTTCATAGATTCTGGATTCTCTTTTTGGGAATTAAAGCAATATCAGTATCATTGATAGAGTTAGGAAAATGACCTCTATCTAACCAAGAGCAAGAGCAACAAGCAGTAAAAACTTCCTCACCATAATATTCCCTAAAATGTTTCTAAAAAGTTGGGTTGAATCCATCTGTGTATGGTGCCTTATCTGAGCCCATTTGTTGTAAGGCCACGTAAAATTCTTCACGCCCAAACGGCTTCAACAGCAGCTCATTCTCATGCACTCTTATACGCTGCTCTAAATTCCCAAGGACACGGTCATATTGCGCCACATGCTACATGAAAATTTCTTGGAAGTAATCACGTTCAGTCCGGCCCTGGTCTTCAGTAATCAAATTATCATTCACTTGAAGCTTATTTATTTTATTCACCTTAGCTTTACAAGTAGCGGACACGTGGAAGAATCTAGTATTCAAGTCTCTATCCTTTAGCCAAAAGACCTTAGCTCTTTTTTGCCAGAAAACTTCTTTTTGTGTGATTAAATTGGTCATTCTATTTTTCACACTATTATACTGAGCCACTCCTACATCAACGCTTCTGTCCCTAATAAGCATCTCAATTTCCCTTCTACACTCATCAATATCTTCTTTGAATTTAGTTCTGATTTTTTTTTACTCCACCTCTGAAGATTCTCAGTACAACTTGCCAATCTATCCACCATGTCACGCTCCCTACCACTCCTCCAACCCTCCTTAACAACATCTTCAACATCAGGCCCAAGAAGCTAGAGATGAACCCATCTATCGTGATTTTCTCTAATGGTCATTTCTATGTAGATGAACTCATCTTTCTTTGGTCCCCCATTTTGGGGCATAGGAGTGCAGGGGTGGTCACTGTTAAGAACAAGATCTCCATTTTCAGATCACTATAACAGACATTCTAAGCTAGACCATGTCTATGAAAGTAAAGACACATAATAATATGAAGGAAAAAGAAAAAAAGAAACAACACAGCACCAATAAACAGAATAACCACTTCACGGGAAGGAAACTTGTTGCCATTGTGGTGCAAAAACAAGGAAGCTGAAGAAAAATTTAGTAATGAACCATAACAAAGGTAATCCATACTGATAAAGCTCACAAAAGAGGCAAGTATAAAGAGCAAAATTAGAGGAACAATGTCAAATTTATCACTAAGGGTGTAAACAATTTAATTAAGCATTTATTTGATAAACTTTTTTTAAATAAACTAAAAATAATTTATTTTCATAAGCTTCTCTAACAAACTAATTGCAATAAGCTAAAATAAGCTTATATAAAAATTATAAAATATTTTCATAAGTTTATTTTCTTAAGTTATTTTTATAAGCTCAAATAAGTTCTTCCAAACACACCAAGCACCGGCACAAAATTAACAAAAGATAAGATAGTGATGAGATTTGATGAGTGGAAGATGCAAACCTTAAAATCAAAATCAGTCAAATCAGGAACTACATAGTTTGGCAATTTTTCTTGAACCACCACATACCCACCTCCAACAAAATGCATATTTACATTCAATTTGATCAAAATAACTATAACTAATATATGATATGATTAAACTAAAGTAATAATGAATTAAACTAAGTGTAGAAAAGTATGTGATTAGGGTATACCTTTACGAGTGTGGAAACCAGTAGGCTTGCAATTCTTGCCCATGTAATAACCTTTGGAAGTGCGTTTTGATGATAGAATGTCGAGTGAAGATGTTCGCTTCCTCCGAAATGCCCTTCCTATCCCCAAAATCAGACCCAGAGGCATCTTCTTCTTTCTACTTTATGCATCACACACAACAACATAAATTATTACCACAAAATACTAACAAAAGTAATAATAAATAATCAAAATAACATAAAAATTACATTATTTCAACGGGGCAGGGCAGGCAAACCATCTAAACACCATTTTTAATCAATGGATGTTGTAGGCATAGAAATAAAACTTGGTAAAGAACAACCTTACATAAAATACATAAGTAAATAAATGGCAAGGGGACAAGCAGGCGAAATTGATGGAAGAGAAATAAAATAGTGAGAGAGGGCTGAGGAACAGGGAGAGCTCTAAAATTAAAAATTAAAAATATAAAATCATACCCATATCAGTTGTTGCTTTACACGTGGCGGCTGAGGAGGGAAGAGGGCTTACCGTTCGCGGTGTCTTTGAAGGTTGAGCACAGCACAGGTCAGGGAGGAGGCGACGGGACTGAAGGATAACGGCGAGGAGTGTTGTGGGCCAGAGGTTTATTTGTTTTATTGGTTGGGCTAGCAACAAGTGAGAAAAAATTCGGCTTATTTTAATCTTAAATAAAAGGCTTGATTGCACCTTTCATCCTTATTATTGGTTATGTTTGATTTTGGTCCCTCTAGTTTTTTTAGCATATTTAACCCCCTATTTTTTCAATGTTGAAAATTTAGTCCTTCCGTCCTATGTCCGTCAAATTTTTTCATTGATTGACAGAGAGAAACTATTACTCTAAGCGAATAGAACCTCTGATTGAGCTTCTTTTTCATCTTTCTTTCCATTTCAACATGATTCAGTGATTTCTTTATGACATTTGTTGGTTTCGTCCCTCCTTTTGGTACCTTTTTTGGTTTTACCACTGGGTCCTTTACCCCAAAAGTTCAATCAGGTATTCTATGCGCTCAAAGTAATGGTTCCTCTTTGTTGATTATTGAAAAAATTGATGGATATTGGACGTAAGGACCAAATTTGCAATATTGAAAAAATAAGGGGACCAAATGTGCTAAAAAAAATGAGGGGCCAAAATTGTACATGACAAATAGTAGGGGACCAAAAGTGCAATTAAGCCTAAATAAAACCATGGCGTTAGTTAAAATCACATCTAAATATTAAGTGCATATACATAGTAAATCATGAGCACCAGAGCTGTCAATTTTGGCCCGGCCCGATGGGCTCACCTGAATGGCCCGCACTCTAGGCTGAGCTAGGCTAAAAAAAAAAAAAAGCCCGAAAAAATATGGGTCATTTTGGCCCTGCCCGGTTAGCCCGATTTGGCCATCGAGCTCTGGGTGGGCTGACCCGGTAATTTTCAGGCTGACCCGATAACAATGCTTAGGTCAGGTTGACCAGCACCAAGCTTTTATGATGTATTGATTTTAATTGTGTAAATTCCATTTTTTTTACTGTTGGATCTAGTAAATATGGCCCAAGAATTGTTTAAAAAAAAAAAAACTACACAAAAAAATATCAGTGTATAGTTTGAAACCCAATTTTCCCTTACTTTTTCCTGCTGTCTAGCTCGAGTCTCGACTACAACCAGTGCTAGGGTTAAAAAAATTAACCCTCCTTATTTCCTCTTCGTAGTCCCTTAATGGCGACATTTCCTTGCTGCTCGTCCTCCTCTAACGTCGGCCCAGTGCTCGTCCTCCTCTCACGCCGACGCCGTTCCGCTGCTCGTCGTCCTCTCACGCCAGCGTCACCTCTGCTTGTTCGTCTCACTCCCGGTTCATCTCCTCTCCTTCTCTTCTCCTTTCTTGCTCTTCTTCTTCTTTGATTGTTTGAATGATTTATTGTTTGTTAAAAATGTTCATCATCTCATGCAGAGTAACTGAGCTTTGTCAGTCTCAACCTTCCAAAAGTTTCTCTCAGGCAACTTACTCACTCTCACAGGTATGTTCTCACTTCTTAGCTCCAGTTGCTCACTGTTTTGTTCTTTGTTTTTTCCTCTTTTGGCTATTGTGATGTTGTAATTGTTGGAGCCTGTTTCATGTTTTAAACTATATTCTGAATCTTCAAGGTGCATTTTATATTGCAGTCATGGATATTGAATCAAATTTGGAAAGTATGGATGATGATTTGCAATTGTTAGAAATTCCGAATAATGCTACTAATGCTTCTGTCAGTACTGCTTCTACTAATAAGAATGAGAATAAGACTATAGGTGATAACAAAGATAATGAAGAGGCTAAGAAAATTAGGCCTAATGCCTTTGAGGTTTGGAAGTATTCTAAAATCTTGTTTTGTATGTCTAACTCAAGGAATGGCAACAAGAAATGAGATAGAAGACTTCAAACGAGGGCAAGTCTGAAGTTGAAATATACTTGGAAGAAGCAGGTCTTGTTGGAAATGTAGATGTCCTCCAATATTGGAAGTTAAACAAGGATCAATTCCCGAAACTTGCAATTTTGGCTTGTGACATTCTAAGCATTCCAATCACAATGGTGGCTTCTGAGTCTTAATTTAGCATCGGAGGTCTTATGTTGCATAAGTATAGAAATTGCCTACTCCCTGAAATTGTGCAAGCCCTCATCTGTACTCATAATTGGTTGCACGGTTTTAAAGAAGTTGGGATTTCTGGTAATAATAAATTAATAATCTTTCCTTTTTACTTGCAATCTGCTTTTGCTTTTTAGTCATTAACTTCTCTTGTATTATGAATTGCAGATGTGCAAGAAGTAGAGGAGATACCATTGTTTGAGAAACACACTGTTCAAGAGAACTCAACATCCAAGAATGATTGAAGTTACTGAATGGTGATGCTATTTTGTTTGTCCTTGTGGGTAATCCTACATTCTGTCTTGCATCATTTCTAACACATAATTCATTTATTTTGTCTGCATTTGTGCTGCATTAAGCTTAATTCTTAGACCTTGCTATTGCTTTCCAGTCCTTACAGCCATGGGAGTGGGAAAGATGCAGATATTATTCCATCGTCATTTTCATTATTTGATTTGTTTAAAGGTAAACTCCTCCAACAATTCTAAGTGTTCATATTTTGTGCTTCTGTTTGCTCTGTAGTTTGTCGAGCCTGATGTTAGATGACACTGATTTTTTAGTATCAACCTTTTCTGCAATATTTGCCCTTTATTCAAGTTGATATGGTCAAGAGCTAAAATGTCTAACTAAATTAAACATGGCTTTAGAAAATCTTGTGTGTTGAATCAAGCTTAAACCTAAGTTACTGAAGTATGTAAACTGCATTACTGTTGGGTCAATTAATCAGATACTCATAACCCATTTATCATTGATGTTTTGTCTTTCTTTCTTGTTTATTTGTCTATTTTTCTTCTTGCAATCTCACAAAGGTTTGTGATAGTTGGCATATTTTCTTATTCCAATGTTTTCTTAAGTGTCTGGAGCATGCGATAAAAGGATGGTATCCGCAATCGTTTCCTTAGATAGGTGAATTTCGGGGACGAAAATCCTTTTAGTGGGGTAGTGTTGTAACACCCCGTTTTCTCGTCTCTTGACCGGTAATTATATTTTATATTATTACCGGGGATCCAGAAAATGACTTTGAGAAAAAAAAAATCATGGTTGGAACCTATCATATCATGGGAAGTTGCCATTCAATTTTAGGTTTAAAACTCAGACGAAAACCGGTCTGCGTTTTCGTTGACAGAATAATTTTATACTGATAGAAAACCCTAATTTGACCCGAAACTGAAAAATCTTAGATTTTATCATTATTTTAGTGATAAAGTCTATTTCTAGATTTCTCGCTCAAAAATAAAATTTTGTATTTTATTCAGACGAATCTTGACGAAAAATGATCGAAAACCCTAATCGGGTAAATGACGGAGCCGGATTGGAACTGCAATGATATGCTAGAGGATAGGGACGATGAGTCAGCTTAGCCATCTCACCCAATGAGTCACCACCATGACTCACTATTGTCATTATGACATTCTTAGAAAATATCTTAGAAATCCATGAGAAATGATCATTCTACCCTTAAGTTCTTTTGTTATTACCAAACGACCAAATTGCAAAGTTTGAAATATCTCATTCTATTCTCTCCTAAGTGACACATGGCCAAGCCTTTGGATAACTATCATTTCATTCCATTTTACTTGATCATGATGGTTATGCAAATATCTAAGTATTTTATGAATATTTCCTAACCTATCCTAGTTTCTTTTAAACCAACCATGATTATACTTAACTTCAAATGCTAGAACATTCTCCTCACATGGACTACTCACCCTAGTGAGTCACCATAGTCATAATTATGCATTAAATGTGCGTTAATGACAAATGGTGAATCACCATAAGCCATTAATACCAGGGGTGAGTCATTCAATCTTGCACCTTAAGACTAAGTGATAGTGTCCAATTTCCCTTCCTCTTGTCCCTAGAGTATTTGACCAAGCCCCTCCCTCATAGTCACCTTAGTTCATTTCATTTCACACATTTTCTCACCAAAAACACTAAATTCATCTCCAAAGTTTTAATTGAAGCTCCAAGTTCTTGATCATTTCTTCATTTCTCCTCCATATTTCATCATCTTAGAGGGTTTGATAATGTTAGGATTCCTGTTCACTTAGCTTTGAACTTGATTTCCTCAAGTGTGTACTTATCAGGTAGCACAAGCAAAGGTTTTATGTCCTCATCAGTTGCTAATTTTGTTGTGCTTAAGTCCTTCTTAGTTGATAGCCAGCCGACCAAAGCTCCTAGTATAAGACAGGTTTATTGGTTCACTCCTCCCTGTGGTATGATTAAGTGTAATACGGATGGGGCTGCTAAAGGTTCGCTTGGAGCAGCAGCTTGTGGTGGTTTGTTTAGAGATAGCAAGGCTGCAATTCTTGGTTGCTTCTCTTGTAATCTTGGTGTTCAGAATGCTTTGTTTGCAGAACTTATGGGAGTGATTTTGGCTATTGAAATTGGAAGGGATAAAGGTTGGCATAGTCTATGGCTAGAATGTGATTCCTTGACATAGTTCCATGGAAGTTGAGAAATAGATGGGAAAATTGCTTGTATCTTACAAAGCAAATGAAGTTTCATTGTTCTCATATTTATAGAGAAGGCAATAGCTGTGCAGATAAACTTGCTGTTTATGGAACTAATATTAGTGGTCTAGTTTGGTGGGACTTAATCCCGGATTTTATTAGGGAAGACTTTTTTAGAAATAGATTTGGCCTTCCATTTTTTAGATTTCAATAATCTCTTCTTGGGTTAGTTTCATGTCCCCCCATGTTTCTTTGTATTCTATTTATTTTTCTTTTAATAATATTTTGGCGTGCTGCAAGTGATTGATAGTGTTTGTGGTGCCAACCTAGTTGGGATGACTTTCACTATTGTGATGCCTTTGCATGCCTTTTTGCCAAAAAAAAAAAATCATCATCTTAGAGGCATGATTTCATGATTCTAAATTCATGAAACTTGTTCCATAGATCCTTGTCTTCACTTTGATCCATTTTGTTCATTATTTCAAGAACATCCAAGTCTTCTCCAATTTCTTCTATTAAATTCGGTCAAGACCCAAAAATCCTCACCCAAATCTTGTTTTGATTTTCTAAGACCATATCCATGCTCACCAACATGATTTACACACTTTCTATTTCACACAAAAATCCATTTAGAGCTTGTTTTCAAAATGGGTTTCATAGGCTATTTTCGGCCAAGCTCTATAGAGAGGCATCCAATCCTTGTTTCACCACCATTCCAAATACATATACTTGTTCCTCTATATCATCTGAGACATATTATTCCACACAAAAACTCCTTCGGAGTTGATTTGTGAAATGGGTTTTTCTAGCCTACACTTTGTTCATCACTTTCTCATCAACAAAAGGGTAATTTCTCTTGACCCTAGTTAGTCACTTTATTATATGCTTCATTAGCTTCATGAATATTTAATTTATTTCAAATTACATACTTTTGAAAAATCTTGTATTAATTCATAGGAATTTGCATGATATTGTTTTTTGACTTTGAACAATTTTTCTACCATTGAAACACTTTTGTCCTTATGTCTACCAAATGGTTTTAAAAACAAATGATTCTAGCCCTATGAACTTCATGAGGCCATGAGCTATATAGAACTTTTACCCTAGGATTTGGTTTGTTGTAACTTGGTGAAATGGTTGTTGATGAAGGTGATGGTGATGGAGTTGGTTTTGTGGCTTTGTGGATCAAAGAGGATCGTCTTGCCTTTGGGAGCTACAAGAGGTAATGGGGGAGTGAACTACCTCACACCATATTGGTGGGTGTCAAGATGGCTTATATTTGTTTGTGATTGGAAACCCTAGACCTAGGGTTATCCACGTTGTTCGGTTTGGTCCTCTATGAGGACATAGAGGACATGAATGTAATAGTGATTGTGGTTTGATTTATGTGCTTTGTATGTGGTCTTTGTTGAAAATTGATATGATTATGTGCTCATGAACATGCTATGTTTGATTGATTTATTTATATGCCTTGGCTAGAGTAATTTGTTTGAATTGTCAATATGGTTATAGCATGACTTTTGAGTAATTATATGCTATGTTTGATGTATGGCTATGGTTATGAGTGTTTTTTGGAAGAAGTGGAATCTTCTCTTGAATCGTGGTCAATTTTCGGCCACATATGGAACAAATGGGAGTTTAACTCCAATCCCCGAGTTTTAAGCGGATTTCACAACACTTAAGTGAGGATATGAACAATGACAATTAAGAAAGCAAAAGAACAAGTTCTTGAGCTATGAAATTATTCAATTAGTACAAGGAAAGATTTAATTAAAAGCCTACTTTAAGTGAGGCATAGGTACGATTTCCTTAGAATCCTCAGTTAGAATGTTTTGATTTTCAATCAAGGTAACTGTGTAGTTGAAATCGTATTTGGAAATCAATGGACATAAGTTTTCATGAAGCAAAACCATCCAAAAAGGATACTTATTTTAATTCGGTTTTGAGGTACAAATTGAATATGAAAATGTTTTCTATACTTAGTTCACCAGTTAAATGCTTTTATCTAAGTCAAAGACCGATTAGATCAAATGTTTTTGGTGAGAATGACCCGTATAATGAGTTTGGTTTCTAAACTTTATGTGATGGCTCTAAATATTATCAAAACGGATTTCAAAACCCAAATGAATGAAAGATGGAACCATGGTTTATGCTTTGAATGATTTCACTTAAATGAGGGACTTTTGTAAAGTTTTCACGTGACATTCAATTGGTTGGCAGTTGTTGGGCCATAAGTGTTCTATCATTTGGAGTTTTAAGAGTGATGAAAAAGGAAGTTAAGCCTTTAGAACTCTTCTTTTATTTTAATTTCAAACCCTTAATGTTGAGGTACTTAAGGCCATAATACTGAGGTATTTAAGGAGATATGTTTACAAAAGAAAGGATTTAAACATTTGTATTTACCATTAAAAGGATTTTAAAACCAAAGCAAATGTGTATTCCAAAACTTAAGTCAAGGAGTAAGACTTAGCGATTAAAAGAAATGGAATATCTCGTCCGGAAAGAACCGGAAGAAATATAATGGATTGGGGAATGACCAGTCTCCATAATACGCTTAAGCGTTGAAACATAGATAGACCAATAAGGGGATCCTAAACTTGTTGAAGAATTCACGGGTTGGTACTATCTTGCCTCTAGAATGGCTCTTGATTCCGTAAAAGGAATCCCGATATTTATCCGACGGATAAATACGAACGCACATGCCGTGATCGACTCGATCCAAAGAATATTGTTAGTAAGGCCTTGTGCCTAGGAAGTGGGCCTACATGTTCTATGCGCATGTGGTTTGTAGGGTGACGATTCTTCAATGATCTTGGGAATGTCAGGGTTGGGATGACCACGGATGGCCATTTAGGACGATGGGTCGTGGAGTCCTGTGCAAAACACCGACATCTTCTACTTGCTGTTGTACAATCCTGGTTATCGATGGCATTTCACAATCAATGGGGTTATTATTATTGATGCACAAGTATGCCTAATGTTGGCAGTAGTGAAATGTGTGTTCTAACCACTCCTTCCGAACATTCTCTTAACTCCGGAGTAGAGTCAGATCTTCCTTGAGACTGTGTAGGTGTGGGACTATGCAATTTCAATCAGTCATCTCTCCGTTCTTGTGAGGTTGTGTAGGTATGGGACTATGCATTTTCACAAGGTCATGTTTGTGTATAAGCCGTATATTGTCATGTTTTGATGTTGCATGCTTTTGATGATATGTATATACTGTATGTTGTTGGTCTATTGATTGAATTATTGGTCTGCAAATGGATGATAATATGAGATATGTTAGTAAGAGTATGTGTATGCGTATGTGCCATGTTGTGTCATACTATTTTCATATCTGTCATATGTTGTGTGATGTTGGGAATCTCACCTCCTTTGTTTTATATTGTTGTGTCTGGTTTGACTATGCACCTTTCGGATGGTTCAAGATGAGGTGTCGGTGTTTCCTGTCGTGCCTAATCTTCCTTTTCTTCTAATAGACATGACTGTCGTTGGTTAGTAGGCCGTGAATTTTCCCTTGGAAGGGGAGAAAGCCAAGTAAGAGAGTTACTTTGTAGTAGCTCTAGTAGTGTCTTTTGTGGTGACGTTGGTAGGCTCAAATAGAGTTTCCACTAGCCAGTTAGGTTTGTCCTTCTCACGATGTACGAGAGAGGATTGTCTTTTATATTTTAGTTTGATCAGCTTGGTATGTCTGGGAGTTAGTGTTATTGTTTATGGAGCTGTGACTCCAAGTACCTTATGCTTTTAAGAGTTGCGACTCCATATCTTTATGTTGGGTCTGTATGTGTATATGTTTTGCTCGACGAGTCGGGTGGGATTTTTATGTAATTCTATTTTTGAACTTATGACCTGAAATATACTATGACATATTTTATTGTACAATAACTATTTCTAGATATTTATATTTATGTCTTACAAAAGCGAGAATTTTCCCCGTTTTATCATAGCAAGATTTTAAATTACCCTATTTTCGGCTGTAAAACGTTGCGGACAATGTATCGCCCGAGAAGGGTGTTACAGAAGATGCTTAGGCCAAATTGCTACTAAAAGATGCAATTTTGTTTAATTTATGCCAAGTGCCCCAAGTCTGGAAAGTTGTAGTCATTTACTCTTTTTACAGTTGTACTTTGTTAATTACAGACGCAGTGATCCATATATATATTTTGTTAGTTATATTGTTGTTCTCTCCTTTATTTATTTATAAGCAGGCTGTTTTGGCCCGTTGGCCTGATACTATGCTAGGCTAGGCTACAGAATTCATAGCCCGATAGAATTTCGGGTTGGCCCGACCTGGACTGTTTCTGCATTCTGGCATGTCAGGCCGAGCCACCCGATTTGACAGCTCTAATGAGCATGTTAGAATATAAACCCTTGATTTTTTCATAAACGATTGAGGTTGCTTATTTTACTATCTGCTCAATTTAGAGGAGCCGATGTCATCTATTTGCCAATTCAGTATATTTCAACTTCTTGAGTGACTTCCCATGTCTTTACAATTTTAATATCTCTCATCTTCATATTGCTTCTTCATTTACCTCAATTAATTAATTATAAAAAGTCACACTTATATTTCATAGACTTACTTTTCTGCAAGACATTTTGCTTTTTCTCTATACATTTTACCTATTCATTTTACTTGTACAATTCATTTCTACCTACATTTAAAAACTTTTGTTTTTGGTAGATCAGTCAGCTCTTTTTTTTTCTTTTTTTTTTACTGTAGATAAGTTAGTTCTTAATAGAAGGCGTATTCTTTTCTTCTATTAAATATACTTTTTCCTACTAGAGCATGTTTGATATTGCAGATCATATGATTCACATTAATTCACCACAGTTTACATAGCAGTAACTTCTAAAATAAAACAATATCAGTGTTCAATATAAAAAGGTCTATACATTCTAACAAAAAATCTAAAACAATTCGATTTATCTACCAGCACAATTGTATATCTAGTTCTATGATTAAAACTTGAAACATTTTAAGATTAAAACAGTCACGAAAAACTAATTATATATTTTGCATCAACAAATGTAGTCGCCATTAACTTTCATTTCTTTTTCTATTAGCAGAATATCATTAATCAAATTCATTTTTTTTAACAAAAAAGAACATAAAGCAAAGTCAAAAAAGAAAAACTGCTTGGCTGCTTTGATTTTCACAATTTTAATACTCATTGTTCGAAGGACTTGTTGCTGTTAACCATTGGTCTTAAATATAAGACCTGGAGAAAAAGTTGTGCTACTAAAAATTCTTGGTGAAGCTTCCGGCATAATTGAACAAATACAACAACAATGATCCATGTCCTAAAGATTCGACCAAGTTTTACGTTGGCTCCCGACGGCCTAACACAATCCTCACCTTTTATCCGGACTTGAGACCGACTATGTATAGCTTTGCCACAAAGCACAACATATGTAGGATTGGGATAATTGAACAAATGATAAACAAATTTTGCACACACCAATGGACAAGCATACGGTGGCTTCATTTAAGTTCAAACCAATAGTTCTACATAGGAATAGGATCACCTGAATGTAGATGGTATCATAAATGTACTATTGTGCAGACTTGTGCTCATGAGAGTTAAATTCAAGCTTCACTCTATCAGTATAAACTTGTCGTCAATTGTACTCTATAAGAATACAACCAGAATCAAGATTCAAGACTAACCTATCCAGTGTTTTACGTTGTTCTATGATACAACATGGATCTTGACGTGTGTTATAAAATCAAAATCTAAGGGAACCAAAGAATGCTATTAACCTTTCATACCTATTATCGAAGCAGCATAAGCAGAATACAAAATTTATGCTGCAAGCAATCATAATCCAAATTAACTTGTGTGTATCTCTTCTATGCAACTTCCATATCTTTTTGTCAGTTCGATTTCATTTTTACCTCATTAAATTCTTCTGATAAATCATAGCCGTCGCATTCTTGATTAAATTCTTCTGATAAATTATGGGTGTCGCATTCTTGGCATGATGAAAATGGAGCGCAGCAAGAAGAAATGTCGATTCCAGCCACCTCCATAGCATTGCAGACCCATTCAGGAACATCACCTTTCGGAAACTACAGTATGAAGATGTTAAAGGTTTAACGACCACTTGACAAATATTTTAGTAGGTTGAAAAATATGATAATGTTAACGAAAATATAAACCAGGTTTCAATTTGAAAACAACAAAAAGTTAAAAAATAATATGAAGGAAGTCTATCATATTCTTTTAAAAAATAAGAAGTAAATTGAGAGAGACGTCAATATAAAATGGAAAATCAGATCCTACGTTTACTTCAAAAGAAATTGCTCAACTAAAACTAGAGCATGACTCGAAATATGCTAAGTCAGCCTGGGTCTGGTGCCAAAAGGATTACCCATTCAATCCTCACTTGCTCTTTGGAAACTCTACCCGCATTATACCATCGACTATTAGTGAAAAATGCAAGGTATTGACTGTAAAATGTAGGAGATAAAAATCAAGGGAACCAGAAAGGGGATGGTGAAATAGTCCCAAACAATTCAACTTACTCATATATCCTAAAATATATAAGAAAAATCAAGAAACAACTCAGAATATGGGAGAATGTTGAGAGCGTAATAATCAACCAGCCATTTGTTGGTGATACAGGAAAAGGGAGACAAATAAGAAACACATCTGCTCATGGGGATATGGATCTGTGTGCTGCATATGCACAATAAATATATAGAGAAAATTACATCAACCTTCCCAGGATTTCGAGATCCCCCATACCACAAGTCACACGGTTTAGGTGCCTTGGATCTAGATCGATCATGCAGAGTGATGGAGACATGTAAATCATAGGATTCAAGTTAGGTGAATGAAATAGAGGAATGCTTTAGGTGTTATTTGTGATAGAATTAAAAAGATACCTACTAAAAGGAAAATCATACTACTTTACCACCCATAAGACCAATGATAATATATGCTATGGTACTGAATGCTGGAAAATAAAGTGCCAACAACAGCATAAGATGAATGTGATAAAGATGACAATGTTGTGTTGGATGTGTGAGCATACAATAAAAGCCAAGACTGTGAATGAATATATTAGAGGGAAAGTAGGAGTGGCACCTATTGAGGAAAAGATAGTAGAATCACATATAAGATGGTTTGGACATGTGAGACAAAAGACCAATAGAATCCCAATCCCATATTAGAAGAATTGATCAGATGAAGGACCTACAATTACAAGGAGAGGAAGGCCGGAAAAAACTCCCAAGTGAAAACATTAAGAAGGATTTAGACCTAAATGGCCTGTAGGAGGATTTGGTTTTCAATAGAACACAATTGGGTCGTTTGATCCATGTAACCAACTCCACCTAGTGGAAAAGACTTTGATTCTTGTTGTATATTGATCTCCCTTTTATTTTCTAAACCTATAAAAATATCCTCTATAATTTAAAAAACATTAGTATACATTTGGTTCATCAATATGTAAACTCTATCATCAAACCTTAAGTCAAAACAACTTGAGTTAAATTCTAATGAGCTGTAGGGTTTTGAAAGTAGAGCAAAGATCAATATAATGAACTCAAAATTGAATGGTGATGCAATTTTCTCTAAATAAATTAAGTGAAGAAGAACAGACAGAATGGGAAAATTCCGGTGTTAAATACCATTTTGCGTAGAAAGTCACACACGAACCTACAAAAAAAAAAAAAAAGGTTAGTGGAATATAGAGAAAGATGCAATCTGTTTAAAAAGACTGATTAATATCACATAAGTGAGATGGAAAAGGAGAAAAATAGTTAAATATAAAGGTAACATACTCTGGGTACCTTCCCTCAACAATTGATGAGTGTAGATCCCGACTAAGCTGCAAAATATAAAAGCACAATGACTTCAATCATACATATGAATACAATAATCATAAATTTATAAGAATTTTTTTTATTACATGATAGTGTACGTACCTGCATCATGTAATATAAATTATGGTATGACAAAAGCTGAGATCCCATAGCATCTTTTGTCACAAGGCAATGGATGTAAGCCCTGGTGTAGTTCTTGCAAACCTGTGAAAGAAGAAATAAGTTAAAACACATGTCCATTGCTACAAAGAATTTATCAACTAAAAAGGTGTCCTCTTACAAGCATACCATACAAGGGCAGGTAGAATCAATTGGACGGGTGTCATCAGCCATTGCTCTTTGTTTTAGTTTTAGTACTCCCTGTAACACTAACGAAAAAATAATAAGTTCAAAAGAAAAAAAAAGGATGAATGAATAAGTGCAATTGTGTGCGAGCACGTTGTATAAGGAGAAAAAGAGAATGTTACACAAGTTGTCAATCAAAGGGTAAAATATGATCACCTCGGGAACAAGAGCGGTGCCAAAACGTGCGGTACGGGTAGGATAAACACAATCATACATGTCAGCACCCAAAGCACTACAAACAACAATATCAAGTGGATAACCAACTCCCTGAAAGAAGTACAGTCAAATGTCAATATGAAATTGAAATATTTCAAAATAATTATGATGATGGAAGCCATTCTGACCATAACATATCGTGGTTTATCCTCTGGCAAAGCAGCAGTGCACTGAGCAACGACACGCCAAAATGAATCTTTATCTTCACCGCCTGCAAGACCACCAATAGCATAGCTGTGGCAAAGGAAAATTGTATTTAGCACCTCGGCACTATTGCAAAAGCTACTAATTTCAAGGCTCCTCCGTGCCTGTGGTGTGTACTCTGTTAGGGCCTAGTCCAAATAGGAATAAAGAGAAATGTAATAGTTAGTTAGTTAACATTAGTTGAGACAGTTAGTTAGTTAGGGGGTTTAGCTAAATAAATAGGGGAAGAGAGCAAGAGAAAGGGGATCCAGAGTTGTTAGTTTGTAGAAATAAGCAAAAGCTGAGTTGTGAAAGGGGAAACCCTTTGTGAAGGGGAAACCCTTGGAGGAGATCACTTTCCTATCCTTGTTCTTTTTCTGTTCGAGATTCAATAAAGATTCATTCTTTACCTTTACTTTTCCATTTCTGTTCCTGGGTTCCTAACATACTCCTAAAGGTTGATATTAACTCAATTCAGATTTGTAACAAGTGCATTTTTTGCTAGAAAGTAAACCAGGCAGATTGCTAAGAATAGTTTAAAAAGTTAGTTTTAATTTGAGCATATGGATAAAAGAAAACCTTTACCCTTTATGCACTTCTTCAAAATATCTTACATCATTTCTCTACGCTCTATAAATAGAAAGAACTACATCTTCAATGTGCATTCTGTTTCTAGGCATTAATCAGTGTTAGTAGATGTGGGAAAGATGAAACAGTGCAATTCAATCACATGAAGAATTCATCAATTTTTCCTCCATGACAAAAATAACTCTTTTTGTCATCTGCCTAGACCTTATCATAAATAATAGAGACTGGTCAGTGGTCACCAAGCCACAAAACCAATGTAGTATAAACTGGACCAGCTATCGAATTAGAAAGGCACCAGTTTATGGTACCAAAAAAAATGACAAAAAAATTGAAATTTGGACATAGAATAGAAAAAAAATATTCAAATAACAAATTTAATGCAATTAACAAAGTAAAATGACTTGTAACCTTATAATTTATAGTTTTAAAGAGGAAATAGAGACGTTGCACAAATGATATATGATTAAATTAGGCTTAATTGCACTTTTGGTCCCCCAACTTTTAGTGATGTGCGATTTTGGTCCTTATACTTTTTTTTGAGCACATTTGGTCCCACAACTTTTTCAAAGTTGCAATTATAGTCCCTCCGTCTATCTCCCGTCAATTTACTAACAGACATTGATTACACGGCAGTGTGGGACCCCAACTTAAGGTCCACATGGATAAAAATATTATTAAATAATTATTTTATAATAAATTTTTTTATTTTTTAAATATAAAAGAATCAGAAAAATATAATCCTCTCTTCTCCGATCAAGATCTACCTCACCTGGTACGGTCACTAGCCACAACAACACAAGCTTCTCATCAGAGACTTCCTCCTCTCCATCCCCACCTCCAACCACTGCGCCGCACCCTCCCCCTCCG
Organism: Echinosophora koreensis; assembly: GCA_035048595.1. NCBI lineage: Eukaryota > Viridiplantae > Streptophyta > Magnoliopsida > Fabales > Fabaceae > Echinosophora > Echinosophora koreensis. The sequence continues at coordinate 376,833 of JAPCYP010000159.1, read as the reverse complement.
TCTCCGACGAGTGGCGCACCGTCTCCCTCTACACCGACTAGACCGGCGCCAACATCTCCCGCACCGTCACTGTCGCCGACGAGTAATCCAGACTTCGTATACTCCCACGGCACCCACCTCACGCGTCTCTCCGTGCAACTTGATCTACCTGATCCCGATCATCGCCACCACCGACGACGTGATGTCAAAGCCCTTCCCGGTCGACCACCGCAACGGGATCTACCCGATCCTCACCGCCGATGACGTGACTGTGGAGGACTTCTGCCGCGCCGTCTGCGGGTTCCGCTTCTTCACGTTCCCGTTGATGGTGGGGTACAGATCCTGTACGCGTGGGTAGGGAATTCGGGGAAGCAGAGCCCCGAGGTGTGCGCGTACCCGTTCGCCGTGCCGGGGTACATGGGAGGCGACGGTCCGGGGAAGCTGTCATCGCCGAATGGGGACGTCAGCGTGGATGGGATGGTGAGCGTGATAGGGCACGAGTTGGCGGAGCAGTCGTCGAATCCACTGGTGAATGCTTGGTACTCCGGGAAGGACCCGACGCGGCCGACAGAGATCGATGACCTTTGTGAAGGGCTGTATGCCATGGTACTGGAGGGGTGGCGGCTATATTGGGGAAGTGATGAAGGATAATAAAGGATGGACATCCAATTTGAATGCAAGAAGAGGAAGAAGGTGGACCTGAAGTGTGGACCTGAAGTGGAATATTATAAAAATAAAAAAATTAATTATATTTTTATCCAAGTGGACCTGAACTGCAGATCCCACAGTGCCACGTAGTCTACCGTCCGTTAGTAAATTAACTTGATCTGGACGGAGGGACTATAATTGCAACTTTGAAAAACTTATGGGACCAAATGTGCTCAAAAAAAAGTATAAGGACCAAAATCGCACATACTCAAAAATTGGGGGACCAAAAATGCAATTAAGCCATTAAATTATTAATTTTTTTTTTAATAAAAGAAGAAATTTATTAGGATGAAGAGGAAGAATTCAAAAAACTGAGAGGATAAGGAATCCTCCTAAACAAAATGAAAAAGAAAAAACAAACATGGAAAAAGAACAAAGCTTCTCAGTTCTCAATCCCTCAGGCCTCAACATATCATGATTTGTGAACAATTTGACCTAGTCGGTTTTGGAGGTTGACCTTAGTCACCTTACCAAAAGAAAAAGCCATTTGATGTTCAAACGAGCTAGTACAATCTAGTCTAATTATTAAAACACAGCACAAAAAATGAAAACTTTGGAAACGGCACTAAGCTTGAAATCATATAAATAGATTATATGTTGAGATGGATCTATACCTACCCAGGCAAATTGCGCTCCACCAAACCTTTGACACATATGTCCCTGAGTATAGAAATTCATAATTTATAAGCAATACGCAACATAGCAAGAAGGTTATGGTTTGTGCTGGAATTTACCTCAAATGAGGATCTAAACCACCTTGTACAATACCAAACAAGTTCTGTTCATGAGGTCTCTTGTGAGCTGTTAACAGAAGGCAACATGCATTATATTCAGCATGCAGAAACAAGAATAAAGTAGAAGAGTCAGTGTAGGATTCGAGAATCCAAGGAAAAATAATGCATTCAACTCAGGAATGGAAAACAGAATAGTTTATGTACACAAAAGACATTTTCAATTCTATTTGGTATCCATGCTAAAACTAATATCAAACCTTTTAAAGATGAACAATACATGACATCACTGACCGCAATTTAATATACAACAAGAGAAAAACATAATAGACCACCATAGAAGGGACTTTTACATGAAGGGGTACATATTGTTGAGTAAATTTCCAATCACTGTTCCAGACTCTCCATACAAAGCTGGAAAGCCCTCACAGGGAAAAAAGAAACTATTTTCCAGTGCTTATTTTTTTTCTTTTACTTTCAACCTTTCTTTTCTTACAAAGGGGTACATAATACTTGTTATGTACGATGTCAATTGGTCACAGATGCTAACCTAAAGGCTAAATGAGAGGGCTACCCTAGTTGAGGTAAGTTTGCCTGAAGCAATATTTCTCCACTATCCAGTATCAAGTATCAAGTATCAAGTATCAACTATCAACAAGTTTTTTTGGAAAATACATTATCAACAAGTTATTGACACAGTCAAAGATTCACCACAACCTAAAGTGATTTAGTGCATTGAACATCACCAAGACTTGAATGCCACTCCTCACAAACAGGTTTACCTGCTATACATCTGTCTATCCACCTAAGTGTTCGATACATAGCTTCCTCAATTCTTGGACCAGTGATGGTGGTCTTTACAACATCATCCAGAGCCATAATGATATCTGCTCCAATTCTATTCTGCACAATTTATAACAAAAATATGAAAACACGTGAATTTGGAAAGCATTAGATCTTATAAATTACAAATTGGATATAAAAAAACTATGACAACAAATTAACATTAATATCTTAACTAAATTCAAACTTTCATTACATTCTTTATTCCTGTTTGCTACCCTTAAGCTCTGGCAGTAAAGCAGCCACGCGAAACTAGCATTAATTAAGGGTTCTAATCTAGGACTTAAGAGTCTGATGGTCAGTTTAAATTATGTTTTGTTTCAAAAACAAAATGAGAGAAAATGTTGAATAATGTTTGTTGTAGAAAAGTATTGGTCTCTGCTTCAGTCTAAGCTTTCTACAACTCCCAACATTTGCAGGTAGATAAATAGAGGAGCTATGTTAAAAGAGAATGTGCATTTAAAATTCATGTGGAAATCAAGAGTAAAGCTGTGAAACCAAATGTTTCTCAACAATCAACTTCTGTACTTTACTTTCACAAAGAAAGGTAAACACATCTTGATTTAATCTTTACAACTGATAATGACTAAGATTACAACAACAACTACGCCTTTTTCTACAAGGTAAAGTCGGTCACATGGACCAAATTCCATGGTCTGTACTGAGTACTACAGGCTGTCATACATTGTCACTGGCAATCCTTATCAATAAGCTAATGGGGAGAAAGTTGCTTTGTGAAAGGGATCAAGAGAAGACATCAGTAAAATCAGCATTCAGCAACAAGGGCAATATGGGAAGCAAAAACGATGGACAAGACCTACTTTTATAAGGGATACATTCCGAACGTTGATGGAAGATCTAACAAGAGAACATCCTTCTCAGTTTGGAAATATTGTATTGAAAACAACTATAATTTAAAACAAGAATAATTTTTATTTGAAAGCGAATCACACTATAAAGACTTCCAAAATCTCCTATACATTTCAAATTGTGTGTGTGAACAAAGCACCCTAAGATTGAAAAGAAAAATATGGATACAAATTAATCTACCTACTTGGATTTGAATTGATTCCTCAGGTGTTAGAAGCATTGGCTTTCCATCCACTGGTGACTGAAGAAAGACAATAATCCATAGTTAATACAGATTTTTCTTTTCAGAAAAAAAATAAAAATAAATACAAACTCAAGCAGTTTTAAAATGACAACCATGTATACCATCTAATGCAAGGGGAAGAAAGCATTTCTAATTTCGATTATCATTTCATGTATTAGACGATGAAAGCATGTCATCATGGCCCTTGGACTAATAGGGGAAATGCTTAAGATTTTGATTAATCATAATCCAGTTAGCTGTCTACTAACACAAAGCTGATGAGAAAAGTCACAAAATTGGAAAGAAATGAAAATGCATGAAAATGTATTCATAAAAATATTTAAGAATGTCATTATTCATTAATTCATTAATATCAAGAGACATGAGGAGTTATAAGGTGGTCAAGGTGGTTTCGGGGAGGAGCATAGGGTTTGGAGTGATAAGGAGGTCATGGTTTCCAAACTAGTCTGGTTCTCCAGTTTTAACCAGTTTTCTCTGATTTTGGGGTCAAAGAACAGGTTATTCAGGCTTAAGGTTCAATCAAACCATATGTGGTCCAGTTAGCAGTTTGCCAGTCCAGTGAAACTAGTTTTTAGAACTCTGACCTAGAGTGGAGCACAACACACCTTTCAAATCTTGTCTATATCATAAAATAAAATTTAAAATATACCTGAAATGTCACACCTTTTTCCGTGATATCAGCAAGATGTAACAGTGAGACCTAAAACATTAGCAAAATAAATTGGTGAGAAATATTTTTTACACCAAATATAAACGATTTTAATCAACAAGATCCATGACATTATTATCAATCGGCAAAGATATAATATAGGTCCATTTCACATAATAAACATAGCAGCTGTAATACCATTTTGATTGTCTAGCCTATTCCCACAGCCCTAAGCAACTTTTCATTTCACTTCTTATCACTTTGGCTAATTCCAATATTTCTCTTAGTGATGTCAATGTGATTACTCATTCTGTATGGTTGACAATATACTAATTTAAAGAGAGAAACTTCTTTAAAGGTTGAAGCTGCTGAGACAATACACACAAAACAATAAAACAAACAATTTATGTTTACGTCATGATTTCCTCATATATTTAGCCTGTAACAAGGTGAAGAATTTTAAACCCTGATTTCCGTCATCATTGTGCAATTTTCATGTCATGTATTAACAATAATAATTATGAAAATTATGAAATTATATTTTTCTTATTTTTCATTTTAAGCATGAGTTGTGTAACATGAGCGATTGTCATAAGGCAAGATTAGTACCCAAAAGGCCAAAAGTATTCGCGGGACGAAAGATAATAGGATAATTGATTGCTTAGAATGCTAAAATCACAACGGTATATGCAATGTTAATGAAAACAAATATAAAGTATACATAAAGTCATAAACAACCATTTGAAAGCCACCAGAGTCTGTAAGCAGTGCCCGTGGCCAGTTCATAAATTTGTGAAGACCGCCAGCTTCCTCTAAAAGCTCAGAAGTAGGTCGAAGGGCCAAGTGATATGTATTTCCAAGAATTATTTGGCAACCAATATCCTCAAGTTGGTTATTTGTCAATCCTTTGATTGTCCCTAGTCATTTAAAAACCCCATCAGTAAGACAAAAATGCAGCATCTAAAGTGCAACACGACTATTTAGTAATCTGGTAATCCACTAAAAGCCTACCAAACTGAGAAAATCATGTCAACCAATGGAAATACCAAGATTTGAGTATTCTATGGACAAGCAATAATCAATGTCCATAGGATATGTAATTCACTTCAAGATGTGAAGCATATCTTTCGTTATCTGCTCTAATGAAATGAGAGGTGCATAATCTCTCCAAATCGGCAAACTTTATGTCCAAGGATTCAAAAGAAAATAGGAACAATTTGGCAACTGACTTAAAAATGAACTTTATTCCCTTATATAGCAAGCAAAGTTTTAAACAGAACAACAAAAAATACTAAGGAAGTTGCAATTGCTGCAGCAACCATATCAGACAGAATCCAGTTTAAACAACCTTGTGTGCCTACTGGCATAAATAAAGGCGTTTGGCTCACAAAATGAGGGAGTGTCAATCGAGCGGCACGAGCACGGTTGAACCTGCCAAGAATCTGAGAAACAGAACAGAGTAAAGTTCTAAGAATAACTGAAATACGGTTATGAAATAAACAAAAGTGACACAATATCATGGCACACAGTGCTTTTCTATCATCACCTAGCTATCTCTTAATCCATTATATATAAATACTGTTCATTCAAAGTTTCAAACACTAAAAAAGCAAAAGGAAAACAAAAATAGAGAGAACAATTGTGTTAACTAAAATTTGACACAGATTCAAAAGTTTATTAACCGTTTAACGGTAAGCACTAAAATACTCAAACAGGACAAAAATTACAATGTGGCAGTAGAAGTTGAACCTCAAAACGAAGTGCCATGACGTTTGTATCAGAAGCAGGGTATAGCACACTAGTAATAGTATGTCCTGGAATGGAAGCACCATAAGCAGAATGAGCAATACAAACAAAAAGGTGTTACATTGAAACCAAGTTGTTGAGAGAGGAAGAGAGCTTACAGATAGAGAGAGAGGAGGTAAGAAGGAGGTAAGAAGATGCGGCTAATGAAGGAGGAAAAAGGCCTAGGGTAATGCGAAGGAAGGTTTAAGGGTGTGTTTGTGTTCATACCTTGGCGGCGGCGCAACATGTGTGCCGGCCACTCATTATTATTATTTGATTTCTTTTTTGGTCTCGAAAAGAACCAGCTCAGACTCAAGGGAAACTTTACCTCAATGCTCATAGTCATGCTCATTCCTCGATACATGGGCTGCACCACGCGGTATCATGTAAGATCTACCATTTTTTCTATTCCACGTAGGTTGGGTTGGGTCTCCTATTGCTATCTCTTGCTCTTTTACTTGACACATTCACGTTAAGTCATTAACTATGTTTCATTCCATCCTGGCATCCTCATTTCTGAGTTTTTTTTTTTTTTTAAAAAGTTTGATTTTTGGTAAACTTTTTATACCATTAACGAATTACAAATTCTGCTAAACAATTGATAGACAAGATAAAAGTCTAGAGTTTAATTGCGGGTATGTGCGGGTATTTGTTTCAGGAAAAAAAACTATAATTACTTGAAAAAGTGCTAAAATCTGCATAATTTCAAATAGAATAACATGTCCAAAAAAATAGATGCAACGAAACTACAAAAGCATTATCCCATTACAAAAGTTATACTGCACTCGAGGTACAGAACTGTTATACTACACTACAGGTACAGAAAATTGTATGTATATGATCTCTCAATTCAATTAGAGCAATCATAATTTATAAACACTTAATGTACAGATCAAGTGTTGTATTTTGACAGGAAACAACAAATATAATGCACCAAAATGGGGTGCTTCTGCATTTGCATCCAATAATTTACTTGGAAATTTCACATATCCCACTTTAGTTGCAAGAATTGAGCATATAAAGGAAGACCGAACTTGATTCATTTTGTCCTCAACAATCATGACTCTGTTTATCCCTTGTCATCTCTATGCACTGTGGCAATGAACAGAGGGAAAACGAATAACAACAAAAATGCCTCAAAATACCTATAGCTATACCATCAAGCCAGCCAAATAAGTTTCATCTTGTTCGTACTCTGAAACACCGCTTGCAATATTTTTCATTTCTTCAATTAGAAATATGAAATAAATTGTATTTTTTTCGTTCTTTGTGTATATATATAATAATGGGGGCAAACCACCTAAACACCATTTGTAATCAATGGATGCTGTAGGCATAGAAATAAAACTTGGTCAAGAACAACCTTACATAAAATACATAATAAATGGAAAGGGGACAAGGAGTGTTGAGGAACAGGGAGAGCTCTGAAATTAAAAATAAAAAATAAAAATCAAACCCATATCAGTTGTTGCTTTACAAGCGGCGGCTGAGGAGGGAAGAGGGCTTACCGTTCGCGGTGTCTTCGAAGGTTGAGCACAGCACAGGTCAGGGAGGGAGGCGGCGGGACTGAAGGATAACGGCGAGTACGATAGGTTCTTCCAGAGCGAGGGTGCTTAGGACTATTGGGCTGAGGAGTGTTATGGGCCTGAGGTTTATTTGTTTTTTTGGTTGGGCTAGCAGCACGTGAGAAAAAATTCAGCTTTTTTTAATCTTAAATAAAAGGTTTAATTGCACCTTCCCTATTACTGGTCATCTTTGATTTTGGTTCCTCTAGTTTTTTTAGGATATTTAGCCCCCCTATTTTTTCAATGTTGGAAATTTAGTCTTTCCGTCCTATGTCCGTCAATTTTTTCATTTGACAGAGAGAAACCATTACTCTAAGCTAATAGAACCTCTGATTGAGTTTCTTTATCATCTTTCTTTCCATTTCAACATGATTCAGTGATTTTTCAATGACATTTGTTGGTTTCATCCCTCCTTTTCGGTACTTTTTTTTTGTTTTACCACTGGGTCCTTTACCCCAAAAGCACAATCAGGTGTTCCATGCGCTCAAAGTAATGGTTCCTCTTTATTGATTATTGAAAAAATTGATGGACATCGGACGTAAGGACCAAATTTGCAATATTGAAAAAATAAGGGGACCAAATGTGCTAAAAAAAATGAGGGACCAAAATTGTACATGACCAATAGTAGGGGACCAAAAGTGCAATTAAGCCTAAATAAAACCATGGCGTTAATTAAGATCACATCCAACTATTAAGTGCATATACATAGTAAATCATGAGCACTAGAGCTATCAATTTTGGTCCGGTTCGATGGGCTCACCCGAATGGCCCGTATTTTAGGTTGAGTTGGGCTCCAAAAAACAAGCCTGAAAAAATATGGGTCGTTTTGGCCCGGCCCGGCCCGGCTAGCCCGATCGGGCCATTGAGCTTGGGTCGGGCTGGCTTGTTAATTTTCAGGCTGGCCCGATAACAATACTTAGGTTAGGTTGACCAACACCAATACTTGTGTAAGTTCCATTTTTTTACTGTCCAGTCCAGTAAATATGGCCCAAGAATTTTCAGGCTGGCCGATAACAATACTTGTGTAAGTTCCATTTTTTTACTGTCCAGTCCAGTAAATATGGCCCAAGAATTTTCAGGCTGGCCCGATAACAATACTTGTGTAAGTTCCATTTTTTTACTGTCCAGTCCGGTAAATATGGCCCAAGAATTGTTAAAAAAAACACTACAACACAAAAAAAACATATTAGTGTATAGTTTGAAACCCAATTTTCGATTTCTTCTTCCTGCTGTCTCGCTCGAGTCTTGACTACGGCCAGTGCTAGGGTTAAAAAAAATCTACCCTCGTCATTTCCTAGTCCTGGTCCCTTAACGACGACTCTTCCTCGCTGCTCATCCTCCTCTAACGTCGGCACACTGCTCGTCCTCCTCTCACGCCGGCGCCGCTCCGCTACTCGTCGTCCTCTCACGCCAGCGCCACCTCTGCTTGTTCGTCTCACTCTCGGTTCATCTCTTCTCCCTCTCTTCTCATTTCTTGCACTTATTCTTCTTTGATTGTTTGAATGATTTATTGAATGTTAAAAATGTTCATCATCTCACATATGTAGATGATGCATATAGAGATATGATCATTGAATTGACTCAATTGAGAAATCCTAATGGTTTATATTATCGTTAAATTGTCAATAGGATATTCTCTTGAAGGACATAGCGTGAATGTTTCCTTTGACCTGAGATTATCATAGTAATTAACAAGTTACTTGTTATACTTTGACATAGCGTGAATGGATATTGGGTATGACTAAGTACATGTAGAATTAATGATATATCAAGAAGGAATTCATCAACTGTTGGTAATGAGTTTGAGCTCTATAATTATAACAACAAAGTTAGACCTTGGCCAAGGCAATTGAATGAACGGAGAAATGAGTTTCTTAAATCATTCACTAGTTGGTTATAAATTAAATATAAAAGAGTTTACTATTTAGAGTTTCTAAAGGTTCTTGAAGAGTAAAATATATTACTTCATACTATTTGGTCGTTAAGGAGTGTTGCTAGACGCCAACCTTGATTAGTATCTTAGTTGTGACTAATTTACTACCGGCTTAGTATTGAACCTATGGGTCACACACTAACGAGTGTTATAATCTTTGCTAAAGAATAATTTATTATTTGATAATTTAATTGGAGAATTTAATTTATTCAAATAAATAAATTTTTCTAAGTGGAATATTACTTCTATGCTAGCACTAAGAATATAAATAATATATAAATTAAGCATATTTTATTTATTTAGAATAAATAAATATGAAATATATTTGTTGACTTGGTCAATCTTGTTTCAAGTGCTATAAGTTGGTAAGGATAGAAACAAGATAAGATAAGTTAGTTGGTTTGAAATAGATAAAGTGATAGAGAGATGGAAACAGAAAAAGATATGATAAATCAGAATCCTATTTCAGTTAATGATTCCTATTTGATAGGAATAGTGATGTTCAGTGTGCTCTATATAAAGTTTTTAGTTGCACATTGATGAACAGGTGTTACCACCATCTTTTCTCTTTCTCTTTATCAATGACACCAAATATTTCATAGGGTTGCTTTGATTTTTCCACTCATCAAAGGGTTGATAGCAAAGATTGGTCTTAGTGTAGATACACGTAGAGTCTTCACATAATGGAAGAAATTTATGATTCAGGAACTCATATCCAGGTTATTATTTTTGAAGCTTTATTATTGTAATATATTTTGAACACAAAATAGATCAATTTTTCCGCTGCAAGTGTTATGACCACTATGAAAAGTAACTATCAACAATCGAAGATAAAATTTTAAAGTGCCAAGAATTCTCTACCAGGTATTTTTGTTTACATCTTCTTAATGCAGTGATACATTTTAGACCCAAAAGATTTTCTTGGATTGCTTATTCCGCTGCTGATATGATCATCCTTCAATACCTAGTTCTCTTCTTACATAAAAGGTATGTTCTCTAGGTAAAGGTGTGACACCCTTCTACCCAGCATGTTATAAGGCAACTAATATAAAACAAATAATAAGGAAAACATGCATTTAACTGAATTAAATGAAAACAGTTGTCCATGGGTAGAAAAGTCCCACATGAACTCGTTTACAACGCGGAAAAGTAAAGAAAGAGTTTTAAACAAATAAAAACATAACCAAATAAATAACCCAACCCCGATGTCACAATTCAGAGCTGGTATAACCGTTCCGGAAATAAATCCTCGGAATACAACTGAAAACAACTAACTAAACTAAAACAACCCTACTATGAGTGGCGGCTCCTCAGAGTCACTCCTCTCCGGGCTGCTCGTCATCCTCTGCAAATGCCAATCAGGCCAAACACAAACAATACAGGGAGTAAGATTCATGTAATCATTTAAACAGCAGGGGAATAGTACGCAAGGTATACATACACATAAGCATACATCAACATCCAACAGCATCATAACAATCAAGTATGCTATGCTATGCAATGCATCAACTACTCCGCTACTCCAACTATGCATGTGGATCCAAACTAACTCAGGATGAACGACTTTGGAGTTACATATCCGTATTGGCCATAAAAGCACCAACACCGGCAGTTCACCAAGCCTTGGGTGAACCCCATGGATAGCCAACGCATCAAACCGTGGATGCCTCATCACGGGGGGCCTCGGTCACCAAACCTTGGGTGACCTACCGTGGATGGCCAGATAACCGTACTCTCGGGCGATCTCCCCTTTGTCGAACCTCCCCCATCAACTACTCCAATGCTTTATGCAAATGGCACAACAACAAACAATCTCAACCACCTCCTTGCTTGGGCCATGAAGCTCCCAAGACTTTCAACATCAAACTCAACGTAACCTTAGACCCAAACCGTGGGGTCAAGGCTCCCTTGGCCAATAAGCACCAAGGTTCAACTCATCGTGCTTGGGTCTATAAGCACCCAAGACTTCAACTTATCAACGTGCGGTAACCCAACGGATACCGACTTAATATTTGATTATCTAATTATCTTATATAATTAATAACCAAGTTGTCTAATCTTTATCTTTGATTAATCATCTCAACTTATCATCATAGGGGAATGGGGTTTTAAAACCCCTTAAGTCCTTTAATTGTATCACTGTCCAGGGGGTCAGCACGGTCGTGCTTAGACCCTAGCACGGTCGTGCTTGGACACGTGAGGGCGTGCTGCCCTTTTAAGTGAAGCACGGTCGTGCTTCACACTCAGCACGGTCGTGCTCAGCAGCACGATCGTGCTGTTCAACCTGCTTGGCCGTGCTGAGCAGCGCGGCCATTTTCCAGAATTTGAGTGGGAGCACGGTCGTGCTCCCTGTTCAGCACGGTCATGCTCAATGCACGACTGCACTGTTCTGGGCAGGAACAGTAACCGAATTCTAACCAAATTGTTTAGGGATTAAACTCCTAAATTTAACACGTTTATTAAACCTAAAAATTCAATTAAACAGTGTCATCAACATTACTCATCAACAGCAACAACAACAATAAACCATTCCACAACCTTAAATCAATAAATACATAACGTCATATTCATAGGCAACCATCATGTACATAACATACATACAACAACGCAATTAGCCAAATATAACAGGTTATGGACAGAAACAGTGTTTTAATATATAATCATACAACATACAATGACACCGGGATCATGGGGACCCCGTTACCTTATACTACCCACTGCCTAATGAATACAATCCCACTTCTCCCCATACCTGGATTGAAGGTAGCTCTAACACTGATCCTACTGGCAAACTGGTACCGTTCCCAAGCGGCTCACTCCAATGACGAACCTTGGGCAACCAAGAACACAACCGGTTAGCCTCCAATCCCAAAAACACGAAAGGAAACTAAAAGGGATGAAACCATTACCTATTAACGATGAGGCAGATCAAACTAACCTCCTAAACGGTCCTCAAAACTCCACCACGGCGATGAACGAAGGAGAAACGGCGCAAGAAGGAGTTCTGGCCGCAGCTGCACCAAAAACAGGGTTTTACGTCAAACCCTCGGGTTCTGCAACGTTTATAAACCTCGGACTTGAGCACGGTCGTGCTTCTCCTTAAGCACGGTCGTGCTCCACTTAGCGTCAGCGAGACGCGGTCCACGCATTGAGCACGGGCGTGCTCACTATTGAGCACGGTCGTGCTCAACTTAAAATCAGAAACACGCCTCTGACTTTAAGCACGGGCTTGCTGACTGATGAGCACGAGCGTGCTCATATACCAGAAAGGGACTTTTAGGCTAACATCCCACTTAGCCCTTAACCAACAAATTAAAATAAATAAAACTAACTTAAGAAAACATTTTAAGAAAAACAGGGTGTTACAATTCCACCCCCCTTATAAAAATTTCGTCCTCGAAATTTCTACGTACCTCAAACGAAAAGATGCGGATACGCCTCCATCATCTGACTCTCGAGCTCCCAGGTAGCGCTTTCCTCAGTTGCCCCGCTCCAAACTACTTTAACCAAAGGAATTTCCTTGCCTCTTAGCTGCTTCACCCTCCTATCTTCGACTAAAAGGGGTAACACCTCGAATGTCAAGTTCTCTTTTAACTGTATTGTATCGGGAACTATTACGTGACTAGGGTCATGAATGTACTTCCTGAGTTGAGACACATGAAAAACGTTGTGGAGATTTGACAAGAACGGGGGTAAGGCTATTTGGTAGGCGACTTCGCCGACTCTTTTAAGGATTTGGTAAGGACCAATGAACCTCGGAGTAAGTTTCCTCGCCTTCATCACTCTACCAACCCCAGTCGTCGGGGTAACTCTCAAGAATACATGATCGCCTTCCTGGAATTCGAGCGCCTTCCTCCTTTTATCATGATAGCTCTTCTGCCTACTCTGTGCAACTCTCATCTTTTCCTGAACTAACCTGATCTTTTCTGTTGTTTCCTGGACTATCTCTGGCCCTAGCACCACACTATCACTAGGTTCACTCCAACACAAGGGTGTCCTACATCTCCTCCCATACAGGGCTTCATAAGGTGCCATCCCAATGCTGGAATGGAAGCTGTTGTTGTAGGTGAACTCTATTAGGGGCAAAAACTTGTCCCAACTTCCAGACTGTTCTAACACACAAGCCCTCAACAAGTCCTCTAAGGACTGGATGGTCCGCTCAGACTGCCCATCAGTCTGTGGGTGGTAAGCTGAACTAAGCCTAAGCTTTGTTCCTAAAGCCTCTTGCAAACTATTCCAAAACCTAGAGGTAAACCTCGGGTCTCTATCTGAAACTATGCTAGAGGGTACACCATGAAGCCTAACTATCTCTTTGATGTACAGCTTAGCTAACTTCTCCAATGGATACTCCATGTTCATCGGAATGAAATGGGCAGACTTAGTCAGTCTATCCACAACAACCCATATAGCCTCAAAACCAGCTGGAGTCCTAGGGAGTCCAGACACAAAATCCATGGAGATGCTATCCCATTTCCACTCTGGGATACTCAAAGGTTGCAACTTACCTGAAGGCCTTTGGTGCTCTATCTTAGCCTTCTGACATACTAGGCACGCATACACAAACTCAGCTACATCCTTTTTCATCCTAGGCCACCAAAACATCCTCTTAAGGTCCTGATACATCTTAGTGGCACCTGGGTGCACACTCAATCCACTCCTATGACCTTCTTCTAAGATCAACTTCCTAAGCTCAGGAACATCAGGCACACAAACCCTATCCTTAAACCTCAAGATGCCATCACTGTCATCCTTAAAACTTAGGTCTCTACCCTGAGCGAGCAAATCTCGCTGGTCTAAGAGAAACTTGTCTAACTTCTGACCCTCTCTAATCTCATCCATCAAACTGTTGGTAACCTTCAAGGTACCAAGCCTAATACTCTTAGGGGTAAACTCACAAGCTAGACTAAGGTCTCTAAACTCCTCAATCAAATCCATCTCCCTCACCATCAAAGCGGAGACATGAAGGGTTTTCCTACTCAAGGCATCGGCCACCACATTGGCCTTTCCTGGGTGATAGGTCAGCTCGAAGTCATAATCCTTTAAAAACTCCATCCACCTACGCTGCCTCATATTCAACTCTTTTTGATCAAAGAGATACTTCAAACTCTTATGATCGCTAAAGACTTCAAACCTCGCTCCATACAGGTAATGCCTCCAGATCTTTAAGGCAAATACCACAGCTCCTAACTCTAGGTCATGGGTAGGGTAGTTCTTCTCATGGGTTTTCAACTGCCTAGAAGCATAAGCAACTACCTTACCATTCTGCATCAGCACACCACCTAACCCTTGCTTAGAAGCATCGCAGTAAACTACGAAGGGTTCACTAGGATCTGGCAAAACTAACACTGGTGCTGACGTCAACCTATTCTTAAGGGTTTGGAAACTCTCTTCACACTTAGAGTCCCACACAAACAACTGTCCCTTCTTGGTGAGACGGGTTAAGGGTAAAGCTATCTTAGAGAAACCTTCTATGAACCGCCTGTAGTACCCGGCTAACCCCAAGAAACTCCTAATCTCGGTTACAGACTTCGGCGCTTCCCACTGGAGCACCGTCTCTACCTTAGCTGGGTCCACTGCTATACCACCCTTAGAGATGACATGTCCTAAGAAGCTCACTTCCTCTAACCAGAACTCACACTTAGACAACTTAGCATACAACTGCTTTTCCTTAAGGGTCTGCAAGACAACCCTCAGGTGTTCCTCATGTTCCTCCTTACTCTTGGAGTACACTAAGATGTCATCTATGAACACTACCACAAACTCATCCAAGTAAGGGTGAAAGGTCTTGTTCATGTAGTCCATGAAGACCGCAGGAGCATTGGTCACTCCGAAGGGCATAACCAAATACTCATAGTGACCATATCGCGTCCTAAACGCTGTCTTCGGGATGTCCTCAGACTTAACCCGAATCTGATGGTACCCTGATCTCAAATCTATCTTTGAAAAGACGCAAACGCCCATCAACTGGTCCATAAGATCATCAATCCTAGGGAGGGGATACCGATTCTTTATGGTCACCTTGTTGAGCTGTCGAAAGTCGACACACAACCTCATACTACCATCCTTCTTCTTCACCAACAACACAGGTGCTCCCCACGGAGACACACTCGGCCTAATGAACTGCTTCTTCATCAGGTCCTCCAACTGTTCTTTCAACTTAGCTAGCTCTAGAGGAGACATTCTATAGGGTGCTATGGAGATTGGCCCGGTGCCAGGCACTAAGTCTATGGTAAACTCAACATCTCTCTCTGGGGGTAAGTTATAAACGTCCCCCGGAAACACTTCAGGAAATTCTCGCACAACAGGCAAGCTGGCGACATCAGGAGGGCTGCTCTCTACTTCCAGGGAAGCTAACATCATGTATACTTGGGCTTCGTCTTTCATCGAAGCTTGAACTTGGCTGGCAGAGAGAAGGTCCGGATTCTTAGACTCCTTTGGAGTTCCAAAAATCAGGGTTTTATCAAAACAGTTCAGGAGGACATGGTTGGAAGATAACCAGTCCATACCCAGAATAATATCTAGGTCTTTCAAAGGCAAGCATACAAGATCAGCAATGAATGTCCTATCGTTTATAACTATATGACAGTTCTTGCATGCGTAAGAAGTAGAAACAGGTTTATTTGTAGGTGTAGAAACCAACAAATCATACTCAAGGAAAGTAACAGGCAATTCAAGACTCTTGACCCTATCATGCGATATGAATGAATGAGTAGCACCCGAATCATACAACACAGTTAATCGAGTTCCATCTATAAAACATGTACCTTGAATCAAGTCATCAGACTCGGAGGCTTCAGCTCCACTAAGAGTAAAGACTCTTCCAGTGGTCTTCAGTCGGTTGGCTTGAGACTTCTGATTCTTGCCGGCGCTGGGAGGTTCGACCTTGGCTCCTTCACACTCTCGGCTGATGTGTCCTGGCTTGCCGCATCTGAAGCAGATCACTTGCGTCTCCTTGCACTGAGACGAGTAGTGATCCGTAGCACCACACTTGCCACACCTCATGGGCCTAGAGACGTTAGAGAACCCGCCTCTAAACCCATCCTGCTGAAACTGTGGCTTCTTACCACTCTGCTTGAAATCTCTGCCGGTCGGAGCATACCTCTGCTTACCCTTGTCCCTCTGATCAGTCCTCTTGCCACTCTGGCTATCTGACCCTCTGGAACTGGCAACTCTGAACTGGCTGGCATCTTCATAGATCCTGCACTTGTTGACCAGAATAGGGAAGACTCTGATCTCCTGGTAGCTGATGGCCTGCTTGATCTCAGGTCGGAGTCCAGCCTCAAACTTCACACACTTCGAACGGTCATCCGTCTCATGCTGGTAGGGAGTGTAGTATCTGGCCAGCTCCTCAAACTTTGCCGCATAGTCACCAACTGACAGTGACCCTTGCCTCAAAGACAAGAATTCCATCTCCTTCTTGTCTCTGATGTCCGCTGGAAAGTACTTCTCCAGGAACCTCTGTCTGAACACAGCCCATGTAACCACTGTGCCCTCAGCCTGCATCCTCTGCCTGCAGTTATCCCACCAATGCTCTGCCTCCTCGGTCAGCATGAAGGTAGCAAAGATGAGCTTCTGCTGATCGTTACAATCCATGGCTCTGAAGATCTTCTCTGTCTCCCTCAGCCACAACAAAGCTCCTTCCGGATCGTACGCGCCCTTGAACGATGGAGGGTTGTTCCTCTGGAACTTATCCAGTCCCTGGAACTCAGCTGGCCCACCATTGTTAGGGTTAACCTGCCCGATAGCATTGACCAGAAGTGCCAATGCGTCCGCGATCGCCTGATCGTTGCGTCCTCTACCGGCCATTAGTTTCCTGTACAAGTCCAACACAACTCTTAATACAGAAACTTAAGCGAGTAAAAGCTACAGGCAACTAACTTAAAACATCATTATCTATACGAGTATAGACAATTCACACAAGAGTCACACAACAGACTCACAACAGACTCATACCACGTCCGAACAAGGTCGAACTGCTCTGATACCACTAAATGTGACACCCTTCTACCCAGCATGTTATAAGGCAACTAATATAAAACAAATAATAAGGAAAACATGCATTTAACTGAATTAAATGAAAACAGTTGTCCATGGGTAGAAAAGTCCCACATGAACTCGTTTACAACGCGGAAAAGTAAAGAAAGAGTTTTAAACAAATAAAAACATAACCAAATAAATAACCCAACCCCAATGTCACAATTCAGAGCTGGTATAACCGTTCCGGAAATAAATCCTCGGAATACAACTGAAAACAACTAACTAAACTAAAACAACCCTACTATGAGTGGCGGCTCCTCAGAGTCACTCCTCTCCGGGCTGCTCGTCATCCTCTGCAAATGCCAATCAGGCCAAACACAAACAATACAGGGAGTAAGATTCATGTAATCATTTAAACAGCAGGGGAATAGTATGCAAGGTATACATACACATAAGCATACATCAACATCCAACAGCATCATAACAATCAAGTATGCTATGCTATGCAATGCATCAACTACTCCGCTACTCCAACTATGCATGTGGATCCAAACTAACTCAGGATGAACGACTTTGGAGTTACATATCCGTATTGGCCATAAAAGCACCAACACCGGCAGTTCACCAAACCTTGGGTGAACCCCATGGATAGCCAACGCATCAAACCGTGGATGCCTCATCACGGGGGGCCTCGGTCACCAAACCTTGGGTGACCTACCGTGGATGGCCAGATCACCGTACTCTCGGGCGATCTCCCCTTTGTCGAACCTCCCCCATCAACTACTCCAATGCTTTATGCAAATGGCACAACAACAAACAATCTCAACCACCTCCTTGCTTGGGCCATGAAGCTCCCAAGACTTTCAACATCAAACTCAACGTAACCTTAGACCCAAACCGTGGGGTCAAGGCTCCCTTGGCCAATAAGCACCAAGGTTCAACTCATCGTGCTTGGGTCTATAAGCACCCAAGACTTCAACTTATCAACGTGCGGTAACCCAACGGATACCGACTTAATATTTGATTATCTAATTATCTTATATAATTAATAACCAAGTTGTCTAATCTTTATCTTTGATTAATCATCTCAACTTATCATCATAGGGGAATGGGGTTTTAAAACCCCTTAAGTCCTTTAATTGTATCACTGTCCAGGGGGTCAGCACGGTCGTGCTTAGACCCTAGCACGGTCGTGCTTGGACACGTGAGGGCGTGCTGCCCTTTTAAGTGAAGCACGGTCGTGCTTCACACTCAGCACGGTCGTGCTCAGCAGCACGATCGTGCTGTTCAACCTGCTTGGCCGTGCTGAGCAGCGCGGCCATTTTCCAGAATTTGAGTGGGAGCACGGTCGTGCTCCCTGTTCAGCACGGTCGTGCTCAATGCACGACTGCACTGTTCTGGGCAGGAACAGTAACCGAATTCTAACCAAATTGTTTAGGGATTAAACTCCTAAATTTAACACGTTTATTAAACCTAAAAATTCAATTAAACAGTGTCATCAACATTACTCATCAACAGCAACAACAACAATCAACCATTCCACAACCTTAAATCAATAAATACATAACGTCATATTCATAGGCAACCATCATGTACATAACATACATACAACAACGCAATTAGCCAAATATAACAGGTTATGGACAGAAACAGTGTTTTAATATATAATCATACAACATACAATGACACCGGGATCATGGGGACCCCGTTACCTTACACTACCCACTGCCTAATGAATACAATCCCACTTCTCCCCATACCTGGATTGAAGGTAGCTCTAACACTGATCCTACTGGCAAACTGGTACCGTTCCCAAGCGGCTCACTCCAATGACGAACCTTGGGCAACCAAGAACACAACCGGTTAGCCTCCAATCCCAAAAACACGAAAGGAAACTAAAAGGGATGAAACCATTACCTATTAACGATGAGGCAGATCAAACTAACCTCCTAAACGGTCCTCAAAACTCCACCACGGCGATGAACGAAGGAGAAACGGCGCAAGAAGGAGTTCTGGCCGCAGCTGCACCAAAAATAGGGTTTTACGTCAAACCCTCGGGTTTTGCAACGTTTATAAACCTCGGACTTGAGCACGGTCGTGCTTCTCCTTAAGCACGGTCGTGCTCCACTTAGCGTCAGCGAGACGCGGTCCACGCATTGAGCACGGGCGTGCTCACTATTGAGCACGGGCGTGCTCACTATTGAGCACGGTCGTGCTCAACTTAAAATCAGAAACACACCTCTGACTTTAAGCACGGGCTTGCTGGCTGATGAGCACGAGCGTGCTCATGTACCAGAAAGGGACTTTTAGGCTAACATCCCACTTAGTCCTTAACCAACAAATTAAAATAAATAAAACTAACTTAAGAAAACATTTTAAGAAAAACAGGGTGTTACAAAAGGTTTGGTGAAAAAGCTTGCTAATTGCATGTTTGTTTCCATAAATACCAAATGTAAAGAATTACCATTGGGATACCCAATTTTGTTTGGGTCTTTGGAAATTTGTCGTAGGTATGCTCCCTTTAGCTACCCATATCAAGTTACAATTATCAACACCTTTTCTTTTTATATAACATTTAGCAATATGGTGTCCATACTTGCAACAAAAATAACATTGAATGTTTGATTTCTTTTGTTTACTTGATAGAACAAATTGAGTCTTGTTAGAGGCTTTAGCATCAAATGGATTATATGTCAATCCGGCCTTAACATAGCTCATTTTTTGTTTACCATGTAAGACATTAAGATTGTTACTTCCATTTGTAAATCTTGCAAGTGACTTTTTCAAATCAATGTTTTCACTTTCCAAATTCTTGCAATTTTTACAAGTGGAGCAACATTCTTTCTCTTTTGAAGAATTCTCATAAGAGCATTTATAAATCATTCCTAAGGTTTCATTTTCAAGATTAAGCTCATTTATCTCCTTTTTTAATTTTGAAATATTATTTTCTAAAATAGAGATAGTTTTCTTTTGAGAGGAAATGATTTTAGCAAGTATAAGAGATTCATCATACAACACATCAAATGCATATTGCAGATCATCGTAAGATGCTAAAGAAGGTTCGGAATCACTTACCCTATCATCACTTTGGTGACTTGCACTTTGGTGACTTGCAAGTAAACAAAGTTTTGCTACCTCCTTTTATTCATCTTCACTTGAAGAAGTTTCTTCATGATCCTCCCAAGCTTTGTATGCTCTTTTCTTTTTGTTGTCATTCTTCTTTTTATACATAGAGCACCTCGTTCTTTTGTGACCATTCTTCCCACTTTCGTAGCAAACTATGGAAGATAGTTTTCTCTTAGAGCTTTTCTTCTTCTTGAGGAATTTGTTAAATTTCTTCAGGAGCCATTAGATATCTTCTTCATCGGAATCTTCACTTGAACTTTCTTCTTCATCCAAAGAGCCCTTAGATGATGCTTTTAGAGCAAAACTCCTCTTTATGTTGTTTACTTCTTCGTGCTCAAACAATCTTGATAGCTCAAGTTCATGTTCTTGAAACTTTCCAAAGAGTGTAGCAAGAGACATGGTAGATAGGTTTCTTGACTTCACAATAGCCATGACCTTAGGTTGCCAAGACCTATTCAAACACCTTAAAACTTTGTTAATAAGATCCTCATTATCAAACACTTTACCAAGAGAACTCAATTGGTTAACAATATATGTAAAATGTTTTTGCATATCACATATTGATTCACAATGCATTATTCTAAACAATTCATACTCATGGGTTAAAGTGTTTATTCTAGCTCTCCTCACTTCACTTGTGCCCTCATGGGTCACTTCAAGTGTTTCCCATATTTCCTTGTCGGAATTGCAAGTAGAGATCCTAAAGAATTCATCAATACCAACACCCATAGTAATGATGTTTTTAGCTTTCTTATCTAGTTGGACCTTTTTCTTATCATATTCGATCCATATGACTTAGGCTTATCTTTTTCTTCATCATTAACAACATGCTTAGGCACAAAAGGACCATTCAAGATAGTATCCGATTTATCAACATCAATTGCTTCAATGAAATTTTCATTCTTACTTTCCAATATGGATAGCCTTCACCATTGAAAATAGGGGGTTTAGAAATAGAAACATAATCACTTGTCCCATTTGATTGAGAAGCCAAATCCACGAGACTTGAAAGGTGATTAGCCTTATTCAATAACCCGCTCTAGATACCAATTGTAAGATGTGGAAATGGTTCTAAGTCAAGAGGGTGGGTGAATTGACTTTTCAAAAACAAGATTTAATTTCCCTTTTTCAAGTGGTGTAGAAAGAAAGTAAATTTTCTTTGAAACTTAAGCAAGAAACAATTGCAGTATCAATTCAAGAAACACTTTAAAGAAAGATATAAAATTGCATAAGCTAAGTGTATATATTATATGCCAATCATGCAAGATAGTATCATAAGCATAAAAACATAAAGATCAGGCATAAGATAACAAGACTTGCAAGAACATAAAGAGATTAGGGATAGAGAGAGTGATGCAAGCATTTTACTAGTTCGACCCACAACCTGAGTGGCCTACATCCAGTCCCCAAGAATCCTCTTGGAGAAATTCACTATAACAAGTGTTTGTACAAGAGGTGCCTCACTCCTTACAAAATCACTCTCCTCTTGTAGGATACCTCACCCACAAGATCCTCACTCTCAAGAGATACCACACTCTTGAACCTTGTTGGATACTTCACCAACAATCAACACAAGAGATACCACACTCTTGCAAACAAAGGGAACCACAACCTTTCTCTTTAAGGGATACCACACCCTTACTCACAAAGGGATACCACACCCTTTCTCTCTGAGGGATACCACACCCTTACTCAGAAAGGGATACCACACCCTTACTTTGATGGATCTCACCAACAAAGATTTTCACCTTAGGTCACTTTGATGGATACCATACCAACAAAGATTTACACCCTTCAAGAGATATCTGACTCTTGAATCAATATGGGATTCCACACCTAATACAAAATGCAGAAAAGAATTGAGTAGAAAAGAAAGTTTCTAGCACAACACTTGTGCACAAAAGCACCCAAAGCTTCTAAGAATTCAATTAGAGCCCAAAAAGTGAAGGTTTAGTTGATTTCTTATGGGTAGTATTCGAATACTATTTAGGGGTATTCAAATACTGCCTGTAACAACACATGAACTACCCTAACTGACAGGAGTATTCGAATACTATGCAGGGGTATTCGAATGCTCTGCCCAAAAATGCCCTATTTGCTTGAGTAATGACATACACAAGTTGGTATTTGAATACTTTTTAAGGAATTTCACAAATTCCTTAAAGTAAACTAATATTCAACTATGTACGTAATTACTACATATTTAAAAAAACCATTTTTCATCATAGGCATTCCATATTAGCTCTTAATTGATTTCTACTGTAGGTTATCCATTATTAACTTCTTCATTATAATTATGCCATCTTATCAAACTTAATCACTAAGTGATTTACATCAAAACCTATTAAGTAAAACCAAAAAGGGTTGTATCATCAAAATCAACTTTGAATCTTCAACTTGATTCTTCATGTGGAGACTGGAGAGATCCATTTAAACTCGGAAGCTCATTTGAGAAGTCTTTCTCCTCATCATCTACAAGACTTTGAAGACTGCTTGAAGACAATCAACTCCAACAATCAATTTGCTAAGCTGAAATCATTCAATACTCTTCTCGCATTCAAAGCTCTCTATGTTCTTTCTAAGAATACTGTTCTACTCAATCATTTGTATTTATTGAAAAGTTATTTCTGCAGTCTTACCAACCTTATTTCTTATTCACTTATTGAGTGTTACTTTGGTTGACTTGCAAAGTTGTAAACTATGAAGCTACTGCTTCATTTAAACTTTACCCCTTGAAGAGCCTGAAGAGGCTTGCTGAAAGAATACTTGCTGTGGAGCCTGAAGCTAGCTGTGCCAAAAATACTTGAAGGAACCTGGATAGGCTAGGTGTGCAAAAAATACTTGTCTGTAACCTGGTCAGTTAAAGTGTAACACTTGGTGAAACCAAGGACTGGACGGTGGCCAAAGTTTGGGGTGAACCAGTATAAATCTCTATGTCAACTTCCTTACCCTTATCTCTTTAAAGTTTGCTTTTTATAATTATTGTGCTAACCGAGGTTAAAATCAGTTGAAACTAGACTAACTTGTTTTTTTGCTGTAAAAACTGTGTCAGACGCCTTAAAGTATTTGAAACTGCTTCTTTGCAAAAATTCTAATATTTTTAAAAGTTTAAGTGAAACACAATTCAACCCCCTTCTTGTATTTCTTTCTGTTCATTTCAAACATTGTCATTAACAAATGGCGTAGAGACTTTGTTCGTATATTAGGCTAGAGCATGCAATTACTTCTCCACTGGATGCAATGTTTGATGGTACTTTTTATTTTCTTTGGTGTTTACTTTTGAATTCTTTCAATTGGGTTCTAAGACAACCCGATGTCCCATTAAAGAAAACTTAAATTAATTAAAACCTCATCATGATAATAACGTTAAGCGGATATACGTAAAACAGTGAAGATACAAAAACTTTGAATATAAACATCATACATATAAAATCATCACATCACCATATATCTGTCTATATGATATCATACAAACGTTTGTAGCATCACTGAAAAGGGAAACCTCATCAGTAGGGCTCCATACAAGATACAAACTGTCAAGATATAAAATACATCAAAAGACTAAGAAAAGAAGTCTCGCCGTCGCTCTACTCCCCAACCCCTCTCAGATACATCAAAATCACCTCACAGCACACACCTATGTATAACTCAGAGCATGCATTGGCCGGTCCTACTACGGATGATTACTGCTACCTTGACTCTCCCCTCGGGCTCCTCTATGTCTTTGGTGGGGTCTAAAAGGTCCTGAAACTCCTCTGCTGCTGCTAGATGTACCCCCCCGGACGCTGCTGGAAACGGCGTCGGTAGAGAAAACTGTGGCGAGAGGAATCCTGCCTGACCTATCTAACCTCGGGAACCTTAGGAACCGGAACAGGGTTTATATCAGGTACAATCTGATCCGGGCCCTGGTCATCTGGTGCTGGAACGGGTACTAGTACAAGCACGGGTACACGTACTGGAACTGGAACTGGGAACATCGGCGGCATCGGAGGTACCGGTGCTGCAGGAAAGCCAATAGGTAAGGGAAAAGTCTAGCCGAGACCCGACTAGACCAAAGTGTGGTCCATCCTCCAATCTAGTGTACGTCGATACTGGACCCATATAGACAACAAAACGGGTGACGGGGTCCACGAGCCACCCCTGCTCGTCCAGAAACTCAAGCTCTAGGGTTCTCATCAAGGGAAACCCCGCTAGATCTAGAGCTGTCAAATGGGCCAGCCCTAGCCCATTTGGCCCTAGCCCATGTGGGTTAGGGCCAAAAAGCCCACCATAACAAAAAGCCTATAGGGCCAAAAAGCCCTTAGGGCCAAGTGGGTTGGGGCTACCCTATGGGCCAGCCCACTTTAAGATTTTCATTTTTTTTGGGAAAATTTTCCCAACTCATTTAAGTCCTTAAAGAGAAAAGCCACATCTAGAACATCAAATTTCACCATGGAGGAAACAGATTCAATCACTGAACTACTAATTTGAATGAAATAAAAATTAGAAAGCTTAGAAAAAGGCATTAATTACATTACTAGAATACAGACACAAAAATACTAGCTATAGATATTCAACTATGACATGACATAAGGTCTACAAACATAATATGAGGATGTCAAATGTCAATTGCAACTTGCATGAATTCAGGCCAATGACCATATAGAACAATGCTATTGCCTGGGCAATTACTCCCATGAGAATGAGGATGGATATGCACAAACTCCAATCATGAAGGTTATAGGCATTTTTGAAAAGTGAACCACAACGAGTTATGAGCCACACTCCTTGATACCTGCAGAATAGTAGTAATTAATCAGTACTATCCAGATTCAAATGTACTGTGACCGTGAACAATTAATCAATACCACAAGCATAGGAATTAAAACTAACCTAACATAAGTCTCCAATATCATCTTGATGCACATTTGACTCTGCTACTGCGGTCCCATCACAAATAAGTTTACAAACATCTTCATCTAAAACTCAACCAATCAAGACATAATTAGATAATCAATCTCAAAATAATTAACTTGTAGTAAATACGATATAAATAGCAAATTATTACCATTAGGATTCAAAACAAAACCGTGCAACCAATTTCTAGCACAAATAAGCATCTGGACATGTTCGGGAAGGGTGGAACTTCTGTATTTAGTTAGAACACATCCACCGATATTGAAAGCGGATTCAGATGCCACTGTAGTAATCGGAATACTTAGCAAATCTCGTGCCATCATAGCAAGGGTGGGAAATTTTTTTTCATTAGTCTTCCAATAATCCAATACATCCAAATCCTCATTCTTCTGATAAACAAGTACTTTTTCTTCTAAGTAAAGATCCAATTCACTCTTCCCAACATCAGATGTAGTTTCATCCTGAAACTTTTGAAACTCCTGCAAAATATAATACATTAATTACTTAAATGAAACAAGAATGGAAGTAAGATACAAATAAAGACTTAGTATTGAAAAGCATACTTTGAATACTTTTGTTCTCTTGTGCTTACTTCCTTCTTGACTTGACATATAAGGTTCACTAAGTGGTTGAGATTGAGAAGCACTTGTTGCATTCAAATCATATTCTCCATAAAGCTTCTCAAACTTTTCTCTCACATTTTTAACCTTATCCTTAGAGGTTGTCGGATCAAGCTTTGTATAGCAAAAGAGTACAAATGCAAGTTTGAAGCGACGGTCGAGGATAGCTCCAAAAGCCAAGACCACACTATACTCCTTCCAATATTTATCAAACTTTTTGTAGACATTTCCTTTATTACATTGTCATCATTTTTCAAGTTTTCATCTAACATGCTTTCAATCTTCCAAATTTGATAAAAGTATAAGTTAGACGTCGGGTAGGATGAACCAGATATCATGTTTGTAGTCTCATAAAATGGTTCTAAAAATTCACATATTTTCTCTCCCCTTTTCCATTCTTCATCCAATGGACAATGCATATAATTTGAATCTAATACCCTCAGAATATCAAAAGCCTTTTCATATTTGATTGCACTTTCAAGCATCAAATATGTTGAATTCCACCTAGTTGACACATCCAATCTTAAACCAATACTTGGATCAATGCCTGCTTGTTTCACACAATCCTGGAATTTTAACATCCTCCCGTCTGATCCTCTCACATACTTAACACTCTCTCTGATTTTTTGAAGCGCTTTACTAGTCACTTGCAAACCCTCTTGAACAATAATATTAAGAATATGAGCAGAACAACGCACATGAAAAAACTCACCATCACACAACAAACTCTTTTGCAAACAAAGATGAGCTTTAAGAATGCCTTTCATACTGGTATTAGCTGAAGCATTATCCAAAGTAATAGAAAACAATTTCTTATCAATCCCCCAATGTCTCAAGCAATCATATATGACAGCTTCTAATTCAGATCCAGTGTGAGGAGGCTTCATCCGACAGAAATTAAGGATTTTACTAACTAATTTCCATTTTTCATCAACAAAGTGTGCAGTCAAACAAATATATCCTTCAGTAGTAGAGGCTGTCCACACATCAGAAGTTAAACACACTCTATTAGGAATTTCGGAGAAAACTTGCTTAAGTTTCTCCTTCTCTCTAGTATAAATCTTTTGAATATCTGATACAACTGTGTTCCTAGAGTGCATCTTAACATCTGGGTTCAAATAATTAATCAATTCTCTGATCTTGTCATATTCAACAAAATTAAAAGGAAGGTCATGTTGAATTATAGCTTCAGCAAGCAACTCACGATAGGTTTTTTGACTAATCTTTCTAGCGCTGGATTTCTGGTTAAACAACAACACATCATCCAAATTCAGATTTGAGCTCAAAATCCCTTTACAAACTGGAATATGACGACTTAAATGTGAAGTGCCATAATTTGTTTTAGTCTTGGGATTTTTACCAACTACATAATCACGTTCACAATACTTACAAGTAGCCCTTTCAACACCATCCTTATCTTTGCCACTTTTTGTAAAAAACTTCCAAACAGTTGAAGTTTCTTTTCTAGTTGACTCAGTATTTGCAGAAAAAGCAGCGGGTGTTTCAAAAACAACTTCATCTTCTACATTCATACTTTGATTTGGAGGCTCCATAATATAATTTTATATTTCCTATACATTACAACAAACAAAAATATTGATGGAAATATATCAGCTGAAAATGAAAACCAATCAAACACCCCTATCTTTCTTGTTAGAATATATGAGAAATATCTTATAGTACTATTATTATATCTTAGAATATTTTAGAATATCCTAGATGATCTCTTAGAAACTGCTATAGGAGTGGGAACTGTGGGGTCATCAGAGGCAATAATGTTGGCAGGTCTAGCTTTTAAAAGGAAATGGCAGATAAAGAGGAAATCAGAAGGGAAGCCTTATGACAAGCCCAACATTGTAACCGGGGCTAATGTGCAGGTGGATTTTGTAGTTGTTGTGTAATGCATTGACTTTCTCAAAACCAAGTTCTAATTTTATATGTCTTGCTGTTTCTCTCCCTTTTTTTCATGTCACCATTCAATGCTTATTTTTCTAATATTTTTATATCTTCCTAGCTTTCTTATTTAAATAACGTATCTATCATAACTTATATACAATTGATTTAAATAACGTATCTATCATAACTTATATACAAAATATCTAAAAAAAGTATCCAGCACTGCAAAAAATTGGTTAAATTAATAGTTCAAATCACAGTCACATAATTATAGACTTACATATGATATAATGTTTAGACAATTCAATATAGTGCTAATTACACCAGGTTTGTTGGGAAAAATTTGCTAGGTACTTTGAGGTTGAGCTCAAGGAGGTGAAACTCACAGAGGATTGTTTTGTGATGGACCCTGTGAAAGCTGTAGAAATGGTGGATGAGAACACAATCTGTGTTGCAGCCATTTTGGGGTCAATAAGCAAAACTGAAAAAAAAAACAAACAAAAAACAAAAACAAAAACTGTTAATACTGATAGAACATCCTCAGAAATTTGATTACTTAGTGGAAATTAGTCAAACTCAAAATCCAAAGCTTCACAAGAATTTATAACACCCTGCTCTTGTAAGTACATTTGCAAGCATATGAGCCACAAGGAAAATGTATCTAACACATAATTATGAGCAAAACCAGCTACGAGGATGCAGCAAGTTACACAGAAAATTGAGGATGCAGCAAGGTGCATTGCAAGTTGCAACTCACAAGTCACATTGGAAGTGATGTTTAGCTCGTGAAATGATAAAAATCAATCATATTGTAATATGTTAGCCACATTGGTTTTCCATGATCCTAGAAACGATAATTGGCATAAAGGACAAATACAATCAATGCTTGTAATATCAAGAATTAATATGATTTTTAATTCCCTAAAGTCAAACCCAATGTAACTGACTATTTCAAACAGTGAACAAGATGGGAGCAATACAGACAAACTTATCAGAGATAAACTAAGACTTGTTTGCACTATACCTAAAGTATTTTAGTTCTAGAGCCTGCACATCTTTAAGCTACTCAATAAGGTTAAGGATTTAAGTCCTAGTCCTAGACCACCCAAAGCTGAAATATAACACTTAAGAAACATCTTCTGAAACATAATAACACCTAAACGTTATCTCAGAAGTTCACCACCCTTAACAAAAGACACATCAGAATTCAGAAGCAGCACTTGGATTGTATGATATTCTCTTAACACTGACTCAAATGAAGGAAATTCATCCATATACAGAAAATTACTGTCACAACATATACAAAAATAAAATAAAATATAATACCTCTTTCCAGAAGCACTCTGAAACCCTTCGATCCTTTCCTTAAAAATCCAAATCCAAAGAATAATGGTATGAGATGTGAGATCTGAGATAGTGAGAGGGAAAAGCATTCAATAAGGATCAAATAGATGATTTGAGAAAAGAAATCTTAAACATTTGAAGAACAACAACAACAAGATGCGTCAAACCCGAACCCATTACTGGGTATCCAAATACCAGCAGAAAATAACATGTACCTGAGTTGAGAGAGCGAAATCGAGAGTTGAGAGTATGAAATAAAAAAAGCAGCTCACTAAAATTGATATGAAGCTAGGGTTCTTGTAATTTTGGGTTCAGCGTTGGTATTTTTGTGAATTTCGCTGGTAAACGTTTCCGATTTGGGGAAAAACGACTCAAAAATTTAGGGTTCATCTTGACATCTTGATAGAAGGAGACCACCTCTCTCAGCTGATCGAAAATGGAAAAAATGTTAGAAGGACATCTTGTTTTTTGGCAATCACGGGGCTGACCCATAAACCCTTAAGCCCTAAGGATTGTAGCCCATTCAATAAGGGGGTTGTGTTGGGTCAGGGTTAAACAGGCCTTTCTTCAAGTGGGCTTAATTATAACAGGGCTCAATATAGGGTTTTAGGGGGTCTGGCCCACAAAATTCAGCCCCTTTGACAGCTCTAGCTGGATCCGCCATCCATGGGTGATCCATGTGCGCCACCGGTAATGTCTAGGTCTGTATGCGCAAAGATAGAAAAGACGAACACTGAAGAAAAGAAAAGGAGATAAGAAACTATCTACCATAAAATATGGAAAATGGTACATAGCATATAAACAATAACAACACACGGACATGCATCACATGATATCCACACGTAGATATAACAATCATCCTCGAAGTAGAAAATATTCCTCTTCCCTTCACACTCATGCAACTGATCCTGTATGCTAACATGGCTACCACCTAATCCTATCACACATGCTTCGTTTGATTAGGGATATAAGTCAGTTATCCAAGCAGAGCATCCGCATGTGTTTGCATTGGTGCACACCCCTATTCCCTGTAGGGTGCTCATTCAGCAAATGAGACTATCCCCAATTCCTGTTAGGGGATAACTATACTGCCTGTTGGCTCAACTAGGCAAGGACTCACGGTAGTCTTCCTCGAACCTCATCGCCCACAGGGAACTTACCCGTGACTCCGATATCCATAATCGGATACTGTGACCTCGTGTGTTCCATTCACACGTTTGTGATCAACACAATGCATCTATATGAGTCTCACCGACTCGTATCGGATCATAGCCTAGTGCCTCAACCTTCCATCACCATCTCATATAAAATATCGAGTCAAATTATATCATCAATCTCATCATAAATAGAATATTTAATTAATTAGGTTAGGCACAACTAAGTGATACGTCATACGCTCCCCAACATGCATCGCTCCAAAATATCATATATCAATGCCTAGGAACCAACTAAGCACATTATAGCAGGCAAAGCATATTATCACACTAAGCATGTTAATATTAAAAAAATAATAATAATAAAATGTTTTAAATAAATATAATTCCTCAAATATAGCATCTTCATCCAAACAGCACACAACAAGCAGCTCAATAGGCAAAATCATGCAACCTTGAATATCTTAAATTTATCTTAACGGCAATAAGCCTACAATCTCCATATCATCATTGGTACCACTGAGTAGTCCCCAATGTGATATTGATACTGTCAATTATTCGCCCACTAGTAGGGTTTGGCCCGCACTACGCCATTATTGAATAAAATGCTACTTAGCCATTTCCGACGTTAGAGGGTTCCTTTCTCCCACCTGAGATGTGTATAGCCACTAGTGCAGAAAAGGGATTTCACATCGGTTTTTTTTGGCTTTTCACATCGGTTTTCAAACTGATGTTGAAAAGGCCGATGTGGTTTATTGCCACTTTTCACATCGGTTTTAAAACCGATGTAAAAAAGTCTGGTTCAGCAAGCCATAAAATCCTTTTCAGGACTTTCCACATCGGTTTCTGAAAAAACCGATGTGGTAACCCCACTTTCCACATCGGTTATTTTAAAAACCGATGTTAAAAACAGCAAATTCCACATCGGTTTTTAAAATAACCGATGTGGAAAGTGGGGTTACCACATCGGTTTTTTCAGAAACCGATGTGGAAAATTGGGGTTATCACATCGGTTTTTTCAGAAACCGATGTGAATTTGTGTTTTTTTTTTAAAAAATCCATCCTTTTCAGTATTGACAGTCCTTTCCTCTGTTTCAGTAATCCAGATCAATACAGAATCAAATATTCTCAACAGAATCAGGTTTGTACAACCAAAAAACACTAAATTAAAAGATTACTAACAATAAATATATTCAATTACATTCAGACAACAAAGATAATTAGAAACCCACAAGCTACATATGATATATTATAGATTTCATGTCAAAACATATATCAGTCAAAAGTACACTACAGCTAGTACACTTGCGTTTATATACTAACTACATACAAACTATTGTTGGTACACTTCAAGAAAGAAAGTTGCCCAACGTATCCTTATGTTTTTTATGTCGGCATCAGAGAGTGGAGTCGGATTGTTGAATATCTGCAAGTTTAATTGGACATAAGATTATATCTTTTAAGTAATAAACTAAAATTAAACATATAACGAATCTATATATAATTGTTACAACTAATTGTTACCAATTAGCATTTACCTCCTGCCATCTTTCAGTGATACCGGAGGAGATATTTCGACCATCCACTTCATCACATAATATCCACATTCCCATGATCCACGTTGTCTATGAGATTACGTACAAATGAAACCCAGTTAGAATATGAGAAATTAAATAGAAATCAATAATTATACCCACTGCGCTTGACGCGTTTGAACTAATAAATATCTTACGTTAGGAATGATCCATCTAATAGGCCGACGCCTTTCACCACACAGCATGCGGCTTGCATCAATAGAGCTATCATAAGAAAATAAACATTAATTAAAGTATATCTAATAGATTTCAGATAATTAAAACAACTTCATTACTGATTCTAACTTATTTTAATGCTTACGTTTCCATGATGTTCTTCAGTTCATTCGCCGGCCTATGGCCCATCGAGCAGAAGAAGACCACGACATTCACACGACGGCACAAGATCAACAACTGCCAATGTCGCCTGCATTTGCGGAACAATTAGTGACTAAGTCATATATAGTTATAATTAAATAACTGGTACTTACTTATAAAGATAAGGCGCAAGGTAGAACTGATGATGGTCTCGGGCAACTATATCACGTATGGTGGCGACCGGGTCTTCTGATGCTAGGAGAACATCACCCTGAATGAGCATGGGGTCAATGAACCCATAAAGGGTGAGGTTGCCCTGATTAGCTAACATGCGATGCAGATACCTAATATATTGATAAAACATGTTAATTATCATAGTATTTAAAATTTAATTATTTAACTTATAAATAAAATATACTTACGTGCACCATAACGAGATGTGGTGAGCACTAGCCATTTCATGGTCGAGCGCCATCTCCATAAGTTCCTTCTTTGGGATATACAGATCGTCATCCGCCCTGCCATCATGTTCCAACCTTACCAAAGCTGCATCAACCTCCATGGTGACAAGCTTTATAGCAAGACGTTGAAAAACATCACCAGGATCCCCTTTGTCGTTCCCCTAAACAACAAAAACGATATACATTAGTAATCACAGTTAAGTTATTTCATTCGTAATTAATTGAATGGTCAAATGAATACCTTGGCAGGAGCAGATTTCTCTGGTCTTCCTGGATCTAACCTTTTAGGCAGAATATCATGATGATCATCAACATTCAACTCACACCTATCAGGGGCGTCATCATCATCATCATCATCATCATCATCATCATCATCATCAGGCTGATGAGGATGATCACATGAGCCCTTAGTGCTCACATGGACAGAGGGTTGGACACTTGTGAATTGTTGGGACATAGCAGCCATTATTGCCATCTGCTGGTTAAACTGCTGGGTCATCTCCTGTCTAAGCTCAGCTGCAATCTCCTGTTTTAGCCGTTCTCTATCTGCAGCAACATCCCTGTGGCGTTGGTGTGAAGATGAACCATGGAGATAGGTTGTAAATTACCAGGAGAACAGGCCATGAACTATGAATACTACTTAAGTTTCCATATGGATTCATTCCATCGGTAGCAAGTCCAAGCCTGAGGTTTTTGGGATCATTGCCAAACTCCGGAAATAAACTATCAATTCTCTTCCACTGCAAAGAATCAGCCGGATGACAAAACTGTCCATCACATTTCCTCTCATCTGCATGTCATCTAATATTCTTTGCATCCTTTTCATTAGCAAACAATCGCTTGAACCGCGGAATTACTGGAAGATACCATAACACCTTCGCAGGAGGACCCTTGGTGACCGCATCACAACTAGAATCATCATCCTTCACTTTGTATCGTGATACCCCACACCTGGGGCACTCGTGCATCTCTTCAAACTCTTTCCTGTACAATATGCAATCATTGGGGCAAGCGTGTATTTTCTTATACTCCATATCCATCGGACACAATATCTTCTTCGCCTCATAGTTTCGGGATGGTAATGTGTTACCTTCTGGAAGCATGTCTTTCAACAACTCAAGCAATTCGGTAAAGCTTTTATCGCTCCACCCATTTCTCGCCTTCACATTGAACAATCTTAACACCGCTGACAACCGTGTGAAATTAGTGCACCCCGGATACAAAGCCACTTCCGCATCACTGCACAAAGTATCATACACATGTGCTCGCCGAAAGGACTCTTGCCCAATATCACGGATCATGTCCTCTAGTCCATCGTCCATATCTACGTCATCAACTTCCTCTCTATCCGACACCCTTGGCCTGTCTAACGATTCACCATGACATATCCATATTGTATAACTCTTGCAAATCCCCTCACAAATAAGATGATCCCGTATCTCGTTAGCTTCTAGTCATCTCTCATTCAAACAGTTAACACAAGGACAACAAAACCTTCCGTCACTACTATCAGGAGCATTTGTTTTTGCAAATTGTAGAAAATCTTCCACTCCATTCTCATACTCATCACTTGTCCGTCTAGCATTCATCCAACCGCGCTCCATGACTAAAACATTAACTTCATACTTAGTCCAACATCTTCATCAACTACTTCTTATGATAGGGTATGGCCCTATCCCATTCGAGAAGAAACTTTTTCAACATTCGGTTAACAGTTAGTCCTTAACTCTCATGCTCATACTCGACAAAATTTCGGCAGCATTTCCCTTCGGTCTCCGACGTACACGACTTGAACGCGATGCCATCCACCACGATAAAGTATGCACCCGGAGAACGAAAGGAAATGTACCAATCCGAACTTTCATCAGGTATATAACATGAGAATCAATGAATAACTATTTTAACTGAATGAAGAAAAAGTTTTTTCCCAAACTGTCCAACTTGGACAATTCAAGATCCAATATAATGAGCTATACAAGTACCTT
The DNA here is from genome assembly GCA_035048595.1 of Echinosophora koreensis. Classification (NCBI taxonomy): domain Eukaryota; kingdom Viridiplantae; phylum Streptophyta; class Magnoliopsida; order Fabales; family Fabaceae; genus Echinosophora; species Echinosophora koreensis. Next base: position 342,175 of record JAPCYP010000159.1, on the reverse strand, counting down.
AAGCAGGTACACGTGTGCTCATTAATATTGCATCTCAAACGGGAAACTAAGGCTTTAACAATATAGCATAATGTAATTTACTTCAGCATCCTAATAATACTTTAACAATTTTTGATGTACCAAATATAGTTAGCGGGTTTCGCGTGTATCCGCCGCTCACAGCAACAAATTCAATATTCAAATCACTTTTCAAGTATTCTAGCCAGATATGTATATTATAGGTAAATTTGGTTTTAATATAATACAAAAAACAACTTATTTGAACATCAAAATAAAATAAATAAAAATAAATCAATGACATAAGCTACTGCAGTCTCATTTCTAATCAAATATTCAATTATAAACTCAATTTTTCAAATGTGCAACCAGCCCAAATTCACATTGACACTGACTCATGTTTATATACATTACACCTAACTGATAGATACTGACACAACATATAAACAAGTTGTTGCAAACATCAATGTACTGATCAAAACCCACACAACAACAATTCAGTAATTTGACAGAATAGAATATGATAGCAAGGAAGTGGAAGCAATAGAGAATTTAGGGTTTAGGGTTTAGCAAATAAAAGAGAAATGGAAGCTTACCGATTGAAGCCACAATCAGTCACCAATATTGCAAAGAATGGGGGAGAGCTGAAAACACAAACCAAAGAAGTCAGAACCAGGGAGAAAAACAGGGAGATGGGGAGGGGGTTGTGCACGGTGGGGAGAGAAAGAAAGGGAGGTTAAACTTACCTTGGTGGTGGCATTGCCAACGCGAATAGTGGCCGGAGGAGGGAGGAGGGGTGGTGGCGGTGATGGGGCGAAGGGGGAGAGTGGGAGGCCAAATGGGGAGAAGCGCGCGAATGGAAAGGGTTCGGAGGAAATGGAGAGCAGAGTGGTGGTGGATGCGTTGCGGTCGTCAGTGACAGGAAATGGAGGAGAGTGGTGGTGGATACAGCGCGGCGGTGAGAGGAAATGGTTTGGGTGGTCTGAGTGTGAAAAGGAGAGGGAAGGGGAAAGGGTTTGGGTGATCTGAGTGTGGGAAGCAGAGTAAGCATTCAGCGCGAAAAATGAAATAAAACTGACAATACACATCGGTTACAACAAAAACCGATGTTAAAACATTTTCCACACCGGTTATTAACAAAACCGATGTGTAATATTAAGGCTGATTAAATTTTTTTGTTTTTTTTTTTCAATTTTCCACATCGGTTAGCATAAAACCGATGTCTATAGTATATTCCACATCGGTTTTACTAAAACCGATGTCTAATCTTATGTTTGATAAAAAAAAATTTGTTTTTTGTTTCACTTTTCCACATCGGTTATAATAAAACCGATGTCTAATATTATGTCTGAGAAAAAAATTTGTTTTTGGTTTCACTTTTCCACATCGGTTTTTATAAAAACCGATGTTAAATAATTTATAACATCGGTTTTTATTATAACCGATGTTAAAATACTTTAGTTTAATTTCAAAAATGCCACCGCCTCCTTTTTCACATCGGTTTTTATAAAACCGATGTTAAAACCTCGATGTTAAATGAATATTTTGCACTAGTGAGCTAACTCTGAAGCAACGAAACTGACACTTCCCTAAGGTCCATGAATCTGCCACGTCCAAAAGTAGCACCCCTGGTGCTCCAAAAATTCACCTGAATACATCATTGTGAAGCACACGTTACGAGTAACCCTAATCTGAAGACGGAATTGAAAACCGATATACGAATTGAAAGATAACATTAATATCGTCGCCGAAGGCATTTTGACATAAAATGGACATAGGTTAATTTACCTTAGCCAAAGCAAAGAAATAAGGCTAGTGTTAAGAAGATATCGCTGCTACGATCTCAACAGTGTATTCGGAATTGAGTTAGGGCGAACGATAGAGTCGGAAAATGGGCTGGAAGCTCAACTCTCTATCTCTATTCTCTATCTTTTTATTTTTGGCCAACTCACTGACCACACTCAAGCGCAGGAAAACCCACGCTCAAGCGTGATGGCGCTCAAGCGCCCAACAGCTCGCACTCGAGCGTGCGAGGGTACTTCGTCCAGAAGAAACCGCTCCATCGTGCCACGTACGTGTCCCCTGCTTGACACATGTCCTTGCCGTCCCATCCTTGTCTGGTTGACTCACCACGCTCAAGCGCGCTACTAGCCATGCTCAAGCGTGTTGGCGCTTAAGCGCCAGAAATTGCATGCCCAAGCGTGCCAGTGTGCTCAGCAACCCTAGTTTTCTTACTTCATCCGATTCAACGCCGCTCACTTGCGTACTTTTCATGCAAGGTTTCATATACCTAGACATACATATTAGATATCTATTCAAGGTCTTAAACATAGTCATTAACGAATAAACAAAGTCGTAAAACCACAGATGTTATAGGTTCAAACTCCATTTGGTGATTGTAGTATTGTTAAACCATGTCATTCCATGGGGAAAACATCTATTATGCAATGTCATGAATATTTAGTTAGTGTTTGGCCCAGCTTTTTTTTCTCCTAGGCCAAACACTTTTAAGGGAAAGGTCTTTAAAAAAAGGAGCTTCATTAACGAACAAAAATAACAATTAAGGAGCTCTAAAAAATGCTACTCCCAACAGCTTTTTTCTAGCTTACACGAAGCTTCACTTGTTTTACCCCCTCTTCGATCCCAGCTTTAATAAGCCGGTTGAACCCTGTAGCATCTTTTGAAATGGATGATTCAGATTATTTAGTTCTCTTTATTAGCAAAAGCCAATCGTGTCTTTGTGGAGATGTGCATTGTTTGCGGTGCTTTGATGAGATGCATTCGGTAGGAGTGCAATGCCAAAAACTACTACGGAAAATTCTATCCATATGCATAAGTTTTCAGAAAAAATGTTCTTGTTGGATTTATAGATAATTTACTATCAGTACCTTCATGACAATTAACTATATAGATAATCCATATGCATAGAGAGATTGGAACGCTTCAATTTCTTAAAGGAAAATCCAGAAAAGTATAAATGCACTAGTGGTTGCAATGTTTGTAATAATCTTGGTAGACTTGACTTGGGTTGACTTCATACCCATTTAAACTTTAGAGATATTTGATTTTGAAATGACTCTTTGAAGGAAAAAAAAAATCTGTCTTTTCTTCTTTAACGAAACTTTTATATTTATTTCTTTCCCAATTTGTTATTAACTAGATGATTAGGCATTCTTTGGCTACCGATTTAACAAATTTCTCAGACTAATACATCTATTTTGGGTTATTTATATATATTTTTTGTTGTAGAGCAGTCCACTAGCTCTAGCTCAGGCATATGAGACTAGAGACAAACTGATGGCATCACACTCAGAGCTAGCTGAAGAGGGGGCTATTTAGATTGTAATAATAAAAACAACAGGTGACAAAATACTCTCCCAACCACTTGCAAACATAGGTGGGAAGGGCTTGTTCACCAAAGAAATAGATGAGGCACTCTTAAACAGTGAAATCGACATTGTTGTGCATTCAATGAAGGATGTTCCTACTTACTTACCCGATAAAACAATTCTACCATGCAACCTCCAGCGTGAGGACGTAAGAGATGCATTTATATCCTTGAATGCAACTTCGCTAGCTGATCTGCCCCCCAGAAGTGTTGTTGGGACTGCTTCACTAAGACGAAAATCACAAATACTCCACCGATATCCATCTCTAAATGTATGTTGGTGTTCTCTTTTACTCATTATAATAACAGCCTAAAACCACAAAATTATTGTTTCCTGTACTTATTTTACTAAATTGGATCTAGTAGATGACTTTTTTTTTTTATAATCAGTAGATGACTTAAATGGATGACTTCCTCTTATAAGAATTCAAATTGCCTTTGCTGATTGCAGGATGTTATCAAAGTTGTCATTATATGCAAAAATATGATTTAGGAAATAAAGCAATAAAAATATATAATACAATTTGAGAAACACTCAAGCCTGTGATTTAGGCTTTTATCATGAATAATCAGACTTTACAACCGCGAGAATCGTACACATCATCAAAAAAATTGGCATTACAACCTTAACATACAACAATTTGACCTGATGAGAAGGTCACTATTCCAAATTCACTTAAACATTTAATCTACTTTAAAGTTACAACAGATGAAAGAATGAACTAACTCAGGATGCAGTTCTGCCTAAAAGCTGACCATTAAAACTTCATAACAGTGGAACTTTGATATGTTGCTAACTACTGAAAAAGCCAGGTCCCGCACGAGAAAGAAGCTCCTTGCCAGCATCCTTGCCCATGTCAATCATATCATCAACAGCATATGGACCAACCCTTGATGTCTCTAGCACTGCAGTCAAAGAGAATTGCAGGAAAGCTTAAAGAATAGTTACTTGAGAATTAGAAACTACATAGAGTCACATATGATGAATCCATAACAAATATGTTCATACCGCGGGTTCCATCAGGGGAAGCAACTAATCCTCTAAACAAGCAATTCCCATCCTCATTTCTAAAAGCATACCCTGCAATAGGAGTGCGGCAAGACCCATCCAAAGTCTGAAGGAAGGCCCTTTCACACACAACTGCTAGTCTTGTTTCTTCATGATTCAATGAAGCAATGTATTCTGCCTGCAGAAACCAGCCAACCAAAAAGTCGTAGAAATTGAGAAACGATGACTAAAGAACCAAAGACGCAATCTAATCTTCTCTCATTAAGTAGAAATACTTCAGATTCTCAATATAAATCAGTTTTTTTTTTATGGTTTGAGTAGGAATGTGGATCTAACATGACCAAAAAACCAACAAGTCTGACAAAATGGTGCACTATAGTTAAACACCCACCATTTTATCATCATTACTTCTGCAGGCTATTCCAATCGCACCTTGGGCAACAGCTGGAAGCATATCATCAATTGATAGGATTGAAGTCACATTTTCTGTCATGTTTAAGCGTTTGAGTCCAGCTAATGCCAATAGTGTAGCTTGGACAACCCCCTCATGGAGTTTTCTCAACCTTGTTTGAACATTGCCACGGAAATTTTCTTGCACCTGAGATTAAAAACTATAAGGTCAAATAAAAATCAAGAAGAATTAATCAGCTGTCCACAAAACTCAAATGTCACAAATGCAGTAGCACAAGAACAATTTAGCAACATGGACAGTAAAAGGAAATGTTTCAAGAAAGACAACAACATTCATACAGAAGGAAGTCATTGGAAATTGCTAGAGACCACGGCATTAAAAGAAGGCACAACTTTAAAGAAAGACACAGGCAATGCTCATAATCTGAGAGTAAGACTCTCATGGATGGCACTGTCTATTACTTTATATTCACAGGTCCACCACGCCAATATAGGTGATAAATCAGGCATAGTTATTAATGTCTGCTTAATTCAATCATCCACAAATGATTGTATTGAATGTTTTGATCACACACAAAGCCACCTATAAGAAATATGGTATGATTTTGAAAATCTGATATATGTATTATGTTTCAAGTCAGCAATACATGCAATGCTAACACCTTGTTGACACCCACATGAGCACATGCAATAGAGGTTCAAACTCAAATGACTACCATTAACCATAACTTTCTATTTTTAACATTATGGTTGCCATGTTGAAAAGACCCATGAGATCAAACCCCCCTGAGACATAGAATAACAACAACAATAAAAACTACAACATTGACATTACAACAGGAGCAAAATAGGGAATAGTGATCATCTCAAAAGTCAAAACCAAATAATACTTTTGCATATAATGACAACTTTGATAACATCCTGCAATCAGCAAAAGCAATTTGAATTCTGATAATAGGATGTCATCCATTTAAGTCATCTACTAGATATAATTTAGTAAAATAAGTACAGGAAACAGTAATTTTGTGGTTTTAGGCTGTTATTATAATGAGTAAAAGAAAACACCAGCTTACATTTAGAGATGGATATCGGTGGAGTATTTGTGATTTTCGTCTTAGTGAAGCAGTCCCAACAATACTTCCGGATGGCATATTAGCTAGCGAAGTTGCATTCAAGGATATAAATGCATCTCTTACGTCCTCACGCACGAGGTTGCATGGTAGAATTGTTTTATCGGGTAAGTAAGTAGGAACATCCTTCATTGAATGCACAGCAATGTCGATTTCACTGTTTAAGAGTGCCTCATCTATTTCTTTGGTGAACAAGCCCTTCCCACCTATGTCTGCAAGTGGTTGTGAGAGTATTTTGTCACCTGTTGTTTTTATTATTACAATTTGAATAGCCCCCTCTTCAGCTAGCTCTGAGTGTGATGCCATCAATTTGTCTCTGGTCTCATATGCCTGAGCTAGAGCTAGTGGACTACTCTACAACAAAAAATATATATAAATAACCCAAAATAGAAGTATGAATCTGAGAAATTTGTTAAACCAATAGCCAAAGTATGCCTAATCATCTAGTTAATAACAAATCGGGAAAGAAATAAATATAAAAATTTCGTAAAAAGAAAAGACAGTTTTTTTTTTTCAAAGAGTAACTTCAAAATCAAATATCTCTAAGGTTTAAATGGGTATGAAGTCAACCTAAGTCAAGTCTACCAAGATTATTATAAACATTGCAACCACTAGTTCATTTATACTTTTCTAAATTTCCTTTAAGAAATTGAAGCGTTCCAATCTCTCTAATAATATCTATATAGTTAATTGTGCTGAAGGCTCTGATAGTAAATTATATATAAATCCAACAAGAACATTTTTTTTTCCTGAAAACATATGCATATGGATAGATTTTTCCATAGTAGTTTTTGGCATTGCACTCCTACCGAATGCATCCCATCAAAGCACTGCAAACATTCCACATCTCCACAAAGACACGATTGGCTTTTGCTAATAAAGAAAACTAAATATTAATCTGAATCATCCATTTCAAAAGCTGCTACAGGGTTCAACCGGCTTATTAAAGCTGGGATCAAAGAGGGGGTAAAACAAGTGAAGCTCCGTGTAAGCTAGAAAAAAGCTGTTGGGAGTAGCTTTTTTTAGAGCTCCTTAATTGTTATTTTTGTTCATTAAAAAAGCTCCTTTTTTTAAAGACCTTTCTTTCCCTTAAAAGTGTTTGGCCTTAGAGAAAAAGGTTGGGCCAAACACTAACTAAATATTCATGACATTGCATCATAGTTGTTTTCCCCATGGAATGACATGGTTTAACAATACTACAATCACCAAATGGAGTTTGAATCCAATTGAAAGAATTCAAACAAAACACCAAAGAAAATAAAAAGTACCATCAAACATTGCATCCAGGGGATAAGTAATTGCATGATCTATCCTAATATAAGGACAAAGTCTTTACGCCGTTTGTTAATGAAAATGTTCACACATTTTACATAGTAATCCAACAAAAGTAGGAGCAACAGAGCTTAAGCCTATAAACCAGCAATATGGCGAACACCCCACTTGAAATAAAGGGTCAAAAAGTAAGTTTTGTGTACGATTGAGCTAAAGGAGAGAAAAAGGGGGCATTGTAAGAAGACCCCAGAAGCAGAAAATGGAGGAAAAAGAATACCTTCCTCTGGTACCGATTCTAATGAGTGCAACCTTAGTCTGCTGTGTTTGTTGCTCGACGGCAACGGAGGCCTTGGTGACCTCCCTGCGAACTGTGCGACATTTAGAGAACGGTGACTTGGGAACGTGAAGGGAAGAACCCTGAAGCATAGATGCAGAGGAGCAAAGGGTATTCATTTCCAGAAAGAGACAACAACTACAGAGTACAGTGGAGAAACTCAATTCTTGAGAGTTGAGACCAATCCTGATAAAGATGAAATGTTATGATAATATGTCGAAGATAAAGTTCATAAACATTAACATTTTCATGTAAAATAAACATTAATATTTAATTTAATGTCTACTTTCTTCCCCCTTCGTTAAACTGTAAAATCAAAAAATTAAAAATTAAAACCGTGAGATCCACCCTTATATATTTTTTAGGAGCCTTTTTTTTTGGGTGACTTAATTTATCAATCAGCATGTTACATATCAATCAATAAGTAAAACTTCAAACCAAATTATCATACCAAGTCTAAATTGTTCAACAACCAAAAAGTCACACAACATAAATTCAAATTACAAGGTTAAACTTTAAAGTAAATTGCAACAAATAGCATCTTGAAATTAGTAAATTAACAATTCATGATCATATATAGATCTTTCTTCACCAACACCCCTCTTTAATAATTGATTTACCTTTCGTTGTCAACCTGCTTGAGACTTGAGTCAAAGTCGTTTCCAAACCTAAAACGAAGCTAGCTAGTGTCGTTTAATTTAGCACTCGGCCACCGCATTTGGCAACCATTCACCATTCACTCTTTTAATACTTCTCTTAAGTGTAAAGTCTGGATTCAATTATCATAAGATTTTAGCAGATGAAGTTTATTTTCATCAATTAACAGAGCTCGCAAAATAACAGAGCTTGCTGCTCCCAAATCAAGGATAAGCCAACATTAATCAAGTATCAAACCATAACAGAGCTCACAAAAAAAATGACAGAGCAGAGGGGAAGAGGGAGGGGAGAGGAAGATAACGGAAGACTCACCGTGCGAGGGAAGCGGGAAGCTGAGTACCAGCCGTCGTGCGCCGCTGCGCTGTGGTCCGGAAGCTGTGTACCGGCCATCGTCCGGTGGTTGTGAAGCAGGGAAGGGCTGCCATGAGCTGCGGGTGTTTTACAAGGCAGGGAAAGATAGGGTTTTTCTTTCAGATGAAGCCTCCTGTGTTTTTCTTCAAAGCAGAACAAAAGCATAGTGGGAGGCAGCGGCTGAATGAGGATAAAAAGGCAGCGTTTCCCTGTTGGATAAAGCCATTAGTTTTAAAAATAAATAATAAAATAGTACAAAAGTTATGTATTTTCTATTTACTGAAATAAAATAGTACAAATAAATCCCTCATCATGAGGGAGCTAAAATAATCATTGGATTTATTTATTAAATAAGTTGATGGCTGAGATTAAGTGCATATGACCTGATCTTCTAGTTACATCAAACTTTTTCATACTGACCCCTACACTTCGCGAATTGTTGTTTCATGTCGACCAAGTCTGTCCATTCGTATATTCCAAAAAAAAAAAAGTCTCTGCCTTCGTATTCTCTGTCCCATCTGGTTGGTGGCAAAGTACCTAGCGGTTCGACGAGAAAACGGTCGTTGTGGTGGCAAAACTCAGAAGTGCTATTGCATGGTGGTGTTTCAGTAGCTATGATGACGGGTTGAAATGAAAAAACACATTCAGATCTAACCAAAAAAGGGACAAACAGAAAATTTTACTTTGCTCTTGGTGAGAGGATGGAAGGTTAATGGGTTGAAAAGATGCGAAAATGGCCAAAAATGATTGGGTCGGAACTGGATAACGTATGTACCCATCATGCAGAAAACGGGTCATGTTGACCCGGCTGGAGGAAGAAGATGGATACCAAACACTTTCAAAGTTAAATATAATTAAGTATCAAGTTCCTACACCAAATATGGCGCGTCGCTGTGGTCGATGTAACTTAACCAGCGACAAAAGGCGAACGTGTTCGAATCTCAGCTTCGACAGCTTCGAATTTTTTGTTTCCGATTTTATAAATAAACAAGAGAATAAAAAGGAAAAAGCTGCATTGGTTGAGGATCGAGCCTGTGACATAGAGAACGTGTATGCTAACTACAGTCAGTGACTCCAACCATCGCGGCACTAAGCTACAGGATATTACGATGTCCAACTATTTTCTATTTGACCTTTAACTAGAAAGGAACGTTTGGTAGTCTCCTCCTACCTGCAATCGGATCAACCAGACCCATTTTACAGATAAATGGATTTACGCCACCAGCCATGTCAATAAGGTAAGGGGGAGGGTTCGCCGGAGGAGAATCTACTCTCGCATCATCACCATCGTTCCGCCATGGCTTTTCGCCAAATCGCGAATTTGTTGACCAGATCCGTTCTCTCCGCCATGCCACTCCATGAGCCACCACACCCGGATCTGCCACCAGTGAAGCGCCGCGGTCCATCAGGAAACAGTGCCACCGCTCCGTTCCGCCATTGAAGCATCGTGCGCCGTCTTATAGCCCATCAGACTTTGTGCATATAACATTACTGTAAAATGGTGGCGAAACACTACATCGTCAACATATTTACACAACATTACTGTAACATGGACCGTACACCATCCCAGGGATTAAAATGCAAAATAACATATTTACACGTTTACCATTAAATTTTTAAATTTATAAACAGTACACTGTGGTTACCTAGTGTAACCAGTTATTTTGGCTCCCTCATGGGTGAGGGACTTGTTTGCTCCCTCACCCTAGAAGTCACCATTATGAAAATATAATAGTTTAAAATTTAAAAATTTTGAATTTCACTTATCACATGTCAAACATATAATTTCTATTCGTAGATTATTATCTAATATTAAATTTTTTATTAAATATTAAATTAGTAAACATAAAAAAATAATTTAAAGCAAATTTTCATAAATATAAAAATAAATAAGTTACAAATGAACTAAATAAGTCAAAACTCAAGCTTTATTCTTTTCTAGCAAACTAAGCTGAAGTTTTTAGTTAGTCTAGTTTAAATAAATGAGTCAAGTTTGAGCAACCCATTTTTTCCAAGTCAAAATCAAACTTTAAGTGCTCGGTTTAGTTTGGCTGGTTATGGCCACACTTGGTTCTTAGGGTTTTCGACCAATTAGTGTAGTTTTAGAAACTAAATACCAGTTTGGGGTCCTTTTGAAACTAATTATTAATGAGAGGTCCTTTTTGACATGTTGGCATTTTTATTATAAATCATCTGACATCAAAAACGTGAGTTGAACTTGTGCCTTCAAAGACGCCAGTTGGACTGACACCTTCACTTTTTCGAACTTCACCCAATCCACTTTTCAGATCAAGTGTTTAAATTTTTTTTTTTTTTTTTATTATTTAAAAGAAGTTGGTTTTGTAGATCACGTGAGTGAATTGTATTTCTAAGCAAAATTTATTTGTAATAATGTTATTCTAATCCAAAAATAGTCACCTCATAAACAATTATAATTTATAAAAAATAATATAATATCATAATCCTACAGTGTGTAATTGTATACATTTTATAATATAATATAGAATCAAATCTTGGTATTTTGCTAGTATATATTTTTTATTAGACTATCAATTACGATTATTTTTAAGATGATTATTTAAAAAAAAATTAACATGATAATATATTATTAATTGATAATATAAAAATATTATAATAATGATGCATCCAAGTTAAATCCCATGATTAATCAAATGAATATTAAGATTAGATTGATTTCTATGATTTTTTTTTATATTGTTCAAGGGTTTTTTGATTTGGGTAGTGCAATTTGTTTTACAAATTACCAAAATGGTGCAAGTTATATTACCTGATTGGGATAAGTCTTATATGGCATATATACCATGTACGACTTCACTTGTTGGCTTTTATTATAAAATAATAGAAGTTGTACTTGATATGTACGACTTTTGTGTTAAAAGTAATTGCAAAAAATAGTTTAATATTACCTATGAAATTGTACCTCTTAATATATAAAAATAGTTTATTTGCTTTAGATTTGGAAAGTGTAAAGAATCATATTTTGATTGTCTATAGTGACGATACATAATGATTTTTTCGGAAATCAATATATTTTTTGTTAATGCAAATCGAAAGGTTTGATGTTTTTTAAAAAATAATGAATGAGATTGGCACATATTGCACATCGAACTACCGATGTAGCAACTAAGGATCAATCACTACACCGAGATTTGGTTTTAGCGGTAATTATTTAATGACAATAGGATATTAGTTCCTAATTAGTCCCTAATTCATTTCCCAAAAACACTAATACATATTAGCCAGTAAAAAAAATCCTTTTATGCAGGCAATTATCATAAATGACCGGTAAAAATATTCAATTGACCGCAAAAATGTTTTCATCTCTCCTGAAATTTCTTTTGTTCAAATTCAAACTCCAAACGCTCTGAAACTCCAATCTGTTGGTGATTGCTTCGAAGAATGCTTCGATGGTATCAATCCTTTTGTTCCTCTCTCTTCATTTTATGTCTTTCAGCTACACTTCGAAGAACACTTGATCTTGAGGTTCAGTATCAATCCTCTCGTTCCTCTCTGTTCATTTTATGTCTTTCTGCACTCCGAAGAACACTTGATCGTGCATTTTTAGTTTTCAATTTTTGTGTGTTCATTTGTATGTGTGGAATCTGATAATTTTGTTTTTGTTAGTTTCATCTCTTCAAGTTTGTTTGAATTCCTTCAGTCATATTTGAAGAGATTATGTGAAAAAAAGGCTGTGGTGTTCTCAACAATTTATGTGTGTTTCACCTTTGCACACCAATTGTTTGATAAAAAAAAAAAAAACAGAGTAACACTATCCTTACATTACTAGCCTAATTCCTCAATAATCAGGAATTAATGTTAAATCCTAAAAAATAGCAGGATGATATGTGTTGAGATAGTAAAATCATTCAGCTGAAGGTTATGGCAGGTCAAGTCCAAATGAAGTTGAAGCTAATAATGATGGAGGAAATGACAATGAATATGATAGTGATTATGAATGAGATAGGTGATACTTAGAAAGTATTTAAACTATGGAACAATTGGAATCATTTTGGCTGTCAAATTGAAGAATAAATTATCCGAGAAACAGGTATTTGGTCATCCATATGTTTATGTTATGTGACTTTCATATGTACTTCCCATTTAAAATTATGAATTTATATAAAACCACATGTACATCCGAGAAACTGTACTTTTGCATCATGGGTATTAATTAAACATTGTGCTCATTTGTTCTTCATATTTTTTCTTGGTATCAACATATCAACTGCTATTAAACAAATGCCTATTTTGCTTTATCTATAGGGTATTGATTATTTGAAGTATGATAACTGTAACAATGATGGATCAAGGCCCACTGTTAGGTAGGTTGAAAGTATATTTGCATATTACTGTTAAGGTGATTATAATTTCCATCTCAACCATATATTATTGAGCAGTTATCCTTGGTTTAAATATTTATGCCATGCATTTCTGGGTTTGTTGTGACCTATTTGATTAAAGCAAGAAGAGGTCTCTGAAAAGAAAGAGATTGCAATTCCTTGGTTTAAATATTTTTTATTCAACTTCATATTGCACCTATGACTTTCATAATATTCTTTTCAACGACATTATGTAAATCAGGATTTTGAGGATAGTTTTGTCTCTATTAGTTGGAGCATTTTTCAAGCTAATCTCATTTTTCAAGCTAGATCTTATGGGATTTGTATATGGTAAGTATTTTATGTCCATCATGATATATATGAATATGATGCTTGGTTTTATATCTTAACACTCTCTGCATTATGTTGCCTATTTATTTATTAGACCTTTAATTTGTATGAAAACAATTGCAGTTCTTTACTCTAGTTTTGAACTAAGGAGAGGGAGCCATAGCAATAAGGTGTGCTTGATGATGTTTTTTTTAGGTAAACCCATATATTGTTGCTGATATTTGTGTTTTAATGTGAGTGCATTTATTCTTCTTTTCTTTGTGTTTTAATGTGAGTGCATTTATTCTTCTTTTCTTTGTGTTTTAATGTGGGTGCATTTATTCTTCTTTTCATATATTGACTATATTTTCATTGATGCATGCTTGAATTAAGGAAAATTGATTCTCTGTATATTCATTTATCAGCAATTAGAAAACTGAATTGATTAAGTTACATGATGAACTCATGCCTTTATATAGGCTCTCTCATTCTAATACTACATAGTGCATCATTTGAATGACTAACTCAACTAACTTGACTACCTCTCAAACAAGTTTAGTTGAAAATTAATATTGAGCATTCATCAAATAATGAAGAAATTAAATTTATAATTTATTCTCACTATGTTCTTTTTCAGTGATTTATCTTACAACAATTTTACAGAGTCTTCTGCACCTAATTGTCAGATCGTGGATATATAAGCTTCCTTTTGTCTAGAAATTATATAATCATTTCACCTTTGTCAACACTAAGAAAGGTACATTATTGTTGAACTTGAACAGGAACTTAGCTTCCAGCCACTCTCCCTCAGCAAGCACTTCGTAAGTTCCTACTTATGGTAAAGTTTCAATTCTATATCAAATCAGTTCTATTTCAGCTTTGAATAATGTGTTGAAACTAACTTTATATCTTGTAGACTTTCCTGTTTGAAGATGGACCTACCTTGTTTGGGAAAACCCCAGTGTGAGTACTACTACTCAGATTTTGTAGATCACAATCATGCTTTTATAAACTAGAATGACTTTGTAAATGAAACTATGATAGTTTCTTTTAGAAGTAACATGTGATGAGACAAATTGTTCTTATTTCTTTTTCTAATTTTGTGTTAAGCTTATTTATTTTTCTTATAAAATGATTCATTTCACTATGTCTCTGCAGATCATTCACTATTCATAAATTGTGGAGGTCCTGAAATTGAGTTTGAGGGAAGTGAATATGAATTCGACATTAAGCCGATGTGGCACTTCAAACTATGTTCCTAGTAATAATGGCAAATGGGCTTAGCAGCACTTGAGTATATCTAGGAAATTCTAATGTTGATTATGTAGCAACAAGAAGAAGGTTGTGATGGTGTACAATCCACAAGGAGGAACCTTATAGCTAAACTGGATGCTGACACTTACACTAATGTTAAGAGTGGAACCGATTTTTGTTTACTTATATGGGCATGCAATTATACTACTCATTAGACTTAAAATGACAGTAGTTATTAGCTTCAAATAGTGTATTTTTTATCTTTTGTTGATGACAATTCTGAAGTCAATTGACACTTGATAGTTCTTATTTTTTGTTGTGAATTTAATGAAATATATTTTGTTTTTGTAAAATGAATTTTAGTGTAGTTTATTTGAAAATATTATTGCCGCTAAAACTTTTGTTAATCAAGTCATGCATAATTTGAGTGACAAATAATCTTAACATTTCTTGGCAATAATAATTGTTGGGAAAAGTCAGCTAGAACTGTTAGCGGCAATAAAAAAAGCTGGTAAATGAGCTTGGAAAGCCATTCAAAAATCCTATTTAATGGCAATTAAAATTACTGGCAATAATTGTCACTATAACTTCTGACTTTTAGCGGCAATTAATTGGGTTTTTACCAGCATTTCCTATAATTGTCGGGAATGCTTTTAGCGACACTGGATTTGCCGGCTAATTATTAATTGCCGATAAAACATGATGTAGGAGAATAATTATGGATAAGATAATTAATATAGTATTGGAAACAGAAAAAGTGAAAACAAATAAATTATAATATCTAAAATAATGATAAAGAATGAAAAGGAAAATGTACAAAAGAATAAGTTCAATTCGATGTAGACAAATGATTGATGAAAAATAAATAAATTATATGTAAATATTGAAGTTGACACAGGCAAACACAAAGAGGGGGGGTGAATTATTCAAGTTCAAATCCCCACAGTTAGTATAAATACGTAAAATTAAAGAGATAGGGGATTAGAAGATTCACGCAAGTTGTTTTATCTTGGTTCACTCTCTTCCAACCAAGAGCTACGTCCAGTCCCTTCTACTTGAAGGTTTTCTCCATTATTCTCCAGATAGATTACAGCAAGTATTCAACACCTCTCCAGGCTCACAAGTATTCATTTCTTACCAAGCCTCTTCAGGCTCTACCTCTAACAAAGAGTTTTTGGTTTCTTTGATCTTCTAACTCACTATGTGTGAGAATATGAAAGTTTAAGATCAGATGAATATTATAGCAATATTCAAACTAAGATATTACAGACTTTTGCTTTCTGAAAGAATAAAAGAATGTTTTTGCTCGCAAGATATTTCTTGAGATTTCTGTATATGCCCAAAAGTTCTTTCTTCAAAAGTCTTGGTCTTCTATTTATAGAGACCTTGCTCCAGTCTTCAAAATCATCAACGGTTGTATTTGAATTTTCCGTTTAGGGATAGAATCAACAATGTAATATCCTTTGTGACTCAGCTTGCTCGTGGCCATTGTACTATGTGACAATATTCTTGCATGAAATGGGCACACCTATGAGCAAATGCAACTTGAAATACTGTCTTGCCTTCCTTGTACAAATTCCACCTATTCCAGCGTAAAAGGTGACAGGGTATAAATCGTTTTGCATTGTACTATATTGCTTTTTGCAATTCCTCATATGTACTATGTCTCTCTCATAGAAACAAGACAATAAAACCGTTAATAACAAATAAGAAAGACCATCATATATTTGAAATAAATATCAATCATTTAAAATAAATTCAATATGGTTCAGATTGCATTAAATAAGATATCAAAACTCAAATTCTTCGTCCATCGAAGCAATTGTAAAGTAAGGTCAGCAAGAATTCTTTAAAGGCTTCGTCCACTGACGTGGCAAGAATTCTACGTCTACTTAATTTATTGGTCTGGCTAGACCATGAGTTGTTTAAGATCTCCGTCCTGTGATATGGCATTTAGTAAGACATGTTTTTATTGGAGAGCAACTCGCGTCTACTAAAAGGGATTTCTCCGTCTACTAGTAAGCATTCAAGCACTCGTCCACTAACGTGGCACTTGAGTTAAAGGAAATCCTTCCAGTGGTAGAATGGACTCGACCACTCAGGGAATCTTTCGATTAAAGAATTAAGTTACAAATGTACGCGGATAAAGACTTGTTAGATCTTAACTGACACTTTGCCATACAGATTTAATCCTTTTTGTTAACATCAAAACTTAGAGATTATTTAATCCAAATTAATTTGGTTCCAACAATCTCCCCCTTTTTGATGATGACAAAAACTAATTAAATTTATTTTTCAAAGTCTAAGAGAGCTTACAGGGCTCCCCCTAAGACAAAGCATTCAACAGATCAAAGCAGTTAAGGCATATAAAACTAAGTCTTATTTGGAAGATAATATAAGTTGTCAGACCAAGATAGTAGCTTATCAAACATTTGTGACTAAACAGTTCAAATCAATATCAGAGCATAAGTGACTTTACACAAAATAGGCATAAGAACTAAGTCAAGACATAGTATCATCAAGATGAATATTAGAATAAACTTATGCATATGCAGATAAATATGTACTTTTTCATAAAAAAATAGCTCTGTATAAAATTCTCTGTATAAAATTTAATATTTCCTTTCTCCCCCTTTTTTGTCATCAGACAAAAAGGTAAAGGGAGTGGACCATCATTGTCAGCAAAAAGAGATAACACAAAGAAAGAAACAAAATTTAGGTAGGAGGAGGTGGTGGAGGGGGTTGGTTTGGATTTGGATTTTGGTTCTTTTGAAAGTCCATCAGCAATGCCAGCATCTGAGTCACCATGGCATTTGTAGGGGCCAAGGTATCTTGAACATGCTTCTGTACCCGTTCTTCAAACTATTGAGCCATCTGTTCTGTCTTCTCTTCAACTAGCTTGCCAACCTTATCATCAACAATTTTTCCAATGATGTCTTCAAGATTGGGTGGCAAGGATAATTGTCTTGAGCTCTCAGCAATGTCTGAGATAGTGTCTTGAGCTTGGGCTGGTGGATGAACCATAGAAAGAGCTAATGGTTGAGATGTTGTCTTAGCAGACTCGGCACCTTGCTTAGAAACACAGACCTCAGCAGACTGCCCAGCATGTACAGATGGAGGTTCAACAGAAGCAGGTTGAGAAGAGATTTCAGCATTCAGTTCAGGGCCTTCTACAATTAACTCCTCTACTATAGGTTTAGAAGAAGAGGTTGCTGGAGAGGCAGTGGCAGCTTGTACAATTTTCTTAGGGACATCTTTTGCCCAGTGGATAGGAGTAATTTCCTCCACATCCCTGCTGGTAATGGGGAGTGCCCACAGATCTTTGTAGATCATGTGCCTGATCTTGGAGAGTCCACACTTTCCTCTGATCTTGGGAATTTCTTGCTTCTCTTCCTGAGATAAGCCAGAAGATGAAGCTTCCCTGGTGCAGTGGATTATGTGAGACTTCCAGTAGTCAGCAGCTATTCTCTCTTCTATATTCCTCACATCCTCCATATACAGATAGTACTCAAGCTTGGAGTAATCAAAAGTTTCTTTAGATAAGTCCAGTATAGCAGAGTGAGCTTCAGGCATAACTCCTTTATTTCTTCTGCACTTCCTATCTTTGTCCTTGTTGAGATCTATCATGCCAAGCCTAGGACAAGCAGGGTAAGGAGCAATGCCTACACTTGTTTCCTTTCCATGCCTAAGCCAGGTGAAAGGAACACAATGTGCAGCTCTGTCTACTTGGAAGTAGCTGAACTCCCATTTCAGTATATTATAGAAAAGCTGATCTGTGAAGGGGTAAGAGGCTCTTCCATAGATGCTAGGATGTTTGAATTTCATCCATTTTGTCTCGCCATCCATGATGATGGGAATGTGCTCAGAAGATCTAGCTCTTTGCTCAGGTATTGTAGGCAGCTTGTTCCTTTTAGGGTCAGTCTCCCATACTGGAATGATGTACCTTTCTACTCCATCAGTCAAGGGAATCAGAGGTGGGGGTTTTCATGAGGTTGGGGTAAATTTTTCTTTGTGGGAAACGCTTAAGGGGTAGGTGGGTAAGGAGAGGTTCATGTTGGTTGTTCATTTCAGAGGGAAAGGGTCCTTTGGGAGGCTGAGAGTTTGGATATCTGGTGGTCCAAGGGTAGTCCTCATATGGTTCATAGTCATATTCAGCATATGGGTACCACCTGGTGAGAGGACTGTTAGGGTCGATCTCAAGGTCAGGTTGGTGAGTGTGAAACGGAACTCTCCAATCTCTCTTGATCTGAGCCCAATTTTCAGATTTGTTGGCAAAGAGAGTGGATGAGGGAACAATGGGTGGAAAGAGTTTTCTGAGGGGTTTAGGAAAAGAGGCACCTGGGCAAATTCCATTATCAGTTTGATGAAACCAGGGGTTAGAATCAGGTATAATTGGTGGAAAGATGGTTTTGATAGGTGAAGGTTGTGGTATGGTCAATTGATTTGGGGTGCTTTGTGGTGAGGATGGGGTTGTGGTTTGGTCAGTCTGGGTTTTTTGTGGTGAAGGTTGGGGTGTGGGTAGAGTAGGTCTATATACATCATCAAAGAAACCTACTTCAGGAGTAGGGACACTACCACTCACAGTATTGACAACAGGAGCATCTTATGCTAAATTAACAGGAATTTCAGTAGAGATGTTTACCTCAGAGGCTGCAAAGGTCCTTGCTTTCCTTGCAGGTTGCCTCCTCTTGGTAGGCACAGCAGCAGCAGCACTTGCTTTCCTTTTCAAGACTGTTCCCAGAGGAACATTATCTTCTTCATCATCCTCATCTTGAGACAAAACCAGCTTCCTTGCTTTCTTAGGAGTCGGTTGAGGATCAGGTTGAGGTGCCTCAGCTCTAGGCTCATTAATAACAATGCCTCTGGTAGGCCTTCTAGGGTTAGGCTTCCTGACGGCCATTGTCTTCTTCTTGGTTCCTTTCTTGAGACCAAGGGTTGCAGCAGTGTTGGCCTCAATTGATTCTTCTTTAATCTTCATCTTTTCCTCATGCTTGGCCATTTCCACTTGCTTGTAAGTGTCAAGTTGCATGCCACTAAGATTACTTCTGCCAAAATCAGCAGCTTGCATTTTTTTCTCACTAAGAAGTCTTTGTTGTTCATCCTGAGGCTTTGCATTCAGAACATCATACAAGCCTTGCTGTTTGAATATCTTTGACAGAAGGTGAGTGAAGGTGATGTGTGAGGCAGATTCTTTGTTGGTAATGGCATCCTTGAAACGATGAAACAGGATCCATGGCAAGTTTATCTTTGTTTCAAAGACCAAATTGCAAAGACAGAATTTATGAAGAGCTGATAGGTTGTCCTTAGACCCTATCTTATGCAGCACCACCTTGTTCAGGATTTGGTGAAGAATCCTGATGTGATCCTTCATCTCAGAGGATTTCCAAGAGTGAGTTCTCACGGTATCTTGCCTCATCAGGGTAACAGCAATTGTCTCTGTACCGCCTAGGTCTTCTTCCCAATTCTCCGTGAAGACCAAACCCTCTTGAGCACAAACTATCGCATCAGAGATGGTTTTCTCGGACATTGTTACCTTCCTTCCCAGCACAAACCCTACTACTTCTGTTTCAGTAATTTTCGGTCTTCTCCAGAATTCCCTTATCAAATCGGGATATACTGAGACCTTTTCCAGAAATATTCTATCCCAACCAGCAGCGTTAATAAACTTACTCACATCCAGGTTGTATTCACTTAGAATTTCAAAGTTGAAGTGATGTTCCATAGTTATACTCATGGTGTCAGTTGCAATATCAGGCACGAGAGTAGAGGTTGAAGCCATTGTTGAGTAAAAGAGTTAAGGTTTGGAAGAACAGAGAGTTCGAAAATTTCAGAGAGAGGTTAACAGGGATGAAGAGTAACAAAAGGTTTTCAGAGGGAAAGATGTTACTTTTAAAGAGTTTCGAATATCAACAGTTTTCAAAGAAAATTCAAAAGGAAATAATTGATAAGACATGTCTTTAGAGAAAAACGGCTTTGGTATATTGGGACCGTAAAAAGTTATGATGGGATTGATGGAAGTAGCTGACTCAGCAAGGAAATAATGAAAACCAAACGTTTTAAAATAATTATGTCCAGAGACAAATTAATGCAATAAATTTTTTTTTATGCCTAGACGAGTCCACACAAGATTGAGGGTGGACGCGTAGAAACATATGTAGTGGACGCGGCACACCAACAGTAGTGGACGCATAGACTACACGTGATCTGGATGCCATGACTAGTGGACGTGCAGTGAAAACATGCAATCAACAAATATACTAAATCAAACCACATACAACATATTTAAATGCTTTCTTATAAAGATAAATCTGTCCTCAGGAAGAGGTTTAGTAAAGATATCTGCCCATTGATGGTCAGTATCTACAAATTGAATATCAAAAACACCTTTTTGCACATAATCCCTAATAAAATAATGTTTGATTTCTATATGTTTAGCTCTAGAATGCAAAATTGGATTCTTAGATAAATTGATTGCAGCAGTATTATCACACATAAGTGGAATACTACTTACAAATACATTGTAGTCCTCCAATTGGTGTTTGATCCATAGAAGTTGTGAGCAGCAACTTGCAGCTGAGATGTATTCTGCTTCAGCAGTTGATAGAGCAATGGTACTCTGCCTTTTGCTTGACCATGATACTAGGTTAGCTCCAATGAAGTGACATCCTCCACTGGTGCTTTTTCTTTCAATTCTATCTCCAGCATAGTCAGCATCACAAAAGCCAACTAATTTGTAATTTTCATCTTTCTTAAAGCACAGACCAAGATTAGTAGTACCTTTTAAATATCTAAAAATTCTTTTAACTGCTGATAAATGAGATTCTCTAGGATCAGATTGAAATCGAGCACATAAGCAAACACTGAACATAATATCAGGCCTAGAAGCAGTTAGATATAAGACAGATCCAATCATACCTCTGTATACCTTCTGATCTACCTTTTTCTCTTTATCATCTTTGTTCAGTATGGACGTGGGACGCATAGGAGTGTTCATAGGTTTGCAGTCATCTATCTTAAACTTTTTGAGTAATTCCTTTGTATATTTAGTTTGATGGATGTATACCTCGTCCATAGACTGTTTAACTTGAAGTCCAAGGAAGAATTTGAGTTCTCCCATCATGCTCATTTCAAACTCTTTTTGCATTAACTTTGAAAATTCTTTGCACAAAGATTCATTTGTAGCACCAAATATAATATCATCTACATAAATCTGTACTACTATGAAGTTGGATTTAATTGACTTTCTAAACAAGGTTGTATCAACCTTTCCTCTATTAAAGCCATTATCCATCAGAAAAGAACTTAGCCTATCATACCAAGCTCTTGGGGCTTGTTTTAGGCCGTATAAAGCTTTCTTAAGCTTGTATATATGTTCAGGTTGGGTTTCACTCTCAAAACCCGGAGGTTGCATAACATAAACTTCTTCATTGATAAAGCCATTAAGAAAAGCACTTTTTACATCCATTTGAAAAAGCATAATATTATGATGTGTAGCAAATGAAAGTAAAATTCTGATAGCTTCTAATCTAGCAACAGGTGCAAAGGTTTCAGTATAATCTATACATTCTTCTTGAGAGTAACCTTGTGCAACTAATCTTGCTTTATTTCTTATAACCTTACCATTCTCATCAAGCTTGTTTCTGTAAACCCATTTTGTTTCTATAACAGATTTATCCTTAGGTAGGGTTACCAGAGTCCAAACTTCACTTCTTTCAAACTGGTTTAGTTCTTCTTGCATTGCTAAAATCCAACCATTGTCCAGCAGAGCCTCGTCTACTATCTTTGGTTCCAATTCAGAGACTAATGCAGAATCTTCTTGCTCTCTGAAAGTTGATCTGGTTCTTAGCTTATCACTTGGATTTCCAATGATTTGATCCGGTGGATGATAATTCTTGAAATGCCAAGTTCTCTGAACATTGTCTTGTTGAGAGGTGGATGTTTCTGGTTGATGAGAAATGTCTTCAACTTGATCATCAGCTTTAACTTCTGTTGTCTCTCCTGAGATGTTTAAGTCAAGATCTGCAAAACCTTCATCTAGCTCTGATAATTTGTTATCAGGCTGTTTGTCATCAAATCTAACATGTATAGACTCTTCTACTATTAAAGTTCTTGAATTATAGACTCTAAATCCTTATGAGGTTTCAGAAAATCCTAGTAGAATTCCATTATCTACCTTAGCATCAAATTTACCAAGTTGATCTTTTGTATTCAAAATATAACATTTACATCCAAAAGGATGAAAATAAGATATGTTGGGTTTTCTACCTTTCCACAATTCATAGGGAGTCTTATTCAGAATAGGTCTAATGTATATTCTGTTCTGAATGTAGCAGGCAGTGTTCACAGCTTCAGCCCAGAAGTGCTTAGGGACAGAATTGTCATTGAGCATAGTCCTAGCCATCTCTTGAAGAGATCTGTTCTTTCTCTCTACCACACCATTTTGTTGTGGTGTTCTTGGTATTGAGAAGTTGTGTTGAATACCACTTTCTTCACAAAACTCATGGAATAGCTCACTGACAAATTCTCCCCTATGATCACTTCTAATTGAAGCTATACACATGCCCTTTTCATTCTGTACATGTTTGCAGAATACAGAAAAGACCTTGAAGGACTCATCCTTGTGAGCAAGGAACATAACCCATGTCCATCTAGTGTAGTCATCTACAATGACTAGACCATATTTCTTACCACTGATAGAAGCAGTCCTTGTTGGACCAAAAAGATCAAGGTGTAGCAGTTCTAGTGGTCTCTTGGTACTAACAATATTCTTAGATTCAAAAGAACCTTTGACTTGTTTTCCCTTCTGACATGCATCATAGAGAGCATCAGATTTGAACTTAAGGTTTGGTAATCCTCTCACGAGGTTATGCTTATTTAGCTTTGAGATTAATCTCAAGCTTGCATAACCTAGCCTTTTATGCCAAATCCATCGCTCATCTTCAATGGACACTAAACATAAGACACTCTGATTTGAGAGGTCTTCCAAGTCAATTTTGTACAAACTGTTTTGCCTCTTAGCAGTGAATAAGATTGATCCATCATTCTTCTTGACATAACACATGTTCTTATTAAAAGAAACATCATATCCACTGTCACATAATTGACTTATGCTCAGTAGATTATGTTTTAAACCATTCACTAAAAGAACATTATCAATGGAGGGAAAAGGATGTTTACCAATTTTACCTATACCAGTGATCTTTCCTTTCTGGTTTCCTCCAATTGTCACCCAGCCACCATCCTTATGTCTAAGGTCTTGGAACATATACTTTTCTCCCTTCATGTGATGTGAGCATCCACTGTCCAAGTACCAGGACGCTTGTTTCTTTCCTGTTGTTAAGCAAATCTGCAACAGGTATTATCTTGTCCTTAGGTACCCAAACTGACTTGGGTCCTTTCATGTTAGTTTTCTTTAGACGAGAATATTTAGTATGTCTGTTATGTATGCATCTATATGTAGAATGCCCACTTTTCCACAAACTTTACAAAAGGTGTTGGACGGGCCTGATTTTGCTTTAGCATACCTAGCTGGAGCTTTTGAAGCTCTTTGCTGCATAGGTGGTTTTGACTTAATGTAAGATGCCTCAGGCTTCTTATTGTCATAACCAAGGCCAGATTTATCAAATGGTGACCTTGAATACCTTAGGATAAGACTAAGCTTATCTGAGCCTCCTACAAATTTTGACAGAGTGTCTGTCAAGTATGTTACATCTTGTTTCAGTTTTGCAACTTCATAAGAATTTTCAGGCTCACATTCAGATTTGTCAGTTAGACTGACATTCTCTGATTTTAGGTTATCATTTTCTTGAACTAGGCTTTGTTTTTCAATGTAGACTCTATCATATTCTTTTGTTAATTTTGCAAATTTCTTTTTAAGACTTTTGTATTCATGAGATAGTATGGATGAGTCATGCAGTAATTCATCAAAGGCATTTTTGAGAGTAGAAGGTTCAGAATCTGTTACCTCATCATCATCAGTGTACTCATTTTCTGATGATGTGTCAGCCATGAGGCAAATGTGTTAAGTCTCTAAAATGTCTGTGTGCATTTTCCTAAGTTTTGATGAAAACTAAACATTGGTTGATGATTTAATTAACCTACTTTGTGGTTGCTAACCTGTCTACTTAGTGTACAGATCAGAAAATAGCAAAACTCACCTGTCTGTCTACTTAAGTAACAACCTGTCTGGATAAGCAAAAAGTCAACCTGTCTGCTGACTAGGATTGTTGACTTTGTACAAATTGGTTTCAACCTGTCTCTGCTCTGCTCTCATACTCGTCTAAGGTTCTTTGTTAAGAACTCGAAGTACACGAAGCTTTTGGAAGCTGTCCCCTCATGTAGAAGACTCTGAATCTCTCTCTCACACTTATCAAGAAATTCAGAAGATTTCTCTCTCAAACAACCTAGGAAGTCAGAGACAAACTTCCAATTAAAGAATGTTTCCGACATGCTTTATTCCCTAGTACTTTCGGTTATTACACAAGAAGGGAAATGTACTCTGCAAAAGTACAAAAGCATTCTGCACAACTCTGATTTGGCTACTGCTCGATGCATAAAGCCATGATCCTTCATGTTAGAGTACAACCAACGTTTCCATTGCATTAATGGCTGCCCAGAACGACTCTATTGCATTTAATGAAGCTTTTCTTGAAGCCATCGTTGCAAGGAATGTCTCTAACGGATATTAAATGTTTGAAGGCTATAAATACAGAAGTCATTGAAGATGAACAGATAAGAGATTACAAAGCATTTAAGAGCCATTACTCTGTTCATTTATTCTATCTGTATTCTTCAATCATTTGAAGTTATTACGCAGACTTTCCTAAGCTTTACATTTAAACCACTCTCTGAGTGTTAGTGAAAGATCTGTCTGTCTAAAGTTGTATTTATTACAAACCAAATTTCTCAAATAAATCTGAGTGAGCCTGAAGAGGCTAGGTGTGCAAAGAATACTTGTCTTGGAGCCTGAAGAGGCTAGGTGTGCAAACAATACTTGGAGTCTGTAACCTGATCAGTTATAGTAGATAAATCTTGGTGCTGCCAAGGACTGGACGTAGCTCTTTGTGTTAAAGAGTGAACCAGGATAAATCACTGTGTTAATCTCTCTTCCCTTAAACTCTTTAGTTGTTTGATTATATTTCATCTGCATTCTAACAGAGGGGTTAAAAGTGTTTTTATCAAGCTTGTTATCATCTGTGTGCTTGTGTGGTTTTCTGTGAAAATACAACAGACAGGTGACCTGTCTGTGTAACTTATTTTACACCTGTCCGAACCTAGCTTCTGTGTGCGAAAAGTTTTCAACTTTATTTTAATTTCTGATAAACACAATTCAACCCCCTTCTCGTGTTTATAGTTGTCTATTTCAAAATGTTTGCCTCTTCCTCATCTGATGAGGATAAGTCCAAGTCCTCCCATGTAGCCATTAAGCCCTTCTTTTTCTTGAAGAACTTCTTCTTCTCTTTTAAATCAGGACAGTCAGCTTTGAAATAGCCTGGCTTTTTGCATTCAAAGCACAGAGGTGGACATTTTTCTTTGGAGTCTGATTTCTCCTTAGAAAATTTCTTGTTGAACTGCTTTCTCTTGAAGTTACCTTTCCTTCTTCACATATGTTGTATCTTTCTGGAGATGAAAGATAATTCATCTTCATCTGATCCTTCATCACAGTTTGAAGGTTCAGCATCATCTGAAGACTCAGCAGCTTTAAGGACTTTTGAAGAGATGGCTTTCTTTGCCTTTAAAGCAATGGATTTTCCCTTTCTGGAATTGTCTTCTTCATTTAGTTCAAGTTCATGAACTTTTAATGACCCTAGAAGCTCTTCCAGAGAGAGAGTGTTCAAATTCTTAGCTTCTTGAATGGCAGTGACCTTTGGTCTCCACTGCTTGGAGAGACTTCTCAGAATCTTTCTGATATGATCTCTATTCTCATATATTTTTCCAAGAGATCTGAGACTGTTTGTTATTGTTTGAAATCTTCCAAACATCTGATCTATAGTCTGATGATCAGTCATCTTGAAGAGTTCATACTGGTGAACCAGCATGCTTATCTTTGACTCCTTCACTTGTGATGAGCCTTCATGAGCAAAAGCCAGTGTATCCCAGATTTCCTTTGCTGTGTTGCAGCTGTGAACCTTATCATGTTCTGATCTGGTGATGGCACACATCAAGCAATGTTTGGCCTTGAGATTTAGTTGATGTTTAGCCTTTTGATCTACACTCCAATCTGCTCTAGCCAAGACTGCTCCATTTTCACCTCTTGGCTCAGAATAGCCATTCTCAATCAGTTCCCAGATGTCTAAGTTCTGCACATCCAGGAAGGCCATCATTCTCTTCCAATAGTCATAATCAGTTCTATCAAAGAGTGGAGGTCTGTTGATAGCTTGTCCTTCTGCATCCATGGTTATAGGATCGTACTTCCTCAGCACTTGTTAGATGCTCAACCCTTTCGAGGCTGAGCTCTGATACCAACTGAAGTTGACATAGGCAAACACAAGGAGGGGGGGGGGGGGGGTTGAATTGTGTTTGTTAATATTTTTCGAAAACAACCTTTTCAAGAAAAGTTTTCTCACACGATAAAGAGGCAGAAGTAAACACACAGAAAAACAAACTTTTGAAAGAATAACAAATTCAAGTTCAAATCCCCACAGTTAGTATAAACACGTAAAACTAAAGAGATAAGGGATTAGAAGATTCACGCAAGTTGTTTTATCCGGGTTCACTCTCTTCCAACCAAGAGCTACGTCCAGTCCCTTCTACTTGAAGGTTTTCTCCACTATTCTCCAGATAGATTACAACAAGTATTCAACACCTCTCCAGGCTCACAAGTATTCCTTTCTTACCAAGCCTCTTTAGGCTCTACCTCTAACAAAGAGTTTTTGGTTTCTTTGATCTTCTAACTCACTATGTGTGAGAATATGAAAGTTTAAGATCAGATGAATATTATAGCAATATTCAAACTAAGATATTACAGACTTTTGCTTTCTGAAAGAATAAAAGAATGTTTTTGCTCGCAAGAGATTTCTTGAGATTTCTGTATATGAGCAAAAGTTCTTTCTTCAAAAGTCTTGGTCTTCTATTTATAGAGACCTTGCTCCAGTCTTCAAAATCATCAACAGCTGTATTTGAATTTTTTGTTTAGGGATAGAATCAACAATGTAATATCCGTTGTGACTCAGCTTGCTCGTGGCCATTGTACTATGTGACAATATTCTTGCATGAAATGGGCACACCTCTGAGCAAATGCAAGTTGAAAACTGTCTTGCCTTCCTTATACAAATTCCAGCTATTCTAGCGTAAAAGGTGACAGGGTACAAATCGTTTTGCATTGTACTATATTGCTTTTTGCAATTCCTCATATGTACTATGTCTCTCTCATAGAAACAAGATAATAAAACCGTTAATAACAAATAAGAAAGACCATCATATATTTGAAATAAATATCAATCATTTGAAATAAATTCAATATGGTTCAGATTGCATTAAATAAGATATCAAAGCTCATATTCTTCGTCCATCAAAGCAATTGTAAAGCAAGGTCAGTAAGAATTCTTTAAAGGCATCGTCCACTGACGTGGCAAGAATTCTACGTCTACTTAATTTATTGGTCTTGCTAGACCTTGAGTTGTTTAAGATCTCCATCCTGTGACATGGCATTTAGTAAGACATGTTTTTATTGGAGAGCAACTCGCGTCTACTAAAAAGGATTTCTCCGCCTACTAGTAAGCATTCAAGCGCTCGTCCACTGACGTGGCACTTGAGTTAAAGGAAATCCTTCCAGTGGTAGAATGGACTCGACCACTCAGGGAATCTTTCGATTAAAGAATTAAGTTACAAATGTACGCGGATAAAGACTTGTTAGATCTTAACTAACACTTTGTCATACAGATTTAATCCTTTTTGTTAACATCAAAACTCAGAGATTATTTAATCCAAATTACTTTGGTTCCAACAGATATATATGCTCAATGATTGAATCTTCTAATATAACACAAATGTTCTTGTTTTCCAAAATTAACTTTATCCTTCAACCAATAGTTGACATTTTCATTCCCTGTCTCGACTGAGAAAAAAATAAGTAATTTATAATTTGTGTAATTGTTTTTTTTTATTAAAAAAACACAACTGTATCCAAATTGAGTAACAATGCTTTCCTAACAATTAGATAAATATTTCCATGTCCTAGCTAATGAAAAAGAAGGTTTTGGTTCCAATTTTGTTATTTTGAAGCTATGCTCTTTACTTATTTGAAACTTCTATCTCTCTTCTCTCTAATTCCTTCTCTCTTCACTCTTCACTCTCAAACATTTTTCTTCATCACAAGGTAAACCCCAGTATTTTTTTTACTATAAAAAAAAATTGGTACCTTACATTGTTAGTGAGACTCCTCCTTGTAGTGTCTGTTGTCCGAAAAAGTTTCTGTTCTCACCACCCCACTCCACTGCTTGGGTATTACCTACTTACCTATCATAAATACATAGAAATATAAAACTTACAAAATCAAGATATTATTATGGATGATTAACTTTATTATGGATAATGTCCAAACTATTATTTTGATGACCTAGGTAGTTAAATTAGTCTTTAGTCAAGTGCACATTTGGATGATTAAATTTTGCAATTTTTTTTAATTAGTTAATACTTTTACTTTCTTCATTTTCAGCTATCCTCTTTCAATCAATACTGATGTTGTTTATCACATGTTCATATAATAACTATAGCCAATTAGCCAGCTTGATTAGTGAAATTGGGGAACACCCTTTTTCTGACATGGTGTTGTTCTCAGAAACAAGGTAAGAAACGATAAATGGGGATGATTTTGGATCTAGGAGGATGTTAAGGTATTAAATGTTGCAGGGATATAATAACAAACCCAAACGGGAATATCATCCTCTAGTACGAACATTGTCATTGGGAGAATCATTCAAAACAAGGTAAATGAATAGAAGGGTGGTATCAGTTTTCTATGAAGAAAGCAAAGAAATATCATATTGAATTTCTTCTATATGCTTATATTCAATACTGCATGAAGCCTTTTTTTTTTTTTTAGTAAAAAGCTTTTCTTTTTCTGCTCTATTTTTTCTGTGCTTAGCAACATGTGTTAATATATGGAATTGTAACCTAATCTAATAAGAAGCATGCTACCTTCACAGTTTTCATGGAAGAATAGCTATGATATTTTGTCAGGCATGGGACATTAAGGAAATTGTTGAAATTATTAAAGACTTCCTTAACTTGATCTTTTTAGAGGCAGTAGGTTTTGGGAGATAGATGAAGTGATTAGGGTATGTTTTGATTTGTACTTTTACTTATTTTCCGTCGTCTGATATGAGCATCCTCTGAAGTTATTATTTGTTGCACCATTATATATTTTTGGTTTCCTAGGGTATCCTCCGCACGCAACTGCGGAGACTAATCCCTCGAGGTACTGGACGATATTTAAGGGCTGACCTCTCCCAACCAGGTTGTTGCACCATTATATGAATATATTAGTTTTTTTTTTAATAAGGCCTGATAACCATAAAGGACTACTTAATGACAAAAAAAAAAAAAAAACTGAAATGCTATAAATTTATTCATAAACATATTTTTTTTTTATATAAACATATGTTAAAATAGTCATAAATTGAAATGGTATATTAACATCTATTTTATATAAATAATAAATATGAATAAATTAGTTTTTTTTAATAAGGCCTAATAACTGTAATGGACTACTTAATGACAAAAAAAAAATTGAAATGCTATAAATTTATTCATAAACATATGTTTTTTTTTTTATAAATGTAATATGTTAAAATAGTCATAAATTGAAATGGTATATTAACATCTATTTTATATAAATAATAATAATACAGTCAGCCAATTTCCTAATGAGATACTGCCCCCAAGTGTGTATTCATCTTCTAACTTTCTAAAATATGCATTTCCAACTCTAGATGATTGAAAATTGGTTTAATATTATTTACAGATGTATGTTCTCCTTTGGTCTACCTGAAGAAATTAGTATATTAGTTGTATCAGTTAGCACATTTTGTTGCATTAGTTATTTTTTTATCTGTATAATTGTGAGATCTGTTTTCAGTTGTAACAGATTCTTAGCCTTGACAGCTTGTTATTAGACTTTGTCCAAAGAGGGTCAAGTTGTATAAATAGATATATATGCTGCACATTAATGATAAGAGGAAATATTTAGTTCAATGCTATTATTCAGTTCTAAAGCACTTTCAATATTTTACATGGTATCTAGAGCCAAAATCCTGGTAAAGTAATTCTGTTTTACTGTAACCATCTTCCATGGCTGTGGTAGAAGATGATAAAGATTCTCCATCGAGCAAAGGCGAAATGAACAAGCTTGGAGAAGACAAGACGAAAGAAAATATGAAGAACACTAGCAGTGAAAGTCACTTGGATATTATGTCTCCCTATTTCCTTCATGCTTCAGATAATCTAGGTCAAATCTTTGTGAGTGAACCCCTTCATGATGGCAATTATGGAGAATGGATCATCGACATGAGCAATGCGTTGTGTGCTAAGAACAAAATAGGATTCGTAGATGGGTCTATTCCTATGCCAGATGCGAGTTCCCCAAACTTAGCACATTGGATGAGATGCAATGCTATGGTCAAAGGATGGCTCAAAAGCAGTATGGACAAGGAGGTCAAAAAAAGTGTAAGATATGCCAACACTACTGCTCGCGAGATCTGGGCAGATCTTGAAGAAAGATTTGCGAAGGAGAGTGCACCAAGACTCTATGAACTCAGGCGAGCCATCACCCTCCTTCGGCAAGAAAAGTTGTCAATACCTGCATACTATATGAAGTTAAAGGCCTTATGGGATGAAGTCCAATCAATTTATCCTTGGCCAAAATGCACCTACAAAGGCTGCAACTGTTATGTCTAGAAACGACTGGCGCAGATGAGAGGATCAGTTGTACGATTTCCTTATATGTTTGGACGAGGTGTTTACCACAGTCAAGACACTCTTTGCACCACATCAACAATTACTCTTGGACATGCCTATCATTTGGTTGCTGAAAATGAGCAACAAAGAATCATATCAACTATGCATAAGCCAACAATTGGGACAACTACGTTTCAGACTCAAGGTGTTCGATATAAAGACACAGAGGAGCATAGAACCAATAAAAAGGAAAGGCCAAAGTTCGACCATTGCCAAAAGATTGGGCATGTGCAAGAAGAGTGCTGGGAGATGGCTACCCACAAGATTGGAGAAAATCCAATTGTGACAAGAAAGAAAAAGCCAATTCATGGAACAACAAGAAAGCTGGATACAAGGCAGCTCAGGTTATTTCAGTAAGTAGTCCAATTCCTGGCTTAACTGCCCAACAATATGAAAGACTTCTACAACAATTGAAGAGTGATATAGAAATCACAGCAACATCACAACAAGCAAAACCCATTGTCAACATGGCAGGTAATCCTATACTTGGTAGACCCTAGGTAATTGACTCAGGGGCTATAGATCATATAACATGTGATGAAAATTTGCTAAGAGAAATATCCATCTCTAGTCAACAACCTATTCACATTCCCAATGGTGCTTCTGTACCAGTAAAGGGCTCGGGAAAGGCAAGACTTCCAAATGGAATGAAAATAAGTTGTGTTTTGCATATACCTGACTTTCAATGCAATTTGATTTCTATTAGCAAGTTAACAAAATATTATAATTGTGCTATAACATTTGTTGCTGATTTATGTGTGGTATAGGACTTACATTCGAGGTTCCTGATTGGAATGGGTAGAAATCGTGATGGGTTATATCTTCTGGAGCCTGTACAAGATGAAAGAGTGGCAATGAAAGTTGACAAATCTAATGATAGTCATCCCTGGTACTCTTGGCTTGGTCATGCATCAGAAGATAAAATCACACGAATAGGTCTTGAAGTAAATAAAAGTTCAAATAGGTTTCTTTGTGATTCTTGTATACGAGTAAAACAATCAAGGCTCCCTTTTCCTTTAAGTACAATAAAAACCAATGCTTGTTTTGAACTTATCCATTGTGATATATGGGGTCCTCACAATATTGCATCACACATAGGAGCACATCCTTTTCTTTCAATTGTTGATGATTATAGTAGGGGAGTCTGGGTATATCTCATGAAATACAAATCTGAGGTTGAACGTTACTTGTAAAATTTCATATGTATGATTGAAACTCAGTTTGGGAAAAGAATTACAAGGGTAAGAACAGATAATGGTTTAGAGTTTACCTCAGGGAACATGCAAAAGTTCTATGAAGGAAAGGGAACAGTGAGAGAGCTGTCTTGCACATACACACCCCAACAAAATGGGGTGGTAGAGAGGAAATATAGACACATATTGGAAATAGCTCGGGCTTTAAGGTTTCATGTAGCCTTGCTATTGAGTTTTGGGGAGAGTGTGTGCTCACTGCAGTGCACATCATAAACAGATTACCATCAAAGGTAATCAACAATAAGACACCATATGAGGTAATGTGTGGAGAGAAGCCAAATTACCAACATTTAAGGGTGTTTGGATGCTTGGCATATGTTTTAAAACCAAGAAGAGATGGTAAGTTTGATAAGAGGGGAAGAGCTAGTATTTTCGTGGGATATCCTTTGGGTCAAAAGGGATACAAAGTCTATGATACTAAGAATAATGAAATGCTTGTATCAAGAGATGTTGTTTTCTTCGAAAATGAGTTCCCTTTCAGGAAAAATGAGCAGATTAAAGAATCCCTGCAACCTGAATTTATATCTTGGTAAGACCATCCAAAGGATATTCAACAAAAGGCACCTTATGTCAATAAAAACACAACTACTGCACGAAGAGCAGAATTTACAGAGGCTAACCGAGGGCTAATGCAAAAGATTTTGAAGGTAGAAATAGGGATATTAATGAAGAAAGGAATGGTGGAAGAATTAGATAGCTTCCAAGACACCTCAGAGATTATGAAGTGGATTTGCCACCTTCCATTTCTCATCCTGAAACTTCTACTCCTACAGGTAACTTGGTAAAGTATCCTCTATCCAATTATGTTTCTTATGATAAGTTTTCTCATTCACACTTGGCTTACTGGGCGGCCATCACCTCATATGATGAGCCAAAGAACTTCTTTCAGGCTGCCAAGAATAAACACTGGAGGGAAGCTATGAAGAAGAAGATTGAGGCTTTGGCCAACAATGGCACATGGGTTCTAACACCTATCCTAGAAGGAAAGCATGCTTGAGACGCCCCGACATCCCATTAAAGAACAATCCTATTTAACTAAGACTTAACTCGTTTTATTAGTGTTGGCGCGGATATACATTCGAAAATATTATAAGTTTGCAGATGCGATAAAATTAAAACCATTTAAACATACACATCGGAAGGAAGATATGTAACACCCTGAATTCCACCCAACATTAATAAATGTTAATGTGTTAGACTTAGCTTATATATGTTTATATATGCTTGTTATGCTTGTTCTGGATGTCTAAGTTCATGTTTGGGGAGGTTTAGCCTTAGGAAGGTTCAATAGTTTTAGAGTCCTAATAACCCGTTTCACCGTTTTGGCCATATCATGACTTCTAAATGTCTGATTAGGGTGATCTTCGATGAGTTTGAAAGATAAGAGAATTATCTACAAGTCTTATTTTAGGTGTTTTGGCCAAATTCGACTGTTTCAGTCTCACCCCACGAGAATTTGATCGCCCCACGAAAATCTAAAATTCAACTTTGCGCTTTCGCCTTCGCCCCGCGAATCCTGTTGACAGAAATTGGTTCACTGGCTTGCCCCTCGAATGGGAGCTCGCCCCGTGAATACGTGCAGAACCAGAAAACACGTTTTAGATTCGTTTTAAGCCCAAATCGTGTTCCAACCCGTTTTTAACCCCTAAAACACGATCTAAACCCTAGTCTATCACGTCCCAACACTCAGAACTGCCTCCCTTCTCTTTTTCTCTCAATTTCCATCAATCGTCTCTAGAAAACTCTCTCAAGGTAATCCGTTCTTGCACCGTTCTTCACCATTCTTGGATAGGAGAACATCGCTGCAAAGATGTGATCATCGTATTCGCTGTTTAAACCTTTAAACAAGGTAAGATTCGTACACCTCATCCCTCTCATTCTTTTCCCTTTTGATTTCTTAGCCTAAGAGTCTAATTAAGGTGTTTCCTTGTTGTTCTTGAGGTCGTAGATAAGTGCTTGTGAGAAGAGACCCTAGAGGACCCTTTTTCTTCTTTTACCGCATAAAAGGTATGGGGAGAAGAAATAGTATGAGTATGTAGGCTTGGGGGTAGCGTAAGACGAAGGGCTCCCATAACCCTTTACGTTTGATAACATGTTAGTATGCCTATATGCTTAATTGCTATTCTATATTAAATTGTTTATAGTGATGATGTTGGCATGAGTCTTATTGATAAAGGTTGTCTATTATGAGTATAATGATAAATGAATGCCTTGAATGAATGAATTTCCATTTTTATGAGTTTGTGATGTATTGGCTGTTGATTGTTGTTATGAATGCGTTAAATCTGTTAATAACGTTAAGGGAGGTTGTCCCCCTTTGTTCGTAAGACTAAATTATAGTAATGAGAGTAAGGATTACCAAACGATTTAGTCAAGACCCTAGGGATTTAATCTTTGAGCAAATAGGGACAATTAAATGAATTGAGATTAAATGATTAATTCCCCTTTTATAAGACATGAATATTTAATCAATATTAATGAAATTGATGAACACTAGATTAGTAAAAACCATTAGGATTGAATCTTGATTTTTTCCCAAGGATTTGGCAAAAGGGTCTGTGACCCTTCTGCCCAGACTAGCAGGGCGCGCACTTGAGCACGCTCGTGCTCCCATTCAAACTCCAGATCAGGGCGCGCTGCTTAAGCACGCCCGTGCTCAATAGTCAGCACGATCGTGCTTGACTTTGAGCTCAGCTCGACTGTGCTGAGGGGTGAGCTCGCCCGTGCTCGCCTATGCAGAATAAAATGCAGAACAGTGTAGAAGCAGGGGCTTCACCCCAAATGCTCTAAAAAACTTAATAAAATACCAACGGAACATGAAGACCAAAGACAAGTGATAAGATTTATGTACCTTGGTAGCCTAGTGGCCAAAGGGGCCTTGATGCATGATGGTCAAGGTGGTAATCTCTAGTGCTTAATGGCTAGAGTGTTAATTAAAGATAATGTGGTACCTTGGTAGCCTAATGGCCAAGGGGACCTTGATGCTTGATGGTCAAGGTGATAATCTCTAGTACAGAACGACTAGAGTGTTTAATTAATGAATATGAAACGATAACGATAATCCTCGATAGCCGAGTGGTCGAGGTGTTGATGGTGTTAAAACTTGGGTAGCCTAGTGGTCCAAGCGGAGGTGGTGGTTGTGCTTGTGTGTTGTGTTGAGCATGCATTCATGCATCGGAGATGATAATGGAGGATGTTCAACATAGTGGAGGTCGTCCGAGAGTAAGGCGATCTGGCAGTCTGCGGTGATTCAAGTGAATCATGTACAACCGTGGTGGCGAATCAGAGAGTAAGGTGCGTCGGCTATCCTAGAGGTCCACCCAAGGTTTGGTGGATTACCCCAGCGTTGGTGCTTATTGGCCAATGTGGAAATGTAACTCCGAAGTTGACTTCCTGCGATAGAACGGATCCAAGTGCATAATGGAGTAGTGGAGCATAGTTGCATTGCATAGCATACACGTTTGTATGATGATGGTATCATGTTATATTGATGTTTGTTATAACATGCTTGTTTGATGTATGCTCGTCTTGCTAACTGCTTCCTTGCCATTATATTCATATATATGTTTCTTACTCCCTATCTCTATGTTTCTTGTTGTGGCATGTATCTTTTATGTAGAGGACGGCGAGCAGCCAGTTGAAGAGTGACTCCAAGGAGCCGTGACTTTTTGGTTAGGATTTCCAATTTTTCAGTAGTTAGTTAGTTTGTTCAGTTTGTACCCGAGGATGTTTTCCGGATTGGTTATACCAGCTCTATATGGGACATCAAGGGTTGGGTTTTATTTATGTTATGTTTTAATTTTTCGCGTTTGATACAATGTGATGTTCTCTATCCGTGTCAGCTTTAATTTTTTTAATAAATGATGTTTTATTTTAATTTACCCTATCTTTTAATGCTTCATATGTATGCGGGGTAGAGGGTGTCACATTTAGTGGTGTCAGAGCAAGTCTGTCCTATCAGGCCGTGGTATGAGTCTGTTTTGAGTCTTTTGTGTGCTCTTGTTTGAATTGTCGATATTTATATAGACAATGTTATGTGGTACTAAGTACTTATAGCTTCGCTTTGGCTTGACTTAAACGATCCAAGAAGCTTGTGAGTGCTTCTTATGTTTAGGAAGGTTGTTATATTATATTTTGATAATAAGAACTCTGCAGCTGATCTTGTGCGCTTACCTTTTAAAAACAGCTCAATGTTATTCTTGGCATGAACTGGTTATCTTCCAACCACGTCCTTCTGAATTGTTTTGATAAAACCATAGTTTTTGGAACTCCAATGGAGTCTAGGAATCCGACCTTTCTCTCTACCAACCAAGTTAAGGCTTCTATGGCCCAAGTGTACATGATGCTATCTTCCTTGGAAGTCGAGAGCCCTCCTGATGTCGACAGCGTGCTTGTTGTGCAAGAATTTCCTGAAGTGTTTTCGGGGGATGTTTACGAACTACCTTAGAGAGAGATGTGGAGTTTACCATAGACTTAGTGCCTGGCACTGGGCCTATATCCATAGCACCTTATAGAATGCCTCCTATAGAGCTAGCTAAGTTGAAGAAACAGTTAGAGGATCTGATGCAAAAGCAGTTCATCAGGCCTAGCATATCCCCATGGGGAGCGCCAGTGTTGTTGGTGAAGAAGAAGGATGACAATATGAGGTTGTGTGTCGACTATCGACAGCTCAACAAAGTGACCGTTAAGAATAGGTATCCCCTCCCTAGGATTGATGATCTTATGGATCATTTGATTGGGGCTTGTGTTTTTTCGAAGAAAGATTTGAGGTCAGGATACCATCAGATTTGGGTTAAGTCTGAGGACATCCCGAATACAGCGTTTAGGACACGATATGGTCACTACGAGTATTTAGTTATGCCTTTTGGTGTGACTAATGCTCCTGCTGTGCTCATGGATTATATGAACAAGACCTTTCACCTTTACTTGGATAAGTTTGTGGTGGTTTTCATAGATGACATCTTAGTGTACTCCAAGACCAAGAAGGAACATGAGGATCACTTGAGGGTCGTCTTGCAGACCCTTAAGGAGAAGCAGTTGTATGCTAAATTGTCTAAGTGCGAGTTTTGGTTAGAGGAAGTGAGTTTCTTGGGTCACGTGATCACTAAAGGTGGGATAGCCGTGGACCCGGCTAAAGTAGAGACAGTGCTCCAGTGGGAAGCGCCAAAGTCAGTGACCGAGGTTAGAAGTTTCTTATGTTTAGCAGGGTACTATAGGAGAATCATAGAAGGTTTCTCTAAGTTAGCTTTACCCTTGACCCGTCTTACAAAGAAGGGACAGTTGTTTGTATGAGACTCTAAGTGTGAGGAGAGTTTTTGAAACCCTGAAGGATAGGTTAATATCAACACCAGTTTTGATTTTGCCCGATCCTAGTAAACCTTTCGTAGTGTATTGTGATGCATCGAAGCAAGATTTAGGTGGAATGTTGATGCAAGATGGTAAGGTAGTAGCTTACGCTTCTAGGCAGTTGAAAATCCACTAGAAGAACTACCCTTCCCATGACCTCGAGTTAAGAGCTGTGGTGTTTGCCTTAAAAATCTGGAGGCATTACCTTTATGGAGCTAAGTTTGAGGTTTTTAGTGATCATAAGAGTTTGAAATATCTGTTTTACCATAAAGAGCTCAATATGAGGCAACGTAGGTGGATGGAGTTCTTAAAGGATTATGAGTTTGATCTGACCTATCACCCAGGAAAGACCTATGTAGTGGCTGATGCTTTGAGTAGAAAAACCTTACACGTCTCCGCCTTTGATGGTTAGGGAGATGGATCTGATCGAGGAGTTTAGATACCTAAGTTTAGCTTGGGAAGTTACCCCTAAGAGCATTAGGCTTGGAACCTTGATGGTTACCAATAGTTTGATGGATGAGATTAGAGAAGGCCAAAAGGTAGATAAGTATCTCTTAGACCAGAGGGAGTTGCTTGCTCAAGGTAGATACCTTAGTTTTAAGGACGGAAGCGATGGAGTCTTGAGGTTCAAAGATAGTGTTTGGATACCAGATATCCCGGAACTTAGGAAGTTGATCCTTGAAGAAGGACATAGGAGTGGATTGAGTGTGCACCCAAGTGCCACTAAGATGTATCAATATTTAAAGAGGATGTTTTGGTGGCCTATGATGAAGAAAGATGTGGCTGAGTTTATGTATGCTTGTTTAGTGTGCCAAAAGGCTAATGTAGAACACTAGAAACCATCAGGAAAGTTACAACCTTTAAGTATCACAAAATGGAAATGGGACAGTATTGCCATGAATTTTGTATCTGGACTCCCGAGGACTCCAACCGGTTATGAAGTGATATGGGTTGTTGTGGATAGATTGACTAAGTCTGCCCATTTCAGACCGATGAACATGGAATATCCTTTGGAAAAGTTGACCCGATTGTATATCAAGGAAATAGTTAGGTTACATGGTGTACCTTCTAGCATAGTGTTGGATAGAGACCCGATGTTTACCTCTAGGTTTTGGACTAGTTTGCATGATGCCTTAGATACCAAGCTTAGGCTAAGTTCAGCCTATCACCCGCAGACAGATGGTCAGTCTGAGAGAACCATCCAGTCCTTAGAGGACTTACTTAGAGCTTGTGTGCTAGAACTATCTAGTAGTTGGGACAAGTTTTTTCCCCTAATAGAGTTCACTTACAACAACAACTACCATTCCAGTATTGGGATGGCACCTTATGAAGCTCTTTATGGGAGGAGATGTATGACACCTTTGTATTGGAATGAACCTGGTGATAGTGTGGTGTTAGGACCTGAGATAGTGGAAGAAACCACGGAAAAGGTGAGGATGATTCAGGAAAAGATGAGAATGGCATAGAGTAGGCAGAAAAGCTACCATGACAAAAGGAGGAAGGCGATCACGTATTCTTGAGAGTTACTCCAACAACTGGGGTTGGTAGAGTGATGAAAGCGAAGAAACTTACCCCCAAGAGTCGGTGAAGTCGCTTACCAAATAGCTTTGCCACCTTTCTTGTCCAAACTTCATAATGTTTTTCATGTTTCTAAACTTCGTAAGTACATTCATGGCCCAAACTATGTGATAGTCCCTGACACAATTCAGTTAAAAGAGAATTTGACTTTTGAGGTACAACCCCTTCGAGTTGAGGATCGGAGGGCGAAGTAGCTGAGAGGCAAGGAGATTCCTTTGGTTAAAGTCGTTTGGAGTGGGGCAACCGAGGAAAGTGCTACATGGGAGCTTGAGAGCAATATGATGGAAGCATACCCGCACCTATTCAATCGAAGTGAGTAGAAATTTCGAGGACGAAAACTTTTGTAAGGGGGGTGGAATTGTAACACCCTGAATTCCAAAATATGTTAATAAATGTTAATGTGTTAGACTTAGCTTATATATGTTTATATATGCTTGTTATGCTTGTTATGGATGTCTAAGTTCATGTTTGGGGAGGTTTAGCCTACGGAAAGTTCAATCGTTTGAGTCCTAATAATCTGTTTCACCGTTTTGGCCATATCTTTAGTTCTAGATGTCCGATTGGGGTGATCTTTGACGCGTTGGAAAGCTAAGAGAATTATATACAAGTCTTATTCCATGTGTTTTGGCCAAATTCGACTGTTTCAGCCTCACCCCGCGAGAATTTGGTCACCCCACGAAAATCTAAAATTCAGCTTTGGTCTTTCGGCTTCGCCCTGCGAATCCAATTGACAGAAATTGGTTCTCTGGCTCACCACGCGAATACGTGCAGAACCAGAAAACGCGTTTTAGGTTCTTTTTAAGCCCAAATCATGTTCCAACCCATTTTTAACCCCTAAAACACGATCTAAACCATAGTCTATCACATCCCAACACTCAGAACTGCCTCCCTTCTCTTTTTCTCTCAAATTTCTATCAACCGTCTCTAGAAAACTCTCTTTAGATAATCCGTTCTTGCACCGTTCTTCACCATTCTTGGATAGGAGAACATGGCTGCGAAGACGTGATCATCGTATTCGCTGTTTAAATCTTCAAACAAGGTAAGATTCCTACACCTCGTCCCTCTCGTTCTTTTCCCTTTTGATTTCTTGGCCTAACAGTCTAATTAAGGTGTTTCCTTGTTGTTCTTGAGGTCGTAGATAAGTGCTTATGAGACGAGACCCTAGAGGACCCTCTCTCTTCTTTTACCGCATAACAGGTATGGGGAGAAGAAATAGTATGAGTATGTAGGCTTGGGGGTAGCGTCAGACGAAGGGTTCCCATAACCCTTTACGTTTGATAACATGTTAGTATGCCTATATGCTTAATTGCTATTCGATGTTAAACTGTTTATAATGATGATGTTGGCATGAGTCTTATTGATAAAGGTTGTCTATTTATGAGTATGATGATAAATGAATGCCTTGAATGAATGAATTGCCATGTTTATGAGTTTGTGATGTATTGGCTGTTGATTGTTGTTATGAATGCGTTAAATATGTTAATGACGTTAAGGGAGGTTGTTCCCCTTTGTTCATAAGACTAAATTATAGTAATGAGAGTAAGGATTACCAAATAGTTTAGTCCAGACCCTAGAGATTCAATCTTTGAGCAATCAGGGACAATTAAATGAATTGAGATTAAAGGATTAATTCCCCTTTTGTAAGACATGGATATGTAATCAATATTAATGAAATTGAGTAAAAACCATTAGGATTGAATCTTGATTTATTCACATGGATTTGGCAAAAGGGTCTATGATAGACCCTTCTGCCTAGACCAGCAGGGCACGCACTTGAGCACGCCCGTGCTCCCATTCAAACTCTAGATCAGGGCGCGC
Source organism: Echinosophora koreensis (assembly GCA_035048595.1). Classification (NCBI taxonomy): domain Eukaryota; kingdom Viridiplantae; phylum Streptophyta; class Magnoliopsida; order Fabales; family Fabaceae; genus Echinosophora; species Echinosophora koreensis. The sequence continues at coordinate 300,751 of JAPCYP010000159.1, read as the reverse complement.
TGCTTAAGCATGCCCGTGCTCAACAGTCAGCATGACTGTGCTTGACTGTGAGCTCAGCTCGACCGTGCTGAGGGGTGAGCATGCCCGTGCTCGCCTATGCAGAATAAAACGCAGAACAGTGCAGAAGCAAGGGCTTCACCCCAAATGCTCTAAAAGACTTAATAAAATAACAACGGAACATGAAGACCAAAGACAAGTGATAAGATTTATGTACCTTGGTAGCCTAATGGCCAACGGGACCTTGATACATGATGGTCAAGGTGGTAATCTCTAGTGCTTAATGGCTTGAGTGTTAATTAAAGATAATGTGGTACCTTGGTAGCCTAGTGGCTAAGGAGGCCTTGATGCTTGATGGTCAAGGTGGTAATCTCTAGTATAGAATGACTAGAGTGTTTAATTAATGAATATGGAATGATAATGATAATCCTCGATAGCCGAGTGGTCGAGGTGTTGATGGTGTTAAAACTTCGGTAGCCTAGTGGCCCAAGCGGAGGTGGTGGTTGTGCTTATGTGTTGTGTTGAGCATGCATTCATGCATCGGAGATGATAGTGGAGGATGTTCAACATAAGGAAGGTCGTCCGAGAGTAAGGAAATCTAGCCGTCCACTGCGATTCAAGTGAATCATGTACAACCGTGGTGGCGCATCCAAGAGTAAGGTGCGTCGGCTATCCTAGGGGTCCACCCAAGGTTTGGTGGATTGCCTCGGCGTTGGTGCTTATTGGCCAATGTGGAAATGTAACTCCGATGTTGACTTCCTAAGATAGAACGGATCCAAGTGCATAATTGAGTAGTGGAGCAGAGTTGCATTGGATAGCATACACGTTTGTATGATGATGTTATCGTGTTATATTGCTGTTTGTTATAACGTGCTTGTTTGATGTATGTTCGTCTTGCTAACTGCTTCCTTGCCATTATATTCATATACATGTTTCTTACTCCCTATCTCTATGTTTCTTGTTGTGGCATGTATCTTTTATGCAGAGGACGGCGAGTAGCCAGTTGAGTAGTGACTCCGAGGAGCCGCGACTCTTTGGTTAGAATTTCCAGTTTTTCAGTAGTTAGTTAGTTTGTTCAGTTTCTATCCGAGGATGTTTTCCGGATTGGTTATACCAGCTCTGTATGTGACATCAAGGGTTGGGTTTTATTTATGTTATGTTTTTATTTTCCGCGTTTGATACAATATGATGTTCTCTATCCGTGTCGGCTTTAATTTTTTTAATAAATGATGTTTTATTTTAATTTACCTTATCTTTTAATGCTTTATATGTATGCTGGGTATAAGGTGTCACAAGATAAAACTGCAGATATGTACATAGTATATACATCATGTCTCCAACAGTATCATCAATCCCAACAGAAGGATCAGAAGCTTACCGTCTATACAAATTGGGTAAAGAAACAGTAACTGGTCATAGAGAAAGATACATAAAAACCTAAACAGACAGCATCTACCCTCCCGACTGTCACAATACATCCAAAGTCAAAAGATCAAAAGAAGACTATGCTCACAGAGGCTCTCCCTAGCAGACGCTGTAACACCCCGTTTTCTTGCATCTTACCCGGTAATTATATTCTATATTTTTACCTGCAATCCAGAAGATGATTTTGACAAAAAAAAAGATCATATTTGAAACCTTTAATATTGAAGGAGGTTATGGTTAAAATTTTGGGTTTAAAACTCAGACGGAAATCGGTCTGCGTTTTTACTGACAGTATAATTTTATACCAGCAGAAACCCTAATTTGCCCCAAACTGAAAAATTCTAGATTTTATCATAATTTAATTGATAATGTCTATTTCTAAAATTTTTGTACAAAATTAAAATAGTATAATTTATTCGAACGAATCTTGACAGGAAACACGCGAAAACCTAAATCGGGAAAACGACGGAGCCGGATACGGAACTGCAGAGATAGGTCGGGAGGATCAGATCGATGAGTCATTGTGACAACTCACATGGGTGAGTCACCATGGTGAGTCACACCATGAGTCACCATGTCATGATTACAATCTTAGAAAATATCTTAATTTCCTTGCAAAAAGACCAAAATGCCCTTAGCTTTTCTTGAAAATTTCAAATGAGTCCCACAATGTTTTGGGCCATTTTTACCTCCAAATATTCGTGCCCCTCCCTCTTATTCACTAAACCATTTCGTTCTTTCACATTCTACCACTTTCTAAGTGTTAAAAAACAAGAGAAAGTTCAAGTGTTCTTGGGAGTTTTGCTTTGATCTTCCATTTTTTCATCTATTTCTCATCATTTGAGGTATATTTCTATGACCCGTGATCATTCCTTCAACTCCCCTCATAGTTTCCATTTCATTCATGATGATTTGTCCAAGTTTCCTTTTCTTGAAAATTCATGGTTTAATTCCTAGCAATTTACATCAATGGATTTTTCGACTCATGACAAATTTTCCACCATAGAAATACCTTTTTCCACATGTCTACAAAAGGGATTTAAAAACAACTCATCCTAGCCCTATGAACAATTCCTTGGCAGTGAGCTTCCCTAGGATTTTAAATTAGCCTTGGTTTGTTTGATTTAACTTTGTATTTTGTATGGTTAATGAAGGTTATATATTGGTTGTTGTTGGTGTGACTTTTTGGGTGGAGAGGAAAGAAGATTGAAGAATCTAAGACAAAGAGCTTACTTTACTACAAGAGGTATGGGGGAGATTAACCACGATCTACCTTATTGTGGGTGTGTCTGTGGTTTAAAGTATTTTTGTGTTATCTGAAACCCTAAGTGTGGGGTTATATGCTTATGTTCATGTGATCCTCTAAGAGGACTTTGTGTAATATTTGTGTTGTGGTTGTGGTGTGTTCATTATTGATGTGCCATATGATTATTTGAAGTATGTTAGCTTGAAAAAGATCATGATATGCTTATTTAGTCATATATAATAAAGCATGCTTAATATGTTAAAGTTTCATGCCATGTTTTAATGCTTTGATACATGAGTATGTACATGTGATTATGAGTTGATTGGTGAAGAGAAAGTCTTCACATTTGTTAAGTTTAAATTTAGCCAAGTCTAAGAAAAAGACATGAGAATCTTAAACCTTAAAAGTATGTAAATTCTATGGTTGCTAAAAGGTTTAAAAAGTAATAAAACCAAGAGGAAAATGAAAGTTTGAAAACTGTTTTCAAGGTTGTAAAAACTGACTATTATGGTTTAAAGACCCCAAAAATAGTTTTGATTGAGTCAAGTTTTAAGAGAACAAAAATCGAGTTTTAGCGGATTTAAAAACGGAATTTTCAAAGAACCGGATATGTAAAATGAGCAAAGGCATTAATTTCGGCCAAGACAGTTTTTGGACAGTTAGAGACTGTTTTAAGATCTAACTAAGTGTCCTAAGACTCCAAAATGAGTTTTGGAACATTAGGGTTAAAAATTGTTGAAAAAGGAATTACGTGATTTTCGAACTTAGCGAGGTTCGGTCGAGTTTTTGAGCAAACCGTAACGTGAAGTTTGAAATCAATATTTCAATACCTTAACATGGGTATTTTAACTTAGGAAAGTGAAACATTCGATTAAAAAGATTATATTTTTTAAAATACGGAGTCTTGACCCTAAATACAGTAAAAAGGGGCAAAACCGTCTTTTAAGTATTTCAAATATTTTCGGGAAACTATTTTAAAAAGTTTGGTACTAAGATGACTAAGTTCAAATCTTACTTTAAAAAGATTTGGTTTTGAGCCAAAAAGTATTTTAGTCTTCAAAGACTAGTATTTATAGTAAAATGCAAAACCTAAGTCATAGATGACATAGTGATAATACGAACTTAATGATTTATGACTTATGGTGAAGAAAGACCATTTGTCATAAAGTGTGGATAATTCAATATCCACACATCCATCAGATTTAGTGGACTTAGAATAATTTGATTTCTTGAAAGTCAAGCAAAAGGCTCCACTAGAAAAGTGCAAAGTAATAAATGATTGGACTGTCTATCCAATTCCATAATGTGTTAGGATTTGTAAGCAAGTGTCTTAAAACATCTTCGCACGAACATGGAAAGTCTTCTTGAGAAGAGTGCAGCGAAGGGCCGATGATTTGGACCCAAGGATATCGTCCGTCTGAAATTGACATCAAATGGATTCCGGTGGAATCACGACATTTATCCGGTGGATAGACAAATTGGACGTATTCCAGCAATTTTGCCCAAACACATAGTTGATACTATGCTCGGTGAGGCCGTTGTGCCTAGAAAGCCGAGTTTCCCGGTTGTAGAGGTTTCATAAAGAGCTCGATGTTTCATAGAGTTCGAGATCACATGTGATTATGATTGTACGTATGTTATGATTTAAGCCTTGTGTGCCTAGTATGATAGTCACACATGGTGCCTGAGGTGGGCGGATGTGAAACCTGTACCGACCAATTCCTTTCCAACATGTCAATTAGCTTCTGAGTTAGGATCAGATATTCCTTGAGGCTGTGTAGGTATGAGACTATACGGTTTCAATCAGTTTTCTCTCTATTCTCGTGCCTCAGTGAACAGACTATAACACCCCGTTTTCTTTCTGTTTTCTTTTCAGCTTTCTTTTTTGCGATTTATTCGTTTTAACGAAATCGGTAAGATTTTAACTGTTTTAATTTATTGTGAGACCTAGAGAATGATTTTTGAGAAAATAAAATATTCTTGGAACCTACTCTATGGTAGTAGGTTACAATAAAATTTTGGGTTAAAAACTCAGATGTAGCCCGGTCTGCATTTTTACGGACAATGCAGTTCTATACTGCCCGAAAACCCTAATTTCGGCACGAAAATGAAAAATTTTCAAAATTTTGCCGCTTGTTGGGCACAAAATATATTTCAAGAATTTATACTAAAAAAAATATTTTATTTTATTGGGTGAAATTTTAGCAAAAACGGGCGGAAAACCTAATTGGGTAAAGTGTCGGAGTTGAAAATGGATTTGCAGAGATATGCAGAGGGTCTGAGAGGTTAATATCACATGTGGGACCCACCCATGTGATGAGAAAGGTGATGGTACATTGTCGTCATGATATTTTGCAAAAATATCTAGAATTTCAAGCAAAATGACCATTTTACCCTTGAACTTCCATCTGAATTCCTTTCTTGTCCGATAAGTATTTTGACCATTTTGCCCTCCTTCCTCTCATGTTATTTTAGTCCAAAGCTTCTAGATGGCCATCATTTCATCTTATTTTATCTTATTATAATAGTTTATGGAAAATATTTTACATATTTTATGTTATATTTTAACTATACCTAAAACCATGGTTACTACCTCAGGTTAAAAACCAAGACAACTTCAAATTTACTTCTTCTTTCTCAAGTGAATCACATGGCCTCCTATCATTCATCTATGTTCACTCCTTTGCAATGACTCATCACAAGTCATAATTGCTCATTAATTCAAAGTGTGGTGAATCACCAAAGTTATTAATGTTATATGGTGAATCATCCTATCTTGCACATGTTAAGTGTGTGTTCAAATTCTCTTCCTCTTGCTCCATGAATTTTGACCAGCCACACATAGCCATCTATGCTCGCTTATCTTTTCACCTAGTCATCATAAACACAAACAATATTTTATTCGAGTGAATTTTTGAAGAAAACAATGCATATAGACAACTTTGTTTTTCAAAACTTTTTCAAATTTATCTCTCTAAATCTATTCTCTCCCTTTTTTGTCAGCAGACAAAAAGGTAAAAGGAGTGGACCATCACTGTCAGTTATAAAAAAAGGAAAAAAACATAGAGAAAAAAGAGAAAGAGTTTAAGGATTTGAATGAGGAGGAGGTGGAGGTGGAGGTGGAGCAAGAGGGCCTTGATTTTGTTGAAATTCCATGGAGGATAGCAACTGGAACATTTGTTGGAGGAGGGCATTTGTAGGCTGGATAGCTTGTTGAACACTCCTCTCAACTTGTGCTTCAACATTTCTAGATATGAGCTCATCAAGGTCTGGAGGGAGAGTAGTTCTGGAACTCTCGGCTGTAGCTTCCAGATTTCATTGATTTGGCAAAATGCTTAAGGCTTGGGAAAACTGAGGTGCATCTGCATGTATAACAGTCAATGGCAGAGGCTGAGAAGCCAGATTTCCTGTTGTCTCTGGTTTGTTCCCAGTCTCAGCCATTTCTTCTTCTTGATCCTCAGTCTGAACAACTTCATCATTTTTGCCAAGTCCTTCAACAATTATTTCTTCAATTTCTTCAGAAGGAACCTCAGAAAGCTGCACAGATGGCTTTGGTGTAGGTACATGAGCAACCCAGTGCACTTCATCTTCATATATATAATGTTGACAAGTGACCTCAAACACAAGAGGGGGTGAATTGTGTGTGAATTGATTTTTGAAAACTTTTTGCAAATTAAACTAAGTTCAAAACTTGTTTTGATAAACAATAACTTAATAATGAAACTTTATGAAATAAAGCGTATAAAAACGTTGCGATAAATAAAGAGATAGGGAAGAAGATGACACAGTGATGTATCCTGGTTCGGCCACACAACTACCCACGTGGCCTACGTCCAGTCCCCAAGGCAATACGACCAAGGGATTTCAATCAACTCTAGTTTTTAAAACAGGCTAAACTAGAACCTTTACAAAGTAGAGAATTCTTAACACAATCACAGGACGTACTATCCCTTGTGCAAGAACCTCAAGAAATCGTTCGTGAGATCACACTCACTTAAAAAAAACAAACTATAAAAGTTTTACAATGAGAAAGCACTCAAAAGTGCAGATATGAAATACAACTTGAAGCTCAAATAGCAACACCTATATGGTGTATAAGTTTCTCAAAATAATATGATCACGTGTAAGTGCAAGAGTAAAAGAAAATAGTAATCAGAGTTTAAGCACAATAGAGAGTAGAAGAGAGTAGTAGATGGGGCATTTTTCCAAGGCTGCCAGGCTACCTATTTATAGAGAATAGGTTAGGGTTCAGTGTGAAATTAGGTCAAGCCTCTTAAAATGCATTTCAGCCGCAGCATAATCGATTATCTAAAGTCCATAATCGATTATTTAATGTGTTTACATGAAGCGCGCGTCTGGACAGAAAGGTCATAATCGATTACCATAATCGATTATGTCTTCACTGCCTTTTCACCAAAGAAGATAATCGATTGCCTTAATCGATTATGATGTTACTGACTCTTTAATAAAATACTATAATCGATTACATAATCGATTACAGGGTTTCAGGTGTAGCACGTTGGAAGTCAGTAAGGTCATAATCGATTATCCAATTTCAATAATCGATTATTATATTCAAAATTTGAAATCAACGGCTTTAATATCATAATTACTCATTAACACTCATTAAAGCCATTTAACCACGACTCATAATCGATTATAGAATTTCCATAATCGATTATGGTGTGTATCAGGTGGTTTTTCAAAAACTTGACAATTAAGGAAAGATTGCCCAATTAAGCTCAGTTTTAATTGTCAGTTTTAATCACATGTTATTATTTATTTAATCATATGATTTATCTTTTAAAGCACATGTTAAATATGTGTGTGTGTGAGTGATCATATTAAATTGAAAACCCTACTTACCATTTACAGATTATTCTAAAACAATCAATACAAGTAGTAAAATTCCCTTTTTACCCCTCTTGATTGCTTTGCCTAATCTTGACGGATCGTTTGGCCTTTTTCACGCTTTTTGCAGATAAGTCCTTTAGACTTAAAATTGCTTTTGTCATTCATCAAAATATATGTACCTGTCAAGGCATACATCCACATATAAGAGCTCCGAAGAGGAATTCCTAAGGTGTCTTCATGAATGAAGAACCTGATATCAGAAAACCCATATCTTCCTCTTACTGTGGGAGTCTCTTCTTTTTCAACATCAGTGAGAGTCTTGATGAAGAAGCTTGCTTGGCACATATTTTCATGTGGCTCTCCCAGTATCCTTTGGCTTCAAAAATTAAATTCTTTTCTTGATCTTGGGGTGGAAGGATATTGATATAGTCCTGATCAATCTTATCATCTTCAGTGGGTTCTAACATAGATCTTGAAGGCACATGTATTGTTTTCTTTGGTGGTCTGAGCTTGCCATCCTTATCTTTGTTCAAATCAATCATAGGCAATCTGGGGCATATCCTTGAAGGTTGCATGCCTATTATGGTAGTTCTGGTTGAGTGATGCAGCCAGGTTGGAGGAACAAAGTTTACAGCTCGGATGTACCTTGGCATAGAGATCTCAGTGGTGAGATGATTGTACATGATGTGATCACACATATTAGCTAAAACACCATACTCCCTAGGATGGACAAACTTCATCCATTTGACATTTCTGTCAAGAATAAATCGTCTGCATTGATGAGTCCTGGACCTTCTCAGCTCTACTTTGTCTTCCTTGACCTTGGATGGTACAGTCCACCAGACTTGAATAATATCCCTATCAACATGATCAGTATGGGGAACAAAAGGTGGGAATTTGATAAGGTTGGGATATATTTTCTTTGGTGGGAATTTCTTTTGTGGAAGATGGGTAAGAAGGGGTCCATTGGCATTATAGAGAGTGGATGGAAGGGGACCTTTTCCTTCATAGGGTATGGGTGAATGCCATGGGTATTGGACGGGTTCTGGTTCATATTCATACTCTGGCAGTGGGTTAAAAGGTCTAGGTTCAGGGGCATGAGCATGAGTGTGGCACAAGATTCACCAGTTTCTCTTGACTTTGGCTCAGCTTTCAGCTTTGTCATCATAGAGAATAGAAGGGTTAGTGTATGGGAATTGGACTTTTGGTAGTTTGGGAAAGAGAGCTCCAAGAGGGGTGCCATTATCTAGTTGGTTAAACCAGGGATCATCAGCAGGGATGATTGGTGGGAATTGTGGTCTTGGTGGGGAAGAGTGAATTGGTGAATGATCAGAGAAAAATGTTGGGGTGATGGTTGTGGTTCAGCTATATGTTGGAGTGAGTAATCAAAAGTGTGTGAAGTTTGTTGTTCTTGAATGGGTGATAGAGGTTGATTCTAGTTTGTTTGTGGTGATTGAATTTGAGTGGATGGTTGTGATGATGCAGAGATGTTGGGAGGAATATTAACACTATCTACCAAATCAGCAACAACAGTTTCAATCACAGAAGGTGTGGGTGGAGTTACCTAATGAGTCAGAAAGGACTTAGCCTTTCTAGCAGGTTGCCTAGCTATTGTAGGCATAGCAGCTTGCTTCTGGTTTTTCAGAGCCAGTCCTATTGGCTGATCATCATCATCATCTTCATCCTCATTGTGTGATAGGATGACATTTCTTGCTCTTTTCTTTTTCTGAGCAACTTGGGGTTCATCAACCCTTGGTTTCGTAATGACTACCCCAGCAAAGGGCTTCCTAGCAGCAGCTAGACGAGTTGATTTGGTACGTCGTCCAGCTGGTTTCTTCTGCATGGCTTGAGCCTCGACTTCATTTTCCTCAATCTGCTCCTCCTTAATCTTCATCATCTCTTTTTTCCTAGCCAACTCCACTTGAATCACAGGATCAAGTTTCATCATGACTAAGTTTACTTTTCCAAAGATAGCAGGGGACATGCCCTTAGACTTGAGAATAGCAGCTTGCTCCTCTGGAGTTTTGGCTTCTAGCATGGCATAGATTTAATGATGACTTGAGAACCTTGGAGAGAATATGACAGAAGGGTATGGCGGTAGCTTTCTTTCTTTGTACAACATAATCCTTGAATCTTGTGAAGAGGATGTGAGGCAGATTGATTGCAGATTCAGTCAGAAGATGACACAAACAGAACTCATGGAGGCTAGAGAGATTGTGCTTTGACCCAGCCTTGTGTAAAATTGCCTTATTCAGAATTTGATGAAGGATACGAGCTTCATCTTTCATTTCCACAGCTTTCCAAGAGTGAGTTCTCACTATATCAGCTCTCATCAGAATGGTAGCAATAGTTTCTTCACCACCCAACTCTTGTTCCCATTTCTCAGTTAGGATTAATCCTGTTTGAGAGCAGTTCGCCGCAGTTGCTATAGATGCTTCAGATACTACCACTTCAGTGCCCAAAACAGAAGCTTTTACTTTAGTATCAGTTACGATGGGGTTTCCCTAGAAAGCCCTAACTAAGTCTGCAAAGACTGAAACTTTCTCGATGAAGAAACCTTCCCAACTAGAAGTTCTGATGTATTGGCTTACATCATGTTGAAATCTTTCAGAATGCAGAAGTCGAAGTGATGCTCTATTCCAATTTCCAGAGAGTTAACATCATAAGCAGAAGATGAGGCAATTTTTGAAGATTTGGGGATTTGAGAGACAGAGAGTTCTTCACACGAGAGGGGTTAAGTTTCAGAGCAAGTGAAAGGTTTTCAGAGAGAGGGAAACTTAAAAAGGTTTCGAAGATGAAAGGTTTTTTTTTTTAAAGATAATTTTAAATAAAATAAAATTGAAGACGTGTGAGAGGACATACATTAAATGCTGACACAACGCATGTTTCTAGAAACCGTAAAATGTAGTTTGTACTAATGATGAAAATAACTGACTCAGCAGAGAGAATTTGAAATATATATGTCTTGAGAAAAAATAAATGCAATCAATTAATAGAAAATCATAGACGAGACATATAGCAAATATGCACAGCCATTGATAGACGAGCATTTAACATACAGTGGTCGACCTTCACTGGACGACATATCAATCAACACAAATCATATTAAGATGCTTTCTAATAAAGATAAATCTGTCCTCGGCCAAAGGTTTAGTAAAGATATCTACCCATTGATGGTCAGTATCTACAAATTGTATATCAAACACACCTTTTTGCACATAATCCCTAATGAAATTATGTTTAATCTCAATGTGCTTAGCTCTTGAATGCAAGATTGGATTTTTAGATAGATTGATTTCAACAGTGTTATCACACATGAGTGGAATACTACTTACCAACACATTATAGTCCTCCAATTGATGTTTGATCCATAGAAGTTGAGAGCAACAGTTTGCAGCAGATATGTACTCAGATTCAGCAATTGACAAGGCAATGGTATTTTGTCTTTTGCTTGACCATGATACTAAGTTGGCTCCAATGAAGTGACATCCTCCACTGGTGCTTTTTCTTTCTATGCGATCTCCAGCATAGTCAGCAACACAAAAACCAACTAATCTATAATCTTCATTTTTCTTAAAACAAAAACCAAGATTAGTAGAACCTTTCAAATATCTAAATATTATTTTTACTGTTGATAAATGAGTTTCTCTAGGATCAGATTGAAAATGAGTACATAAGTAAACACTGAACATAATGTCAGGTCTAGATGCAGTAAGATATAGAAGAGATCTTGTCATACCTCTGTATACCTTTTGATCTTTATCATCTTTGTTCAGTATGGACGTCAAGTGCATTGGTGTATTCAATGGATTGTAGTCATCCATCTTGAACTTCTTTAAGAGTTCCTTTGTGTACTTGGTTTGATGGATGTACACCTCGTCCATAATTTGTTTTACTTGAAGTCTAAGGAAGAACTTAAGTTCTCCCATCATGCTCATTTCAAATTCTTTTTGCATTAGCTTAGAGAATTCCTTGCACACAGATTCATTAGTAGCTCCAAAGATTATGTCATCAAAATAAATTTGCACAATTATAAAGCTGGACTTGTAGGATTTTATAAATAAGGTTGTATCAACTTTTCCTATACTAAATCTATTGTCCATCGAAAATGAACTTAGTCTTTCATTCCAAGCTCTAGAAGCTTGTTTAAGGCCGTATAAAGCTTTCTTAAGCATATACATGTTCAGGATGGGTTTGACATTCAGAACCCGGATGTTGCATGACATACACTTCCTCATTAATGAAACCATTTAGAAATGCACTTTTTACATCCATTTGATAAAGCATGATATTATGATGTGCAACAATTGATAATAAAATACAAATTGCTTCTAATCTAGCAACTAGAGAAAAGGTTTCAGTATCGTCAATATCTTCTTCTTGAGAATAAGCTTGAGCAACTAATCTTGCTTTGTTCCTTACCACTTTACTATTTTCATCAAGCTTATTCCTGTAGACCCATTTTGTTCCAATCACAAATTTGTCCTTTAGAAGAAGTACAAGAGTCCAGACTTCACTTCTTTCGAATTGATTCAGCTCCTCTTGCATGGCCAAAATCCAACCCTCGTTTAGTAGAGCCTCGTCTACTGTCTTTGGATTCAACTCAGAAACAAAAGTAGAATCAGCTTGCTCTCTGAAGGTTGACCTAGTCCTTAACCTATCACTGGGACTTCCAATGATTTGATCTTGAGGGTGTTAATTCTTGAAGTGCCATGACCTTTGAGTATTGTCTTGTTGAGAAGTTGAAGCTCCTGAACCATTCTGATGATCGTCTACAGATTCATCAGTCGTGATGTTCGCTGGATTTTCTAAATCTTTGAGATTTAAATATGCAAAAGCTTCATCTAGCTCTGATAATTTCTTATCAGGTTGTTTGTCATCAAACTTAACATGTATACTGTCTTCCATAATAAGAGTTCTAGAATTATAGACTCTAAACCCTTTGGATGATTCAGAATAACCTAACAATATTCCATTATCTACTTTTGCATCAAAGTTACCAAGTTGATCTTTATTATTTAATATAAAACATTTCCAAAAGGATGAAAGTAAGATATATTGGGTTTTCGTCCTTTCCATAATTCATAAGGAGTCTTATTCAGAAGTGGTCTAATGTATATTTTGTTCTGATTGTAGCAGGCAGTTTTAGCAGCTTAAGCCTAGACGTGTTTAGGGATAGAGTTGTCATTGAGCATTGTACTAGCCATCTCTTGAAGAGACCTGTTCTTTCTCTCTACCACACAATTTTGCTATGGTGTTCTAGGTATTGAGAAGTTATGAAGAATACCATTTTCTTCACAGAACCAATCAAATAGCTCATTTTCAAACTTACCCCATGGTCACTTCTAATTGAAGTGATAAATATGCTTTTTCACTCTGTACACATTTGCAGAATATAGAGAAGACCTTGAATGACTCATCCTTGTGAATCTAAGAACAAAATCCATGTCCATATAGTGTAGTCGTCTACTATGACTAGACCATATTTCTTACCATTGATAGAAGCAGTCCTTGTTGGACCAAAGAGATCAAGGTGTAACAGCTCTAGTGGTCTTGAGGTACTAACTATGTTCTTAGATTCAAAAGAACCTTTAACTTGTTTTCCCTTTTGACATGCATCACAGAGAACATCAGATTTGTACTTAAGGTTTGGTAAACCCCTCACGAGGTTATGCTTATTTAGCTTTGAAATTAACTTCAAGCTTGCATGACCTAGCCTTTTGTGCCAAATCCATCGCTCATCTTCAATGGACACTAGACATGAGACACTTTGATTTGAGAGGTCCTCCAAGTCAATCTTATACAAATTGTTTTGCCTTTTAGCAGTGAACAAGAGTGATCCATCAGTTTTCTTGACACTATCACATGTCTTTGTCAAAGGAAACAACATATCCACTATCACACAATTGACTTATGCTTAGCAAGTTATGTTTTAATCCTTCCACTAGCAAAACATTATAAATGGAGGGAAAATGATGTTTACCAATTTTACCTACTCCTGTAATTCTTCTTTTCTGATTACCTCCAAAGGTAACCCAGCCACAATCTTTTTGTCTAAAGTCTTGGAACATACACTTTTCTCCCGGCATGTGACGTGAGTATCCACTATTCAAGTACCAAGATGCGTGTTTCTTTTCTGTTGTTAAGCAGATCTGCAACAGGTATAATCATATTCTTAGGTACCCAGATTGACTTGGGTCATTTTCTGTTAGTAGTCACTGGACGAGCATGCTTAACATATTTATTATATATGCATTTGGAAGTAACATGACCACTTTTACCACATACTCTACAATATGTATTGGACGAGCCATTTTTTGTTTATGATGTTGTTCATGAGTTCTTGGAACTCTGTTGTGCATGAGGTTTTGATACTTTATGTGATGCATCATGCTTCTCTTTGTCATAGCCTAGGCCAGACTTATCATGAGGTGATCTAGAGTACCTCAGTATCAGGTTTAACTTTTCCGAGTCACCTATAAACTTAGACAGGCTGTCTGTCAGATATGTCACATCCTATTTCAGTTTTGTAACTTCACAAGGAACATTAGGCTCAACCTTGAGTTTATCAGTTAGACTGACATTCTCAGACTTTAATTTCTTGTTTTCATCAATAAGAGCTTCCTTTTCAATGCAGACTTTATCATACTCTTTTGTCAACTTAGAAAATTTCTTTCTAAGGTTTTTATATTCATAAGACAGAATGGACGAGTTATTTACAACTCATCAAATGCTTCTTGTAGAGTAAATAAGTCAGAATCCATTACCTCAGCATCAGTATATTCATTGTCAGAAGAAGTGCTAGCCATGAGACAGATGTTTACCTCTTCCTCAGCTTCTTCTTCTTCATCAGATGATGACAGATCTAGATCCTCCCATGTTGCCATCAGAACTTTCTTCTCTTTTGAAGAATTTCTTTTTGTCCTTTAGCTCTGGGCAATCTGCTTTGAAATGACCAGGCTATTTGCACTCGAAGCACAAGGGTGGACCTTTATCTTTGGAGTCTGACTTGTCTTTGGTGAACTTTTTGTTGAACTGCTTCCTTCTGAAACCACCTTTCTTTCTCCACATGTGTTGAATCTTTCTGGAGATGAAAGATAGTTCATCCTTATCAGATCCTTCATCACTGTCAGAAGGGCTTGCTTCATCTGAGGATTCCTTAGCCTTTAGTACTTTTGAAGAGCTAGCCTTTAGGGCAATACACTTCCCTTTGCTGGTACTCTCTTCTTCATTGAGCTCAAGCTCATAGACATTAAGAGATCCAAGAAGCTCTTCTAGAGTGAGAGTATTGAGGTTCTTTGCTTCCTGAATAGCAGTGACTTTAGGTCTCCACTGCATGTGTAAACTCCTCAATATTTTTCTGACATGATCTCTATTTTCATAAGTCTTCCCAAGAGATTTTAGACCATTAGTGATAGTTTGGAATCTACCAAACATTTGATCAATGGTTTCGTGTTCAGCCATTTTGAATAGTTCATACCGGTGAACTAGCATGCTTATCTTTGACTCTTTCACTTGGGATGACCCTTGTCGCAACCAAAAACCACGGCAGGGACAACAAAATAAATATTGTTTTAGAAAAAAGAGTAGAATCGCCACCAATTTTATTTATTTAGGTAAAAATTGGAAAACCTAAAAAATGGTCTTTGGAACCAAGTTGAGCTCAGAAGTCGATTGTGCATAGGGAAGGGTAGAGAATTAACCCCACAACACCCCTAATACACCCGTTAAAAAAGGTTACCCAAATTAATTGTCCAAATGTTTAACAAATTTCAAAGTATTTGTCTTACCCATTTAATAAATATTTAAAATCAATTTTTTTTTTTATGTAGAAACTAAAGAATATTTTTTTGAAAAGGCACTTACCGTAGATTAACGAAATAAAATAAGAAAAAAATATAAATAAATAAATAAATAAAAAGAAGAACAGATTGAAGCACGTCTAGTAAGGTGTTTGAGCACTTGAGCACAGTTGTTTTATAGCATGGACAACAAGTACTCATGGTCAACAAGCATAAGAAAACAATATTAAAGCAAGTTATAATATCATCAATCTCTACATATTTCTCCCTTCATTGACACACAAACTTATCATTCTCATAAGCATATAAATACCAAAAATCATTCCAGAGGATTACCAGCAAAGACATATTTTCATGGTTTCATCAAATCAAGTCTATATGACTGCATTCTTGTACACTTAAAAAAAGATAACTCACTCAAGCTTTATATCAAACACATGGGGTACAACCAGTAAAATACATAAACTTGTATACCTTTTAGCATATTTGTACCAGAAAACAACATCAACTAAACATTAACCCATACTTCTATATGTGCTCATACTGATCAAAGAAAAGAGAGAAAGAAGAAATTACACGCGAAAGATCATAATACCTACACAGTCTGTACCACAAGGAATTAAAATGAAAAATTCTGATACTCTATGCTCTTCAACTCTCACAACTCCTCCCTACTCGTTTATGGTCTCTCCCTCTCTGTTTTTTTTTCGCTCTTTTTTTTTTTTGCAAGTATTTTCTGCTCTCTTCTATCTGAGTCTTTTTTCGTCCCCTCCCTTGTTGTTGTCTATCCCTTTTTATAGCCTCCCAGCATGTTCACTCCGTTTTCTAATCTACAAAGGATAAAAACACAATTAATTCCAGATTTGAAGACTAGAAAGGAAGGGAATGATGCTTACCTTGTTAATTTCTCACTAAAAAGGAATCTCCAATCCCTGAGTTTGCGCGTTTGGAGTGAATCCGTGTACGATTTGATGTCAAAAATCACCTATTTCTCTGTGATTGAGTTCAGAATAAGAAAGAATTGACAACTTGTTGAACGAAAATATCATCCATATCCGTGATTCTATGCGAGATTGACGATGGGGGAAGTGTTTGTTGCGGGAGGGTTCATTTGGGAGAAAGAAAAAGCTGAGTATGGCTGCAAGGTTTCAAAGAGAATATAAAAGAAGGGTGGTGTGGGTGGATCCGGGTTCAGGAAGCAAAACGGGCTCTGGGTAATGCATTTGACTGGTTTGGGCCAATAATGAACAAAAACAAACCTAAGAGTTTAACATAAAATTTAATTTGAAAATCTTTATGTTATTTTTGTCTTTATAATTCTTTTTTTTTTTTTTTGGATTTTGGGATAAATAAAAACAAACATCAAAATAAGATGGCAAAATATAAATTTTTTTGTATTTTTCTTTTCTTTGCATTTTTTATTAATTTTTTTTGAAATTTTTTGTGAAAACTAAAATACCCGATCAAAATAGGGTGTTCACAACCCTTCATGAGCTAGGGCTAGAGTATCCCATATTTCCTTAGCTGTGTTACAACTATGGACTTTATCATGCTCAGATCTAGTGATAGCACACATCAGATAGGACTTTTGTTCAGCAGTCCACTGAGCTCAAGGAATAGCTGCTCCATTGTCACCTCTTGGCTCAGTATAGCCAGTTTCAATCAGCTCCCAAATATCCACATTTTGTGCATCAAGAAAAGCCATCATTCTCTTTTTCCAATAGTTATAATTACTACCATCAAAGAGTGGAGGTCTATTGATTACTTGTCCTTCTGTATCCTTGCTTGCTGGATTGTACTTCCTCAGCACTTGTTAGATGCTCAACCCTTTCGAGGCTGAGCTCTGATACCAATTGAAGTTGACACAGGGAAACACAAGAAGAGGGGTTGAATTGTGTTTCTTAACAGTTTTTGAAAAATCCTTTTCTGAAACCTTTTTGCAAGTAAGCAGTAAAGTAAACACACAATAAAAAACCTTTTAAAGAAGTTAACAAACTCTGAATCAAGTCCCCACAGTTAGTAGAAAGAAAAACTGTAAAGGTTTAGGGATAGAAGATTCACAAAGATGTTTTATCCTAGTTCACTCTCTTCCAACCAAGAGCTACATCCAATCCCTTCTACTTGAAGGTTTTCTCCACTATAAACCAATAGCTTACAAGTATTCAACACCTCTTCAGGCTTACAAGAACTCAAGTATACAACACCTCTCCAGGCACTCAAGTATTCTTTTTCAGTCAAGCCTCTTCAGGCTCTCTCTAACTTAAAGAATTTTAAAGATTGATCTATAAGCTCACTATGTGTGAGGGTATGAAAGTTTAAGATCAGATGAGATTACAATGAAAGTATTTGAGAGAAGTTTGTGCAGAGATTTGACACTTTTGAATATTAGAGCTACAATGCTTTCTTTACTGGGGTGTCCAGTATTTATACAGTTCTTCAGCTTGAGTTTTTTCTTGTTCAACTGTCTTCAAAATATCCGTTTAGACATAGCATTAAATGCTAAGATTCGTTGAGATCTGATAACTTGAAATATGATCTTCAGAAAATCACTCTTGGTTATAGGTAGAACTGGAAATGGTTCTATCACTTTTCTCTTGTACTCGAAAGTAGCTTTCTGTCTTTCCTTCTTTGTACTTTATTCAACTTTACAATAGCGTGTGTGTCAGAGTACAAAGTTTTGTGTATTCGATGGTACTATGTATCTCTTACCAAGAAACAAAGCATAAGTAATTCAAACAACACAGATAAAGACATGGAAACCTTTGTATTAAATAAACAATCATTTGGATAAATTCGCTTTGATTGGTCGAGTTCAAACCTAGAACATTTCTGGATAGACTTAAGATAAAGACTGGATAGTCTATTGTCACTTCGTCTGTTTGTTCTATCGAGTAGACTAGTGAAGCTTAACTTTGTTTTTATCAGGTAGTCTAGTTATTTACTCGTGTAGCTTCTTATTGGGTGGACTACAAGTCTTTGGACTTGTTCATTTCCTGAAGGATTTAAAACCTCGTCTAACGCTTCTTACAAAGATATACTTCGGAACTCGTCTAGCTCCTTTTAAACTTAGTTATCTCTAAATACTCGTCTAGTGATATACTTTTGGATTAAGTTCTTTACCCGATTACTTTGAAAGCTCGTCTAGCGAGTAAACCTTGGACCCACGATACTTTTTATACTTTCCTAAGGAAACTTTAGACTAGTTTCCTCGTCTAGCGAAAAATTAATGCAGTTCTGCATACTGGAATAGACAAGTTAGTTGAGAACATAACTTTGCCATACAAATTTAATCTTTTTGTTAACATCAAATCTTAAGAGACTATTTTAACCATAACCACTTTGGTTCCAACAAAATATAAGCCAAATGGAGAGGTAGAACGATATAAGGCACGCCTAGTGGCTCGGGGTTTTACTCAAGTGGAAGGAGAAGATTTCCATGAGACCTTTGCACTAGTTGCCAAGCTGGTCACCATAAGAAGTCTATTGACTATAGCAGCAACAAAAGGATGGAGCATTCACCAACTGGATGTAAACAATGGTTTTCTACATGGGGAGGGACCTAAGTGAGGAAATCTACATGAAGATCCCACAAGGCTTTGCAAAGGAGTGGCACCAAAAGTTTAAAGCAAGCCTTTAGAGATTGGCACCAAAAGTTTACAGATGCTCTGCATAATATCCAAACAATCAAGGGCGGATTATTCCTTGTTCATATGTAAAAGGAATGAGATTTTCATCATTGCATCAATATACGTAGATTATATCATATTAGCAAGAAATAATCCATAATTCATTCAAAAGGTGAAGAGATACTTGGATGAACAGTTTAGCATCAAGGATCTTAGACCTCTAAAATACTTTCTAGGTATTGAGGTAGGTCGATCAGTCAAAGGAATAGTGTTGAGTCAAAGGAAATACACGTAGACATCCTCAAAGAACAAGGATGCAGGATTGCAGACCAAGTGAATTTCTAATGGAGCAGAATTATAACTTGAGAATCAATGAAAATGATCATGATGTGGATGCCACAAGGTATAGTAGGCTGCTAGGACATTTGCTGTACTTAACTTTGACTCTACCAGATATTACATATGATGTGAACACCTTATGCCAATACATGACAACACCTAAACAAGTTCATATGGATGCGGTTGAAAGAGTGCTGCGCTATCTGAAAACTACTCCAGGGCAAGGTATTTTACTTCCCAGTGATAACAACTTACAATTACAAGCTTATTGTGATGCGGACTGGGGAGGATGTCCTCACACCAGAAGATCCTGCACGGGTTATTTAGTCACACTTTGAAGAGCACCCATTTCATGGAGAACCAAACGACAAACGGTTGTAGCAAAGTCTTTTGCAGAGACCAAATACAGAGCCATGGCAGCCATAGTGAACGAAATCATATGGATCAGATGGGTACTCAAAGAGCTGACAGTATCACAAGATAGAGCCACTCCACTGCACTATGATAATCAGGCAGCACTGTTGTTGCCTTAAAAACAGATGTCTTTAAGCTTGTGCAAGTCTACACAATCGCATCAAGTAGTATAGAACTTTTGTTTCAGATATCGTTCCCACAGGGATTAAATTGATGCGGTAAAATTCAGTTCAGATTATATGTTCAAGAGTTAGGAAGGAGTAACCAAAAATTGTTGTATGCGGACATATTAAAATAAAGGTGTTGATGCTAAAAATAAACAAATTACAACTTGAATGTAACTTAAAACAGATTAACAGAGAAAAGTGATCTGTAGATTCAGATAATTAAATCAGCTTCGGGTATGCTGCAGCATAAATTTTGTTTAGCTATCATTATGCTCTGACCATGCTCTAGCATCTAGCTCCAGGAAATTACAGTTTGTTTTCCAACATTACAGGGTCAGGTTCATTAACTTTGTTCTATTCCTAGATTCAGATTAATTACACCACCCTCTAATTAAAGCTCGTTCCAGCTAGCTTAGGGACAAGAATAGCTATTCCTAGCCTACTCATCATCAATTAATTTTCCAATTAATGATTTAACCCCTATCCTTTATCAAGTTCCCACTTACTTAATTCTTCCAAATTAAATAAGCTAAGTGTTCAATCAAGTTGATCACTCTTAATCAAACAACATTAGACGCGTGATAAAAGAAGATGCGAACATAGCCATTACATAATTCAGCTAAACATTCATTATACTAGCATACCCAAAGCTTAAAGAGTTTAGCTCATGGTGAGCTTACAAAGAACAAATGTAGACAAAAGGCAAGAAATCATTACAATGTAGGAACACGTAAAACACAGAAGCAGCAGCTCAGGAAGAAGAAAGCTCAGCGCTGCTCTCAACAAGACAATGTGTAAAATCAGAACATTCCCCTCTGCCATTTTTCACTAGGGTTTTCTAGATGCTTTTATAGTACACTAAACCCTATTCTCTTTCATTCCATTTTGGGCCAACAATCAGAAGAATTCATAAAATAACCTAGCCCAAATTCCAAATAGTGTAAGGCAGCTGGTCCTATGCGCATATGTTTCCTTAAAAATGACAGCGTTAGTGCCCTTGAGGAGAGAGGAGAGGTGTCCTTGTCAGCTTTTGTCCTTTAGTGCCATTCTACTGAGAGGTAGTCCTTTCTACAGCAACCAAGCTCTTGTATCCCCCTGCTTCAGCCTTGCTCCAGCAAGCTTTTTGCGCACCAAGACACAGTTTTTAGACAATGATAGAGCAATCAGGAGCAAAAGGCTAATATTTACTATACTTAACACAAATATGTATAAACTAACTTTTTCTAAAAGAAACCAAACTTAAAACATTAAGGATGGCAAAGAATTGCAGTAAAAAGGATCTAAATAACTCTTCATTCAAAGAGTTATCACACCCCCATACTTAAATCATTGCTTGTCCTCAAGTAATGCAAAAGAAACATACAAGGAACACAAAAATACTCCTAATTAATGAATGATATGCAAGCACCCCCCAGATTTGACCATCCTTCAATTTCCATCCAGAAGTCCACTCCTAATTACCTAACCAAATTGCTCTGTCTATCCTGCTCTCAACAACAACTGCTACACCTTGATTCAAATAGATTAACACATGCTGCAGCATACATCTCTCAGAACAGTTGGTTCTGCATCTCACCCTCACTTTAGACCTTTTACTCTTTACCACAAACATGCATCCCTGATATAGATTTGATGAGAATCTATCATAATCAAAATAAACACAGAATTACACACAACAAGAGGTCTTTACAGTTGTAACTGGGCTGATCCTTCAATCCACATTTTTCTGTTTTCTTGAGTCCTTTTCTTCCATTACCAATGTGAACAAGTAACATTCAGTGTGATTTTTCAGGCATTGTTCTGTTCTCTATTTTTTTTTTTTTTAATTCATATCACTAGAAGCATAAAGAAACTAGCTTCACATTAAGGGCTGGCAGCTTCACATTTTCCACTTTTGACTTTTTGATTCACTGGCTGCCTATCCCTTACTAATTTATTTACAGTCCTGCTGCAGCATGCATATGTGTTGCAGCAAAGCACCCCCAAACTTAAACAGAAGCTTGTCCTCAAGCTTCCCCCAAACTTATTTCAAAACTAGCTACAAAAGCATCCTTTAGAGCTACCTTGTGGGTGAATTTTTGTTTTTCCAGGTCTAAGGCTTGTAATGTACTAGTTTGTCAAGAAATGGACAAAGCTCAAAAGGGGTAACTAGGGGCAAATGTATCAGTTAGGTGGGCTTATTCAGGCTCTGTTAAACATAAAATAAACAAGAAAATGCCTCAAGCATACAGTGTGTACAATTATGTATGCTGAGATCAGACAGAATCAAAGCAAACCTGATAGAAAATGCATGAGTGTGAAAAATAGATATGCAATGCAATCTTTCATTCAGGCTCACCTTTATCTGTTCATGCTACAAAACATATGTCCTCTATTCTAACAACTGTGCAGCAGTGTTGGTGATCACATTCAAGTTGGTACAGTAGATTAGACAGCAAGAGTTTCATTCTAAACAGTAAGATTTGGACCCAGCAAAATTGGCCAGAGGCCTTTTCCAATTAATCATTAATCTTTTAGAATAAAAAACAAGGGTGGGATTCATGCACATCCATTCATTAATCAGGATTCAAACAACTATGGCCCTAATGGCCCTACAGACAAACAGATATAACAGGTCCTAGTGACCACTACTATACTAAAACGTAAAAGAAAATAACATTAATCTGGGAATGGGGTGGAGAGTTTAGGGCATCCTGATGTGGGATGCTGCAGCGAGCTTGGAGGGCACCTTGGCTTGTGTTGCTTCGGTGACCTGGACTTCCTCCTCTTCTCTCTCTTTCTCAACTCTTTCTTCTTGTGCCTCTGTCTCAATACTCTCGTCATTCTCTTCTTCAGCCTCAGTGCTCTCTTCAGCTCGTTCTTCTTTTTCTTCCTCTGCTTCAGCAGCTTCTTCTTTGTCAGAATCCTCTGCTGCTGCAGCTTTAACCTCCTCTGCTCTCAATGCTGCAGCAACCTTCTCCTTCTTAATCTTCACAGCCACATTGGTTGCAGCCATCTTTAGCTTCTTTGAGAGAGGCACTGTGTCTTCCTCCTCTTCTTCCTGCTCTGCAACATAACTAGCAGCAATTTTTGTTACTGGACTCTCCTTCTCAGCAGCTGACTTTGTGCCCTTTGCTGGTTTTGATGCTGAGGGAGCGTTTGATGCTACTGTAGTGGTGGTGGAGGATACTTTCACAGAGGCTGCAGCACGGGGCCTTTTAATGCTCCCTTGCTCTTGCTGCGAGGCTTTAGAGGCAGGCTTCTTCTTTTTAGAGGCAGGTGCCTCATCTTCTTTCTGCTGCTGCTGCTTGGATGGGGCAATACCCATCCATTCTTCATCCGAAGCATAGCTGTGGGCAGGGTCAATGTTGGCTGATTTCTCAGGGTTTTCAGGTACTGGATCAGAAATAGATTTTTGTTGTTGGGGTGTTACAGGGACATTTTCAACAAAAGGTGGCAGAATTTCTTGGGGGAACTGGGGGATTGGAGTCTCAAGCTTCCAACCATTGAGCTTCATTGTTTGTTTTTCCCATTGATACTTGCAAAAGCAGTATTGCCAAAAAGTTTTCTCATGCTGCACATGTTGCTGCAGCATGGTGGTTAGTTCTTCTACTTTCTGCTCCAGCATCCCACAACGATCCTGCTATTCTGGGGTGCTAGATCTGGGAGGTTTGCTTCCACTTGCACTTGCTTTCTCAGAATTTGAATACATCCTCAGCACACAGTTCATATCAATGGGACCTTTGTTCAGTTCTAGCCCCTCCCCAAGGTTATACTCTATTCCTTGCTCTAAACATAGATCAGTAATAAGACATGGGAACATTAAGTTACCTTGTTGCTTCATTGTACAGATTGTGATCTAACTCTTGAGTATCTCCCCGACATTTATCTTTTTCTTGTTCAAGATACAGTGGAGTAGAACCAAGCGTTCTTTGCCACAGTTTCCAGATGAGAAGTAGGGGAGAGAGAGAGTATCTGAGGAAGTGGTACCAGATTTTTGCGAGAGGCTGCAGCATGGATCGAGGCAGTTTGAGTTGGCCTTCTGCCTGTTATATGAATTATGCACCAGGGAGGGCTAGTTCTTTCTTCATTTGCTGCAGCTTGGCAGTTGTTGCAGCTTTCAGAATCTGTTGATACTCGTTTTCAACTTCCTCCAAACCGAGATGTTGATTAATCGTCTTTGTAGAAAAAGACACCTTACCTCCTCTGATAACCACAAATGTTTGGGCATCAGACACAATATTTGCATAAAACTCCCTAACCATTTGTGTACAAAATCCGTCTCTGTGCTCAGCAAAGGTCCTCCATTTATGTGCATCAATCACACTCACAAGCTCTGGAAGCAGACCCAAGTTCACTCCTTTCCCATATTTGAAACCTTTTTCTTGATGGAGACTGCGGTGGAGGGTCTCTTTTTCATACTTTTCTTGCACTTCTTCATTAACCCAGTTGGTTAGGGTTTCGGTTGGGTCAGAAGAGGTCGGTGCAGCATTCTTCACAGCCTTGTGTTTCACACGGCTTGATTTCTTGGCAGTGATGGTGGTTTGATTTCTTGAAGAGTAGGAAGGGTGGAGTGTTAGGGTTACGGGTTGAAGAAGGAGAAATAGACGTTGTATGGTTTGAGTGAGAAAGAAGGGTGAGTGGTCTATTTAAAGTGTAAGATGGGAGAGGGGTATCGGTTACCGAGGGTGGCAGTCGTGGGAAAAGAAAAGAATAGAGAAGAGAGAGAGGTGGAGATCGTGTGGTTGGGGGTTAGGTTTATGGAAGAGTGGTTTTTCTCTCCACATCTTTTGGCATTTATTGAAATTCAAAAATTGTTAAATCTGTCCACTTTTCTCCCTTTTTTTTTTCACAACGGACAAAAAGTCCAGTTGGTCCCCAGTTTGTACCTTTGTTAGCAGATAGTCCCTGTCCTCAAGATTTCATTTTTCTGTTTTTATCTTGAAATTGCATGCTATCTCATCATTCCAGAGCAACCAGTATTCTGTCTTATGCTGCAGCCTAACTCACTTCTGCCCTTACTACTGCTTCTTTATTCAGAAAGGTAAATGCTTTTTATTCATGGGCTGCCTCCATGAGCGCTTGGTTTACCAGGTCATCAGCCAGACCTTGATGCAGCATCATACAGTATCATCGAGATTGGTGGTGACCTTCATTCTGTCTACAGGTTCACCAAAATAATGTTTGACTCTCTGACCATTAACTTTGAATTCTCTCCCACTACCAGCATCCAACAATCAACAACTCCATGTGGGTAGACCTTTACAATTGTGAATGGGCCAGACCATCTTGACTTCAACTTGCCAGGGAAAAGCTTCAGCCTAGAGTTAAATAGCAGCACTTGCTCTCCTTCGTGAAAGGATCTGTGATGTATCTTCTTATCATGCCAGAGCTTAGTTTTTGCCTTGTATGTTTCGGCATTTTCATATGAGAACAGTCTGTGTTCCTCCATTTCAGTAAGCTGCAGCATACGTGCTGCTCCAGCAGATTGAAGATCAAAGTTCAGTTTCTTTGTTGCCCAGAAAGCTTTGTGCTGCAACTCTAAGGGTAGATGGCAAGCTTTCCCATACACCAGTCTATATGGGGACATCCCCAAAGGAGTCTTGAATGCAGCTCTATAAGCCCACAGTGCCTCATCCAGATGTGAGGACCAATCCTTCCTACTAGTGTTAACCACTTTCTCCAAAATCCTTTTGATTTCCCTGTTGGACAACTCAGCTTGACCATTAGTCTGGGGGTGATAGGCTGTGGCAACTTTATGCTTGACTCCATATTTTACAAGCACTTTGGAAAAAAACTTGGTTGCAAAAATGGGTTCCTTCATCACTAATGATTGCTCTAGAGGTTCCAAATCTAGTAAAGATGTTTTTCTGTAAAAACTTTGTTACCACCCTAGCAACATTTTTTATTATAGCCACAACCTCCACCCATTTAGACACATAATCAACAGCTGCTAGAATGTAGAGGTAGCCAAAGGAAGGGGGAAATGGTCCCATAAAATCAATACCCCATACATCAAAAAGTTCAATTTCCAAAATGGTGTTTAGAGGCATTTCATATTTATTGGACAAGTTCCCTACCCTTTGGCATCTATCACAATGTTTAACAAATTCATGTGCATCTTTAAAAAGGGTAGGCCAAAATAAACCTGATTGGAGAACCTTGGCAGCAGTTCTCATACCACCAAAATGTCCTCCATATGCTGCAGCATGGCACTGAGTCAGAATATCATGAAATTCTTCATCTGCAGCACATCTTCTGTTCATATTGTCTGGGCACATTTTGTAAAGGTATGGTTCATCCCAGACGTATTGTTTGGCTTGATGGAAAAATCTCTTCCTTTGCTGAGAGTTCATTTCTAGAGGAACCACACTACTAGCAAGAAAATTGACTAGATCAGCATACCAGGGTGCTGCAGCATCTTGCATTGCTAACAGTTGCTCATTAGGGAAAGATTCGTCAATGGCTATTCCCCTGTGTTCTGCAACATCCTCTGGCAGTCTTGAGAGGTGATCAGCCACTTGATTCTCCACTCCTTTCTTATCTCTGATTTCCAGATCAATGGATTGGCTAACCAGCCCACTCAAAACTTTCTCGAAATCAACTTTGAACATTAAGCAACTATCCTTTCTCCTCTTAGCTAAATCAACTATTTCATTAGCCACAAGAACCCCATCCAAAATCTGTCTCCCGGGTAAGAATGATGTTTGACAAGGGGAGATGATAGAACCTAACACACCTTTTTAAATCTCAAAGCTAACAACTCAGAGATAAGTTTATAAATGCACCTAATAAGGGATATGGGCCGATAATGTGAGAGTGATTGTGGATGATTCCTCTTAGGAATTAAAGCTAAAAAAGAGGAAATCCAAACATTCCTTATAGAAACTGAAATTAAATCCATCTGGACCCGGGCTCTTCGATCCATCATAACTCTGTGACACCCTCTACCCCGCATGTATTCAAAAGCGATAACACAAATATAAAAGGATAAAGAACACATGCAAATATATATAATATTAAAAACCGGGCAGAGACTGTCGCATTGTAACATAAGGCGGAAATAAAAACATAACATGTTTATAAAGGAAACATAACATAACCGAAAACATAAACGAACCCAACCCCGATGTCACACTACAGAGCTGGTATAACCAATCCGATAAAACAACTCGGATACAACTGGAAACAAACTAACAACTATAGAAACAGAAATCCTATCTACGAGTCACGGCTCCTCAGGGTCACTCCTCAAATGGCTGCACATCGAACTCTGCATAAACAATACATGCCACAAAACAAGAAACATCGAGCCAGGGAGTAAGAAGCATATACATGAATATAACGGCAAGGAAGTAGTTAGCAAGACGAGCATACATCAAACAATCATGTTATAGCGACAACAATATAACATATAAAATTATCATCATACAAAAGTGTATGCTATGCAATGCAACTCTACTCCACTACTCCGTTATGCATGTGGATCCAAACTATTTCAGGAAGCCAACTTCAGAGTTACATCTCCATATTGGCCAAAAAACACCAACCCCTAGGATAGCCGACGCACCTTATTCACGGGTGTGCCATCGCGGGGGTACCTGATCCCCTCAATCTTGGATGAATCACCATGGATAGGCAGATCGTCTTACACGTGGATGACCTCCCCTATATTGCACAACCTACACTAACATCTTCAATGCGTGAATACATGCTCAACAAAAACACACAACAACATCCACCACCTCCGCTTGGGCCACTAGGCTACCCAAGTTTATCACCATCAACACCTCGACTACTCGGCTATCGAGGATTATCGTTATCGTTTCGTATTCATTATTAAACACTCTATTCGTTCTTCACTAGATATTACCACCTTGACCATCAAGCATCAAGGCCCCCTTGGCCACTAGGCTATCAAGGTACATCATCATCAACATCGTGACCATTAAGCAACAAGGCTCAACATCATCTTTTCACTTGTCTTTGGTCTTCATGTTTTCGTTGGTATTTTATTAAGTCTTTTAGAGCATTTGGGGTGAACCCCTGCTTCTGTATTGTTCTGCGTTCTGTTCTGTATAGGTGAGCACAGGTGTGCTCACCCCTTAGCATGATCGTGCTGAGCTCACAGTCAAGTACAGTCGTGCTGACTGTTGAGCACGGGCGTGCTCAAGCAGTGCGCCTTGATCTGGGATTTGAATGGGAGGGCACGGGCATGCTCAAGTGCGCACCCTGCTGGTGTGAGCAGAAGGGTCACAAACCCTTTGCCAATTATTGGGAACAAGCCAGATTCAATCCTAATGGTTATTACTAATCCATTAATCATCAGCTTCATTAATCTTAACTGTTCTTCATTACTGTTCATGTCTTATCATCAAGGGGAATTAATCCTTTAATCATAGCTTCATTACTAATGTTCCTAGAACACTCACTAATCAATCCTAGGGTCTTTAACTAAGTCCTATGATCATAACCTTACCTCTCACGCTATATCCATGTCTTATGAACACCTGGGAGAAACATCCCTTAATTCTCATTATTATCATTAACATATTTTAACGTCTTATTATGTTAGTATTAACATCCTCAACAATCAACGACAGTCAATAACATCATACTCATCATAATCATGGCATCATAATATTAACATATTCATAACAGACAATATCAAATAATAATAAGAGCATTCATACCAATATTATCATCACAACAGATAATCATCAAACAACAATTAATCATATAAACATATAAACATGCTAACAAGGGAAAGAGTCATGTGTAACCCTTCGTCTTACGCTACCCCCAAGCCTACATACTCATACTATTCCTTCTCCCCATACCTAGTATGAAGATCAGACTCCGAATAACAAACTGGTCGCGTTCCCTCAAGCGGCTCGACAAACGAATCAAGCCTTGGCCAACAAAAGGTTAACCAATTAGTTCCCAATTCAACAAAAGGAAAAGGAAAACAGAAGAGGGATAACCGGCTTACCTTACTAGACACTAACGTGCACGTTCCTCTCTCAAAATTAGAGCAAGAACACCAAGAACTTCAAGGGGTTCAAGGGAAGGAAGAGAGAAGAAGTTTCTGCCACACTAGGATTGCCCAATGTGCCAAAATAGGGTTTAACACGGTAACCTTCGTGCTACTGCCTTCTATTTATAAACTCTGCATCGAGCACGGCCGTGCACCCCCTTAAGCACGGTTGTGCTTACATCAGCATCACCAAGACTCGTTCACACTTGAGCACCGTCGTGCTCCTTGTTGAGCACGGGCGTGCTCAACTTAGCGTTAGTGAGACGCGGACATGCGCTGAGCACAGTTAGGGAGCACGACCGTGCTTGTGACTCAGATAGTCACAAGACGTGCCTAACAAGCATGGGCGTGCTGGACATGGGCATGGCCGTGCTCATGTACCAGAAAGGGATTTTAAGCCTAGAAATCCCACTTATCCCTCACACAACAACACTAAGTTAAGCCCTAAGGCTTAACCAAACAAACAAGGTATACACAAAAGCACTTATATGAAAAACGGGGTGTTACAAACTCCACACAGCTGCCTTGATTTCTTCAGAAGAGAAGGGAAGTGAAAGAGAATCCCTATCCTGAACAGATATTTGTTTAAAAGAAATACCATCAAGCAAAAGACTGTGCTCATTTGGTTCCTGAAAAATACTTTAAAAATGGATTTTAATTGCTGCCTTCACCTCATACACATCCTCAAACCAATTACCATCTGAGTTAATGGCTACAAGATGATTCTGCCTACGCCTTGCTCGCAAGCACGCATGAAAATAACGAATGTTTGAATCACCCTCTTGAACCCATCTAGATCTAGACTTTTGAGCAAGTAAACTCTCCTTACACCAAAGTTGTTGCCAGAAGTTTGCCGTAAGAGCCCTTCTATGTTCGTCATCTAACACAGCCCCGACGCTTACCAAATTATCAATAGCATTCATATCCTCTACAGTTTTATCAATTTACAAATCCAGAAAGCCAAAAACTTCCCTGTTCCAGGTTTTTAACCTTTCCTTCAAGAGTTTCAACTTTTCCTCCAACCAGCAATTGTTGAACCTAAATGGTTTAGGCCCCTAATCACATATGCCACACTTCAAAGTTACTGGACAATGGTCAGAAATATCTCTTTTCCCAACCCGTTGAGCAGAAACTTTCCACATAGAAATCAGATCCTCTGTCAACAAGAAGCGATCAAGTATGCTCGCGGCTGATCCATCTGATTTAAACCATGTAAACTTCTTTCCCATCAAAGGAACATCAATCAACTCCAAGTCAACAATGAAAGCCCTGAATTCCTCCAGTTCAATGTTATTTTCATGCCTGTTCAAGCCCTGCCTTTCCTCAGAAGAAGTTACTACATTAAAATCACCTGCCAAGCACTATAAACCACCACCAAAACCCCTTTTAGACATAACTAAATCATTCCATTATTTTCTCTTACCAGCCAGAGAACAAGGTGAGTATATGTTAACAATAAAGAACATATCACCAGTTTGCTTCCGTTCATCATAAATACCAAGAAAACCTTCACCTGTGAAAGTAAACCTTATATCAAGCAAACCAACTCTCCAAAGACTAATCAAACCTTCCGCAACACCTATTGATGGACTAGCAACCCATTCATAATCAGAACCTCCCCACAAACTTAGTAATAAACTATCATCTACCAAAGAACATTTAGTTTCTTGCAAAAGACAAAAATCCAACTGACCTGAGGACACTAAGAAACGAATTCTGCTTCTCTTAGCTCTGTTCCCTGACCTAATCTTCAAGGATGACTATTTCTCAACCCTCTTAATGCCTAACAGCAATATCTCTGCACTCCATGTCCTTCAATAAATTGATGAATGAGTCATTAGGAGCTGAGCCAATAACCCCTATATCCTTCACCATTTTCCACACCTTTTCTGCCACCAAACTTCCATCATTCGACAATATCTTCCTATTAGACTCCATGATATCTGAATCTGAAATTGAATCCCTATTAGAAAAAGAAACCACCATACCATACATTTGACCAGAGGCAACTCTCCTTGAATTTTCGTGTGAAGAAATAGAAAGGAACACTACAACATCCAACATCCTTTCCTTTGCTATTCGCAGATCTTCCCTTTGAAGTAGTAATTTCATCATGTTGCGATTTCCGGTACAAGGAACCCCTGTGCACATTGACCCCTCTCTGGATTAATGACTTGGTACCACTAGAATTCCCAACATCTACACTGCCCACACCTGTCCCAAACTGCTCCACTTTAGTATCCAGAATACCATTTGCTTTTGTTACTATTTGAATCGGCCCAACAACATTTTGTTCCAATTGAAACTCATTTTGATGTTGGACTTGGCCCAATGACTCAATAACTCTACCTGATGAAACATCACATTAGAACCTGGGACCACTACCAACTCAGCGTCAAGCAGAGGCGGATCTTCATTGTGGCGGAGGGGAGCAACGGCTCCCCCCAAAAAAACAAAATTACCAATTTTTTAAAAGAATAAATTTTAATGGCACCCTCCTATCTTGATGGAATAGCATGAGCTTGAAAGTAAAGAGACATTTGCGGTAAAAGCATAGATGATGAGCTTGAAAGTGACGAGAGCATGTGCAGTGAAAGCATAGATGATGAGCTTGAAAGTGAGGGAAGAGCATGTGCAGTGAACGCATAGATGAGGTGGTGTTTTCTCATAGTTGTAATGATCCAGAGAATGTTATTACCCAGTCCCAGTAGCTATGAAGAAGAAGATAGTGATGAAGGGGTATTTTGGGAATGAAATGCACGAAAGCTATTCTAGTTTAAAGTAAAGAGGTGTTGTTAAAAACAAAAACAAAAGTAAACAGGTGTTGTTGTACTGTTGTTCACCGCCTAACTTTCATGTGATTTTTTCGTTATTCTCTATATTTTGGTTTTTAACTTTTCCTCTCTTTTTTCGTCAAAAAAAACTTTTCCTTTTTTTTTTCTACTTTTATTTTTATTTTTAAGAGAAAGTGAGCTTTTCAAAGATGAAAAGAAAAGAATCAGATTCTAAAAATAAAATCCTCTTTTATTGAGAAAAGTTATTTAAAAATATATGAGTAATGCTAACTAGTGCTCTAAAGGTATTGGTTAAGAAAATTAAAAAATTAAAAATTCATTGGAAAATAAGTTTATCATTCTTTAAAATATAAAATACATCAAGTCCCAAAGTCAAATTTCTATTTTTAAGTCCTTAACCAATACTCTTAGGATACTGGTTACCATTTTCCTAAAAATATTTTATCAAGCTGGATTACTGGTCTTTTCCTTTTTCTTTTTGTGACGTGAGAATAAGAAAGAAAAAATTTAAATAAATAAATACACTAAAATAAGTTTAATATAAATTTTAATTATATTATTTAGTTAATAATTTATGGCTCCCCCTGATATTTTCCTCAAGGTCCGCCACTGGCGTCAGGTGTTGACAATTTTTCAACCAAAGTTTCTGGAACATCCTCCACCAAATCCTCCCCTTGATGTTCTCCTTTATCCTTTGCATTTTCCTCCATAATCTTCTCTGCGTTAAAAGGCTATAATGAAGAGTTAATTTCATTTACAAAATTCAAATAATCATCCCCACCATCTAACTGATCCGCCACTAACGAACCCTTCCGGCAAGACTAAACCATCAGACTAAGTCTCCATCAGAGCTAACAATATGCTCTTTACCGCTAGCCATATTGCATGACATACAGGTTGCGGATTCACCAAGTGTATCCTCAATTATCCTAATGACAAACACATCGCCATTGATATCAACTCTAACCGAATTGCTAATTGATTGTTGCACTTTGGTACGAATAAGAAACATCGCCACATCCAAACGATCCTGGTTGGAAGTGCAACTATCTGCATACATAAAAAACCCATAACTTGCAGCTAGCATAGTGAAAAAGTCATCAGACCAGGCATGAGGATGTATGCCAAAGCATTTGACCCACACTAACCTCCCATTGTCAATCTCCCTAGGGCTCCAAGCCCTTATTTCATCAAACCAATCCTCCACCCACTCCTTAGCTTCCTCAAAAACTTTAGCAACATCTGCCCCATCCTTAGGTTCAATGAGAACAAGATTGGCACCCAAAGGAGTAGACTTAATATTAAAATAACCCTCGATGTGAAACTTCTTCTGCATAACATATGTGTCACCCGGTTTTGAAACTCTACACATATAAGCATTGCTAAGATTTTGGATAACTTCTTTGGCAACAGAAAAACTCAAGTTGGCTCCATTACCTTTTGGAAAGCGAGACCTGTTACCATGACCAGCAGCCTTACCTTTGACAGCCTGAGCAAAAGACAAAGCATTACTTTTGTGATTCTGGCACTGCACCACCACACCTGTGTTCGTGCGAGAAGGTTGTTGCTTTGGCATTGAAATTTTGTTTTCACGTGCAAATCTAGGAGTATTGACAAAAAGATTTTGATTGCAAATAAGAATCTTATCCAGCATGACCTCGAAAAAACGTTGATCCACAACACCATGAAACCTAGTGAAACCAAACCTTGCACCCCTCCTATCTCTACTGTTTGGAATGAAAACCTCAGACACCTTACCATACCTTTGAAATACACTCCACATTTCTTTAGCACCAAAGTTGTGAGGAAAATTTGTGAAGAAAAAGGTAACATGCCCATCCCCTTCATAAGGTGCAACCCTCCTTTGCCCGACGATATCTGGTTTCACAACATTATGATTGGCGTTAGAGGATAACCGCTGCGCTGGCTTTCGAACCTCTCTCCACTCATGCTCTCTTCTTTCTCCACTCATGCTTATCTTTCCGGTCTTTCTCTCTTTCTCTATCATAACATCAACTCAATTTCTAATGGTAGTCAACGATGCATCCACCATACAAACATCCAATAATGATATCTACTTGAAAAATCCCGAAAGGATTAGATATATCTATATATTTGGATTTATAGTTTATATGCATGATTTTTTTTATGCAATGGTAGATGAATTTATTTCAATTTCTCAACAAGATTTTTATTTTCTTAGATATCTACATAAAGAAATTTGTGAATGCATTTACTGTAACTATTTTGAATTTTGATTATTCGAATATTATTGGAGTAACTTGAAGTTATTCCAAACTATTGAAAATAGGAATGATTCTATTGGAATTGGAATTATAAAATATTTTAGAGGACAAATTTTATCTCGACCTGCAGATTGAGCATTTAGGAAATTGATTTTTTTTTGTGTAACAAATTAAAAAGAACTAGTTCTTAAGTGACTCATGATAGATTGAGTACACTACTATGGTTCAGTAGCTGGATATGAAGAAGATAACTAACATATTGGTCCTGAAGACCATATCTTATTGTTAGAGATGCACACGCGCATATTACTAAATACTACATGACTTGATATAATAATTTTATATGAATATATGATCAACTAATTGATCATGCAGTTGGAAGTTATTTTTATGATCCAGATGAAGTCAGATCCAAACATGCTATTATTTACATGTGGGAGGAAATTCCACCTGAGGAAAATATTGCTTGCAAAACTTATTTAAAAGAAGAATATATCAAAGGTGACAGAGCACAATATATTTCTTCAAAATGTTCCAGAGGAGAAAATCAGAATGTCGGAATTCATATTCTTAATTGATGCTTCTAACAGGGCGAGAAAATTGTACACTTTTTCCCTTAATCAAAATTTTGTCTACATGGTTTTCCTTGATAAGGTTTTTAATGAGGCAGCTCTCATATAAAGGATATTGTACTCTTTTTCCTTCACTAGGATTTTTTCCCACTGGGTTTTTTCCTAGTAAGGTTTTAACGAGGCATATCTTGGACATCCAAGGGAGAGTGTTATGAATATTTTAGTGGATGTCCATTTTCCCAAGTCTTTTCATATTTTCTAGGATGCTCCTATAACTCTCATGAGCAAAAGGCTTCTTATAATTTATTATCTTTAATTTTATATGTTAATGACACATTATGTTGTACCTTGAAGGGCATAATGCAAAGAATCTCTTCTTCACTTCTCTCTGCTCTATTCTTTTGTTCTCTCTATTATCTTGTTTCTCCATCGCCATTACTTTTAAGTTATTAGCCATTTACAATAATTTCATAATAAAAACATTTTTTGGATATATATACTTACCATCACAATTAATTAGTTGAGTAATTTAGTTATACAACTCTCTTCTGATCGTTTTCAACGTATAAAAAATTAACTTCTGTTTTTAATATTACTGCAAAATTTGTGTTGGAATTGCACTGATATTTTTTAAAAATAAAATGGGTATAATTTAATAAAAAAAATGGGGCCCACTTTTGGTCCTTAAGAAAATTAATTCACCAAACAGTCTCAACAATGACATTACAAGGTCACCTTAGTCCCTTCGTCCCTTCCCGTTAGTGATACTCTGTTACTTTGCTTATGTGTCTTGTTAAAATGCCTACATGGATCATTATGGAGGTCCATATTTTTCCAACATGGAACTTTGTAACAAAACTTCTAATCCCCCACCAATACATCACCGTTTTGAGCAAAGGGGACAAAAAAATCTTCTCTCCATTTCTCTTTTCTCCCTTTGTTCTTTTCTCTTTCTCAGAACGAAGCTTCAATGGCACTTCTAATCTAGGAAATGCTTTCACCATATTTATCATTTGTACTACATACTTTTTTCCCTAGCAAGGATCATGCATATTAATTGGGTTGAAGCTACAATTGCTTTTGGCCTTGGTGATCTCCTTTATACCTTCGACTCTCTCTCTCTCTCTCTCTCTCTCTCTATATATATATATATATATATATGTATGTATGTATGTATGTATGTAGCCTAGAACTCAAGGACGATATGAGCCTAATAAAGACCATGGATCAAGAAGCTCTAACTCAATTGGTGGTTCTCTTAATGGACACAAGCCCAAATGCAAGACAAGGAGACAATGATGTGTGGGACGTGTTCTTGAAGAAAAGTCCAAGTCTTTTAATTGTTTTTTATTTCTTTTAATTCAATAAGTGTGAGAATTATATAAGTGGGTTCATTTTGCAAATTGGTGCAGCCCATCTTTCCTATTCTACACTTGAGTTTAGTGTTGGGTTGAGATTCCTTTTGATGTAAATTGTGGGGGTTACACTTTTAATTTGAGAAGCAAGTGTAACCACCCATAAGATGGGAGGCGTGATCATTAAGGCTTGGTGGCTGCCTTGAATTGTTTGGTGGCTATTAAAGATAGGTTTTAAGTTGGTCTTTAGTATCTTTAGTTAAGCTAATAATGGGGGAGTTTTGGTTTATCATTGGTGGAGCATAAATTCCCAATGATGGCTGAGTTAGAATAGGTGATAAAGTGAGTCATTAGTGTCATAATTAGGCCATTCAAGTGGAGGTTATGTTTTGTCTTTGGATGCCAAAAGTTTGGCTGCCTACACTATTTGTACACGCCTAAACAACTTGGAAATATAACTTGGAAGTTGATTTTGGATTGAATCCACATTGGTGAGACTTTGTTCTCCTTGGTTCTTGGTTGAACCAAACTAAGTTCTTATCAAGAATCCAAGATTCTTGTGGCGAACATCATTTGGCTTATCAAACATCATTGTTTGTGGCGCCTACATCATTCCTTTCTTATCCATCTTTGTTTATTTCTTCACTTTATTTTGGTTACAAAGGTGAATACAATTTTAACTTGTTTGAAATTCAACCAAAAAGATCATTACAAGGCAACCCTCCATTTGGTTGTCATCAAGTGGTATCAAGGCTTAGGCTTTGGTTGAATTTTGTGTTTTTGTTCTTCATCTTCTACCTTTCTTCTTTTCTACCAAAACCCAAAATAAATAAATAAAAAATATTACTTTGATTCTGTTTGTGAAGGAAAATTTTCGTGGTTTTGTTATTGCTTCAAAACAAGTTTGCAAGTGTATTTCTCTTCATCAAAGTATATATATATAAAAAAAGGTCATAATCGATTATTCCAACCCAATAATCGATTATCCAAAAGTCAGTGAACCTAAAATCGATTACAAAAATCGAATCTTGAAAAAAAATTGGTCCATATCGATTATGCCAACCCCATAATCGATTATTGAAAAGTCAGTGAGCCCAAAATCAATTAAAATAATCGATTATTAAAAAAAAAAAAATTGGGTGAAATTTTGTTCTTGAAGAGTTCCCCTGCTTCCCTTGTTTCTTCATTCTCAAACCTTTCCCTTTTCTAGCCTTTCTTCTTGTTTTCTTTGTTTTTGATAAGTTTTGTGATTTTTGTTACTTGAATTTTGAAATTTTTGTGTTTTCGTGTTTGATTCCTCTAAGAACTCAAGGAGAACATTTGAGAGGAAAAAGGCAAGAGTGAAAATTACATCTTGTGTGGGAAAAGCCAATTGAGTGAAATACATTTGTGTGCACAAGTGAGGGAGTATAGTGAGGAATTTTATTATTTCTTGTTATCTTTTGATATTGTGTGTTCAAGTGATGGCAGCCCATGAAGATAGTCAATCATTTTCTCCAAGGTCTTCAACTCTTCATGCTAGAATGGCTACTCAAATACAAAACCTTCAAAGGCAAATGGAGCAAATGAGTGCAAAGTATGATAGACGATTTGCCATCCTTCAAAACCGAGAAAATGGAGAAGGGGTCAAGATCAAAATCCCTACCTTTCATGGGAAGAATGATCCCCAAGCCTATTTGAAATGGGAGATGAAGATAGAGCAAGTGTTCAATTGCAACAATTACAATGAGAAAAAGAAAGTGAAGGTAGCATCTCTTCAATTTAAGGACTATGCACTTGTTTGGTGGGATCAATTGCAAAAAGAGAGAAGAAGATATGAGGGGGAGCCTATTGAGACTTGGACCGAGATGAGAAAAATCATGAGGAGAAGATATGTTCCATATCATTACCATAGAGTTCCTACCAACGAATCAAAGAAGGAGGGCAACACTTCAACTTCTAAGGAGGCCATGGCAAGTGTTCAAGTAAAGAAACCTATGGAAGCATCTTCTAATCTGAGAGAAAGAAAAATGCAAGAGGAAAAAGAAAAAGAGAGTGAAAAGAATGAGAGTACAATTGAAGAGGAGAAAAAGAAAGATAAGAGTATGGAAAAGAGTGAGAGAATAGAAAAAGATGAGAGCAAAACAAAAGGTGAGGAGGAAAAAGTAAATGATTGTTTTGATGTTTTTCCTAACTCTTTGCCTACTTGTGTTGATTCTTTTTTGAAAGAAGTCAAAGATGTTCCTCCGATGGAAGCTTGCAAGACAACCGATGTAATTGAAGAGATAATCCCAAGGGAAGTACCCCATGATTTGGAAACTTGCATGGGTTTCCAAAAGTATGGAGATCTTAACACAAAATTTGGTAATATGCTTGGTAAATTGCATGGGTCTTGTTATTCTTCTACATTTGATAGGAATGAAAACTTGCTTGATGAATTGCATGACTCTTGTCATTTTCCTAAGATTGATTTGAGAATTATGAACGAAGACATGAATGAGTTCCTTGATAAATGTGTTGTTGTGCTTTCTAATGTTCCTTTGGTTTATCACAACAATTTTGAGGAATGTGTGGGATTTCTTTGAGAAAGTTCATTTGCTAACTTGCTCACATATTCTTTTGTTCAAAATAAAGTTAGCATTTTGAGGTTTGTTATGAGCTCTAAGGGTTTGCATGTGACAATAATTGATGGGTTAACTACTATTCCCCTTCTTACTCTACCCATTCTTGCAAATTCTTTTAAGTTTTCATATGATGATCCTAATGTGTTTGAGAGGATTATCTTGTTTGAAAAAGAACCATCTCTTGTTTGTGATAAGAAGAATATCCAAGAGGCTCAACTTTCTTGGGAGCTTTTAAAAAGAGACAGCACCGTTTCTTGTATGACAATGTACAAACCAAGAAATGTGAACTTGAAGGTAGATTTTCATAAGAAGTATAACTTTGTGTTTACTCTTATGATTCATTACCTTGGCTATAAATGTGTTGGGATGTTGATTGTACAAATAGAAATGCGTTACACCTACTTGCTACATTTGATGATTTCTATCAATTTCCATTTGATCCCGCAGGTTGGGTCATGTACATAAAAAAAAAAAAAAGAATAAAAGATTTTCCAATAAAAGGAAATCAAAGGTCCACCCTCAAAGAGGTGGGCTATTGCAAGTTTTAGGAAAAATAAATAAAAATGTCTATGATATTGACTTTCTTTCAATATGGTATCTATGTCTTTCATTTGATGTAGGGATTGAAGTAATAAATTCGAGGACGAATTTTCTTAAAGAAGGAGGGCCTGATATGAGCCAAGGGGGGGCAAGTCAAGTTTGCGACAAGGATGATATGAGCCCAATAAAGACCATGGATCAAGAAGCTCTAACTCAATTAATGGTTCTCTTAATGCACAAGTCCAAATGCAAGACAAGGAGACAATGATGTGTGGGGCGTGTTCTTGAAGAAAAGTCCAAGTCTTTTAATTGTTTTTTATTCCTTTTAATTCAATAAGTGTGAGAATTATGTAAGTGGGTTCATTTTGCAATTTGGTGCAGCCCATCTTTCCTATTCTACACTTGAGTTTAGTGTTGGGTTGAGATTCCTTTTGATGTAAATTATGGGGGTTACACTTTTAATTTGAGAAGCAAGTGTAACCACCCATAAGATGGTAGGCGTGATCATTAAGGCTTGGTAGCTACCTTGAATTGTTTGGTGGCTATTAAAGATAGGTTTTAAGTTGGTCTTTAGTATCTTTAGTTAAGCTAATAATGGGGGAGTTTTGGTTTATCATTGGTGGAGCATAAATTCCCAATGATGGTTGAGTTAGAATAGTGATAAAGTGAGTCATTAGTGTCATAATTAGGCCATTTAAGTGGAGGTTATGTTTTGTCTTTGGATGCCAAAAGTTTGGCTGCCTACACTATTTGTACACGCCTAAACAACTTGGAAATATAACTTGGAAGTTGATTTTGGATTGAATCCACATTGGTGAGACTTTGTTCTCCTAGGTTCTTGGTTGAACCAAACTAAGTTCTTATCAAGAATCCAAGATTCTTGTGGCGAACATCATTTGGCTTATCAAACATCATTGTTTGTGGCGCCTACATCATTCCTTTCTCATCCATCTTTGTTTATTTCTTCACTTTATTTTGGTTACAAAGGTGAATACAATTTTAACTTGTTTGAAATTCAACCAAAAAGATCATTGCAAGGCAACCTCCATTTGGTAGTCATCAGTTTCACCCTTCCATTTTAATAGCTCTTTCTTTATCTCTTATTCTTTCTATGTGAAATCCATTCACTGCAAGGAAATCGGTGCATTGGTAGCACCTTCAAGTTCAACAGTGGGCACCTTCACTGCTACAAAATGTTCAAGTGCTTTAATAGAAAGTTTGACATATGCAAGCAAGCCCCACCGCTGGACGTCAAGGAAGCCTTTTTCAACTTCACCGTAGTGACGGATCCACGACCCTGAGTCAATGGGGGCAATTTATTCAAAAAAAAAAAATTAATAATAATAATAATTATACATATGTAAATAAAGACATAAATGTTAAAGAGTTTGATATTTATGCACTGTCAGTGTTAAGAATTATAGTTATTTATCTGTCTTAGTTATTAAAATAAAAGCACATGTGCCAAAATATTAGTGTATGTTAGTGTACAACAATGCATACTACTTTAATCCAATGTTAAAATAATAAATTTTTCATATATCTTATCAAATAAATTACATTACATAGCATACAATTGTCTTACATGATTTCATGTTTTGAAATTGTTGAAAGATCAGGTCATTATCAATGTTATTGGACACATTTATCTCAATATATAAATAGACAATGGATGCAAATATATAAAATTAGGGGAGCAAAATATATCTAACTCAAAGTATTAATAGTAATGTTATAAAACCCAGTGGGTGCATCTGCACACCCTGGGTTCTACATAGGTCCGCCAATCTCCCTTCATGTCTGTCTAATAGCTCTGGCAGTACCTAATGGACCACTAAGGCAAATGGCAGGTTGGGCCATTTTACAACAATGAGAGTTAAGGTTTAAAATGGGGCAGAGAAGAAGGAATAGACGATGTCGTTTTGCATAGTTTAGGGTTAAATTTGTCTCTCCCTATTATTCAAAAACGACATCATTTCGATGGAGGCATCAATTTTTTATTAAAATTTTCATGTTGAAAAATAGGGTCCTCTGTAATCAGGGCCGGCCCAACACCTATTGACGTCTAAAACAAATTTTGAGATGATGCCATTTTAAAAGCTAATAATAATATTTTATTAAAATTATTATATTTTTATTTAAATTTTATCTTTCGGACTTTTTGAGATGCAAAGTTATTTATTAAATTTTTGTAATCGATTTTATTTGACATTTCTTTTTCATCGATAATAAAGTTATTTCATTTAATCTTTGTTGATATCTTAGTTAAGATTTTATTAATTTTAGTTTTAAAAAACTTCTTTCTACCAAAGCAAACAGCTATGAAAATCATTAACATTATTCTATAAGTAATATATGTATTTGAAAAAGAATCAAATCTTCTTAAATATTAAGTATGTCAATTATTGGTGTATCATTTTCTACTTGTATAATTTCTCTTAAAAAATTTAGTTCTAAAACTAAAATTGAGTTAGTAATATTGACTCTCTTTTTAGGCCTAAAGCCCAAGTTTTAAAAGCTTAGGCCTTGGGCCAGCCCTGTTGGTAATGGTCCACATAGGCTTTTTAAAGTAACGGAGCCTCATATACAGGAAGGGTCGGAGGGACTAACATAACTCTGTAATATCATTTTCAAAGACTATTTGGTGAATTAATTTTTCCTGGAGACCAAAAATAATCCCCATTTTTTATGAGGTAATACTCATTTAAAAACTAGGCAACTAGTTATACGTTTTTATAGGCGAAGGCTAGCGTGAACGAGTAGATCATATCTCTCACGGTGAGAGATAACTTGTGACCGTTCGATATAGTAAAAAAAAAATAGACGATTGTGATGTGTTCCCTGGAACCGGTCAAGTGCGTAACTTTAAAATTGCCAATCAGATGCGTGACAGTTTTTATGTACCTTTTGGCAGGCCACTAGTGCTGTAGTTGATGGGACTGCAACATATTCAACTCAGGAAGACTTTTGAGTGCAATAAAATTTATATAAAGGAATTTACTTCAATTTTTTTTTTGATTGTTTTTCTGTGCAACAATAATTATAAAATACTCTTTCAAAAAACAAACAATAAATATAAAATACTGAAGTAGTGGTGAAGACTGAAGCCGTGAGATGGCATATATTTATTGCAATATAAACGAAATTACATAAACAAAATGGAATTATTACGATACTCACAAGTTTGTTATTATTAATTTATTTTTATTTTTTTAATTAGGCAAAACTAGTGTTTTGGTCTCTTGAGTTAATTTAATTTTTTAAGTTGGACTCTTAAGTTTTTTTTTGTCAAATAGATTGCTTAATTTTTTTGTGTCAAATAGATCTATCCCTCAAGTTTTTTGTGACATCATAATTCACTGATTTAATAACAAAAACAAACATTATAATAACAATATAAGGGACCTGTTTGACAAAAAAAAATTAAGGGACCTATTTGACAAAACAAAAAAAAAACTTAAGGGACCAACTTGAAAAATTAAATTAACATAAGGAACCAAAACACTAGTTTTGCCTTTTAATTATGTTATAGGTACCAAATATCAATTACCGTTAACAGTAACTTATCTCTATTTGAGAATTCGTTGGAAACATAAGGTGGCTTCTCCTCTCTCATACCGACCTTTCTGCCTTTCTCCATACACAATAATCAGTATTCTAAAACATGACCATCTGGTTAAGGTGTTGGCTTTTTGAGCATAGTGGTCTACTTTTAGAAAATATTTACCAAAATAACATACTTTTGAAACAATTTACCAAATAATCTTGTTTTTACCGAGGTGGCATTTTTTATTATTTTTTTGCTATTGTGTGGCGCCAGTTTGACTGGCAACTGGCGCCAGGGCAGACTCTAACCCAAAGCCACTAAGGCTACGGCTTTAGGCCTTCAAATATTTTTAGGTTATTAAGACTTTCATATTTTATTTTATTTTTTTTATTTATTTAATCTTAACAAGAAAAAAAAAATTAAAACCTTAAACCATAAATCATAAATGTGATTGCATGTACACAAAAAAAAATTACATCAGCCATAATAATTACACTTTAAAAGTATATAAATTTATAATAAAGATTAAATTTAAATAAATTTACACCAACCATATTAATTTTGTTTTAAAAATGCCTCATCTCAAATTTCACTTTAGGCCTAAAAATATGTTGGGTCGGCCCTAACTGGCTAGATTTCAACCAACGCCACTCACCAGAACACGCCACGTGGCGCCATGCAATTAGTCTTACCACTTGGCCCGATAAGATCTACTTGGCCCAAATTGAGTGACTTGGCCTAATAGGACTCACTTGGGCCAATCAAACTTACTTGGCCTAATTTTATTTTATTTTTTATATGCAAATGTTAGTATGTTAGTTGTTAATTTTTCTCCTTTCTCAATGTTTGAACCTTGGACCTTCAACACCTTTAACCCTTAGCTCTTACCTGAGACACCCCGATGTGCCCCTTGTGCCATTAGTTATTATTTAGATTCCTCGTGTTATTAACATTGATTATAAATCGAAAATGCGAAGGAATTAAAATTTGACCAACAATGAAAGATAACATCAAAGTCATATTATAAATACACACTTCATACAATACCAAAACACTGTCTAGGGCATTTTCTCAGTAAGATCCCTAGCAGGTACATTCTTATACAAACCCTTAGTTGCGGAAACATAAACACATAGTTCTAGACTCACTGGCCCTATTTACTTAATTGCTATTACTACCATCTACAGCTCGTCCTCCTGCGTCTGGCTCATAAGGAGTCCCGTCCAACTCCTCTACATTAAAGTCCTCGGTGAAGTCCTCAGCTGGTCCCTCCACATAGTCATCACCCGGATCTTCCGTAAAATCTTCTCATATCCATATAAGCAAAACATATACAAATACAAAAATAGGGGATAAGACACATGTCTATCATCAAAGGTGGAAAAATGGACATAGTATCGAAATATAATAATCATTAACACCAACATCTCTCAAAACTCCAAATCAACCTTAAACCACTATATGGTTCCTCTACCCTTACTCTCATGCAAACTTGGCCATCTATATTCCTGTCATTAGTCAGTAGTCCAATCGGTCCGGTGCCAGTAACTTAGTGCCCTGGTGCCCATACACCAGTATAGTAGATCCAAACTACTCTTGCCGTTGTACGGCGATAGAACCCGCCCTGGTGCCCATACACCAGTATAGTAGTTCCAAACTACTCTTGCCGTTGTACGGCGATAGAACCCAGTAGTTCCCGAACTACTCATGCTATTGCGCAATTAGTGCCATGGTGCCCATACACCATTTTAGTAACCTTTGCGCAACGCGATCCCTCAGGGACTCAAGGACTATCCCGACCTCGTGCGTTGCTTCACACACGGCCATGAACCTTAACACATCTCTATTATGAATCTCACCAACCCGCATTCATTATAGCCTAATGCCTCAACCTTCCACCACAAGTCTCAATACTCATTCAATATCTCATCTCATCTATACACTAAGGCTAGGCATCACTAATGCATCATAATTCACTCACCCAAATACATCTCTTAAATCACACATCTCGTGCCCTAACATTAACTAAACAGTTTATCATCCCAGGCAGATCATACTATATTATCAATCAACTACTCAAGTATCACAAGACA
Source organism: Echinosophora koreensis (assembly GCA_035048595.1). Taxonomy (NCBI): domain Eukaryota; kingdom Viridiplantae; phylum Streptophyta; class Magnoliopsida; order Fabales; family Fabaceae; genus Echinosophora; species Echinosophora koreensis. Next base: position 256,114 of record JAPCYP010000159.1, on the reverse strand, counting down.
TAATAATAAACAATTTATCACAACATAATTCAATAATCAATAAATTCAATCAACCTCGAATATCATAAGATTATCCTAACGGCGATAAACCCACAATCCCCAAATCATCATTGGTTTCACGAAAAAGCTTCCAATGTGATTTTGGTCTTGTCGATTACTCGACCACTAGTAGGGTTTAGGTCGCCCTACACAATTATTATAATTTAAATACTACTTATCCGTTTCCGATGGTAGATTGGTTCTTTCCCCCACCTGATTGACATGCACGCTTTCCCGTACAAGCTCCGAATGGGTCCACGTTACTGCCACGAACCTCATCACGCTGTCCAACAACATCCACGAATCTGCCACCATCCATCCTTACACATCCACCGTTCCGCTTTCCGTCCCGATTACACATACGAGTAACACAATTCGCCGGAAACACCAAATACCAACCGAATCAACAATAGGGTTTCAAATAAATAAATCTATTTGAATCAAGAGAAAGAATCGATGGAAAAACTTACGAGAACAACGGCTGGACTTAGGAGAAATCGGATTCAAAATAAGCTCATGAATCCTAGTGAAAAGCTACCAAAACAGGGCTACTGTTCGAGCTTCATTCCTCTTGACACAGATCTTTATTTATAAAACTGAACGGTGAGACTGAATAACTATCCTTCAGAAACAATATCACAAAGTTTCAGCTCGATCCAACGGTTAACGAATCTCAGATCGTAATTATATTGTGACAGGTTTGGTGGTACCCGGTTTGGGTTTCTCACCTCCTAGGCCTACTGTCCGAGCTTCATATCTCACACTATGGAGGTTTTTTCCAAATGCTGACCGTTGGATATTAATAACAACAAGTATTGAACCTTCTTCTAAAATATGGGAATGATCCAACGGTTGAAGAGTGTTTGGAGACTCCCTCACTGCAACTGCTCCAACTTGGTTTCAAAGCTTCCATCAAAGGCTTCTTGCAACTATTGAGATTTCTCTCTCAATTCTTCTCCTCTAATCCGAAGTAGTGGTTGATAAAGAGATTTAAGGAGATGAGGAAGATAACTAAGATCATAGAAGTGAGGGTTTACCTCTAAAAGAAAGTGAAAGAATGATCAAGTTGTGCAAGAACAACAATGGAGTTTTTGAAGAAAAAGTGAAGAAGAAATGGAAGAGATGAAGAAGTGAGTGAAGGGGGAGGGAGGCCACGGTTTTGGGGGTATTTATAGGGTAGATCTTAGGCTTTGTTTGGTTCCTTAAGCTTAGATTAATAGCTTTTAGGAATATTTAATTAATATAAGATTAACCATAGTTAATAGTTAACTTAACTAAGGTTATTTTGGCTAATCATGGTTAATAATATGTGGCTCACAATTGATGGAGGTGTGGCTGATTTTGGGCCACACATAGTGACTCACCAATGAGTCACTGATCCTATCCGTTAGCGGTTCCCAGAAATTCTGTACGCAGCTCCGTCAGTTACCCGATTTCGGTTTTTGAGAGGAAAATGATGAAACAAAAGCAAAATGAAATATGTATGGTTTAGTATATATGGCTGCACGAAATTGAGGAGATGTGGGAGGTTTACAACCATGTAAAATGAGTGGTTAAGAGTGCGTAGATGTGTCTTGTTAATAACCACGAAAGCTTGGGGGTATTTTGGTCATTTTACCTAAAAGTCATGATTACTAGCATTTAATGCTCATAAATGCTTGGTGACTCATCTTCCATGAGTCATCATGTGTGACTCGTTGTCCCGATCTCTTGACGGGTCTCTGCAGTTCCGTTTTCGACTCCGTCGATTTCCCGATTAGGGTTTCTGTCTGTTTTTTTTTTATCGAAAATTTTCAAACTAACCAGACTCGTTGGAAATATGATTTAATCATAAACCATTTCGTTCACGAGTCAAAATTAGGTTTTCTGATCATTAAAATCTTACTGTCGTGAAAACACCGACTGTTTTCCGTCCGAACTTTCGCCAAAATTCGTCCGAAAACACATAATATTTTATTTCTGATCAGAAATTTGGAAGGTAGACTTCCTCACGGACAAAATATAAAAAATCTACAAATTTCAGTTTTTGGGTCAAATTAAGGTTTTCTGCCGGTATAAAATTATACTGTCAGTTAAAAAACGCAGACCGATTTTCGTCTGAGTTTTAAACCCAAATTTTAACCAAAGCTTCCTACCATAGAGTAGGTTCTATATTTGATTTTGTTTTCTCCAAAATCATTTCCTAAGTCTCAGATAAAAATATAAATAAATATATATTTACTGTTAATACAGCTTATCCGAAAATCGGGCTGTTACATTACTACCCCACTTAGAAAAAATTCCGTCCTCGGAATTTCGTGACTCAAACTAGACATCATCTTGTAATCGTATTCTAATCTAAAGATCCCACAATATATTCCTCATTGCTGTCTTTCCCCTAGATGACAACGGTAACTTCATAACACAATTCATTCTTATATCGTTCTATTTATCCTCGAAACAATCCATCACTTCATTATATTCATTGTCCTTAACATTTCACCTTGATCTATCATCCTTGAAGGACATAATTAAAACTTAATCCTTTCCTCTTCTTACTACTGATCCACTAGGGAATCTTATGTCAACATCTAACTCCCGCAATTAACACCACAATCAATACTACCCTAACTTCCTACTTCATGTATCCAATCACAGTCTTAGTTCCTTAGAATGTATTTCACTATTCTAGATTATATCAAAATAACATATTTCAAGTCTCCAAATAAACATCTCAACACTCCTTAAGATAAATTGTGCTCATATTCAACTTAGGTGAAATTACTATATACACTTTCATTTACTCTTCCTAAACTCATACAATCCATCTTAACTACGAACATTAATCATTGCCCTAGGTTCCATAATGATACTATGCCTCGATCAACATTTGACTTATAGTAATTGTCTTACTCACTGATATTGATCTTAAGGTTTCACATCCTACCAGTCACAACTATACCTCAACAAAACTCTCATCACTTTCTTGTCTATCATGCTACTTAGACAAACAAACAAAGTCTACCAGATATCAAATACATACCTTGTATAAGATCCCAGATTGAGAATTCAGCTACCCTCACAGTAAACACTCTTTCAGTGGCCTGAGGTCTGGTCATCTGTTGTCCTGCTGCTGAAACTCCTTTTCCAACTCCACCTCTCTGAACACTGGTATATGACATATAATACTACATAAACAAGTATATAAATACTATATGCCATACTAATGTCAGTTATCGCATCGACTTCGGACACACTACCCAACTTCTAAGCATAGCTAAAATCCGATGTGGATTCAACTAGACACGGCCAGTAACAACATCCTAAACCTCACAGTCTGAACAGAATCAAACTGCTCTGATACCAAAATGAGACACCCCGATGTGCCCCTTGTGCCATTAGTTATTTATTTAGATTCCTCGTGTTATTAACATTGATTATAAATCGAAAATGCGAAGGAATTAAAATTTGACCAACAATGAAAGATAACATCAAAGTCATATTATAAATACACACTTCATACAATACCAAAACACTGTCTAGGGCATTTTCTCAGTAAGATCCCTAGCAGGTACATTCTTATACAAACCCTTAGTTGCGGAAACATAAACACATAGTTCTAGACTCACTGGCCCTATTTACTTAATTGCTATTACTACCATCTACAGCTCGTCCTCCTGCGTCTGGCTCATAAGGAGTCCCGTCCAACTCCTCTACATTAAAGTCCTCGGTGAAGTCCTCAGCTGGTCCCTCCACATAGTCATCACCCGGATCTTCCGTAAAATCTTCTCATATCCATATAAGCAAAACATATACAAATACAAAAATAGGGGATAAGACACATGTCTATCATCAAAGGTGGAAAAATGGACATAGTATCGAAATATAATAATCATTAACACCAACATCTCTCAAAACTCCAAATCAACCTTAAACCACTATATGGTTCCTCTACCCTTACTCTCATGCAAACTTGGCCATCTATATTCCTGTCATTAGTCAGTAGTCCAATCGGTCCGGTGCCAGTAACTTAGTGCCCTGGTGCCCATACACCAGTATAGTAGATCCAAACTACTCTTGCCGTTGTACGGCGATAGAACCCGCCCTGGTGCCCATACACCAGTATAGTAGTTCCAAACTACTCTTGCCGTTGTACGGCGATAGAACCCAGTAGTTCCCGAACTACTCATGCTATTGCGCAATTAGTGCCATGGTGCCCATACACCATTTTAGTAACCTTTGCGCAACGCGATCCCTCAGGGACTCAAGGACTATCCCGACCTCGTGCGTTGCTTCACACACGGCCATGAACCTTAACACATCTCTATTATGAATCTCACCAACCCGCATTCATTATAGCCTAATGCCTCAACCTTCCACCACAAGTCTCAATACTCATTCAATATCTCATCTCATCTATACACTAAGGCTAGGCATCACTAATGCATCATAATTCACTCACCCAAATACATCTCTTAAATCACACATCTCGTGCCCTAACATTAACTAAACAGTTTATCATCCCAGGCAGATCATACTATATTATCAATCAACTACTCAAGTATCACAAGACATAATAATAAACAATTTATCACAACATAATTCAATAATCAATAAATTCAATCAACCTCGAATATCATAAGATTATCCTAACGGCGATAAACCCACAATCCCCAAATCATCATTGGTTTCACGAAAAAGCTTCCAATGTGATTTTGGTCTTGTCGATTACTCGACCACTAGTAGGGTTTAGGTCGCCCTACACAATTATTATAATTTAAATACTACTTATCCGTTTCCGATGGTAGATTGGTTCTTTCCCCCACCTGATTGACATGCACGCTTTCCCGTACAAGCTCCGAATGGGTCCACGTTACTGCCACGAACCTCATCACGCTGTCCAACAACATCCACGAATCTGCCACCATCCATCCTTACACATCCACCGTTCCGCTTTCCGTCCCGATTACACATACGAGTAACACAATTCGCCGAAAACACCAAATACCAACCGAATCAACAATAGGGTTTCAAATAAATAAATCTATTTGAATCAAGAGAAAGAATCGATGGAAAAACTTACGAGAACAACGGCTGGACTTAGGAGAAATCGGATTCAAAATAAGCTCATGAATCCTAGTGAAAAGCTACCAAAACAGGGCTACTGTTCGAGCTTCATTCCTCTTGACACAGATCTTTATTTATAAAACTGAACGGTGAGACTGAATAACTATCCTTCAGAAACAATATCACAAAGTTTCAGCTCGATCCAACGGTTAACGAATCTCAGATCGTAATTATATTGTGACAGGTTTGGTGGTACCCGGTTTGGGTTTCTCACCTCCTAGGCCTACTGTCCGAGCTTCATATCTCACACTATGGAGGTTTTTTCCAAATGCTGACCGTTGGATATTAATAACAACAAGTATTGAACCTTCTTCTAAAATATGGGAATGATCCAACGGTTGAAGAGTGTTTGGAGACTCCCTCACTGCAACTGCTCCAACTTGGTTTCAAAGCTTCCATCAAAGGCTTCTTGCAACTATTGAGATTTCTCTCTCAATTCTTCTCCTCTAATCCGAAGTAGTGGTTGATAAAGAGATTTAAGGAGATGAGGAAGATAACTAAGATCATAGAAGTGAGGGTTTACCTCTAAAAGAAAGTGAAAGAATGATCAAGTTGTGCAAGAACAACAATGGAGTTTTTGAAGAAAAAGTGAAGAAGAAATGGAAGAGATGAAGAAGTGAGTGAAGGGGGAGGGAGGCCACGGTTTTGGGGGTATTTATAGGGTAGATCTTAGGCTTTGTTTGGTTCCTTAAGCTTAGATTAATAGCTTTTAGGAATATTTAATTAATATAAGATTAACCATAGTTAATAGTTAACTTAACTAAGGTTATTTTGGCTAATCATGGTTAATAATATGTGGCTCACAATTGATGGAGGTGTGGCTGATTTTGGGCCACACATAGTGACTCACCAATGAGTCACTGATCCTATCCGTTAGCGGTTCCCAGAAATTCTGTACGCAGCTCCGTCAGTTACCCGATTTCGGTTTTTGAGAGGAAAATGATGAAACAAAAGCAAAATGAAATATGTATGGTTTAGTATATATGGCTGCACGAAATTGAGGAGATGTGGGAGGTTTACAACCATGTAAAATGAGTGGTTAAGAGTGCGTAGATGTGTCTTGTTAATAACCACGAAAGCTTGGGGGTATTTTGGTCATTTTACCTAAAAGTCATGATTACTAGCATTTAATGCTCATAAATGCTTGGTGACTCATCTTCCATGAGTCATCATGTGTGACTCGTTGTCCCGATCTCTTGACGGGTCTCTGCAGTTCCGTTTTCGACTCCGTCGATTTCCCGATTAGGGTTTCTGTCTGTTTTTTTTTTATCGAAAATTTTCAAACTAACCAGACTCGTTGGAAATATGATTTAATCATAAACCATTTCGTTCACGAGTCAAAATTAGGTTTGCTGATCATTAAAATCTTACTGTCGTGAAAACACCGACTGTTTTCCGTCCGAACTTTCGCCAAAATTCGTCCGAAAACACATAATATTTTATTTCTGATCAGAAATTTGGAAGGTAGACTTCCTCACGGACAAAATATAAAAAATCTACAAATTTCAGTTTTTGGGTCAAATTAAGGTTTTCTGCCGGTATAAAATTATACTGTCAGTTAAAAAACGCAGACCGATTTTCGTCTGAGTTTTAAACCCAAATTTTAACCAAAGCTTCCTACCATAGAGTAGGTTCTATATTTGATTTTGTTTTCTCCAAAATCATTTCCTAAGTCTCAGATAAAAATATAAATAAATATATATTTACTGTTAATACAGCTTATCCGAAAATCGGGCTGTTACATTACCACTTGGCCTAATAGGACTTACTTGACATAACAAGACTTAACTGGGCCAATTGGAATAACTTGGTCCAATGAGACTCACGTGATCCAATAGGACTTGCTTGACAATATGACTCACCACTAGGCCCAATAGGCTTAACCTGGTCCAATGAGAATCGCTTGGCCCAATAGGACTGAGTTGGCCCAATAAGACTCGTCACCTGGCCCAATTAAACCTATTGGTCCCAAGATGACACAGTTTTCCCATTAGGACTCACCTGGCCCAAGTGGATTTAGTTGGTCCAACAATCTTATAAAATTGAATATATGAATATCTCGCTGATACTGCTATCATTCACTGGAAGCATGCACCAACTGTTATCTTCATGGACGAAATTCACAAAGTTCGAATTGATCGGATGGAACCTGGATTCTATAAGTGGTCGTTGGGACGGTGAGGTACAACACACTATGGTGAAACTCGTTGGATGTATTTGAAGGTTCAAATAAAATGATGGTGATACTCATTTTTCTTGAATCATGGAAATCTTGCTTTGATGGAATGAGTCAAGCGAGATTAATGCGATATAGTTTTCAATATAGAGTATAATTCTGATGAATTTAAATGCATTTTTAAATATAGAATATGGTTTTCATGATTTTGTTTTGGTATACGTTCCAATGATTTTTAAATTATTTTTTTAATAATCAATATTTTATTTTTCACAAATGCCTATACAATGCATAAGTTACCTGAAAAATTAATTTTAAAATTCAACAATAAAGAGATAATAAAAACAAGAGTTTAATTGATATGCACCGTTAATGTAAAGTTTTTTATATTATCAATCAATTAAAAATAATGTTATAAATGACTCTTAAGATAGATAAGATATTAAATAATTTTTAATATAACATAAGTACTATGTTTGTTTTTTTTTTTATAGAATATATAACTATACATCCTACATATTTTTGATATGTGCATCGCACGAGCCCATGCTCTAGTTTTACTCGTGCCAAATGCACACGTTCACCATAGGCTCTTAAAATAATCCATCAAATGTGGTTGTAATCCACCAAGTCACAACACATGTTTTGGAACAGTTTTGATTTGGACCAATAGATTAAAAGCTGTCATTTAATGATGTCATTTAGAGCATGTTTGGGAAGTTGTATTTTTTCCATTTCAGTTGTTTTACCCCAAAAAAAGTTGATTTCAAAATAATCTAACTTGTTTAGAACCTTGCTTAATTATATATATATATATATATTATGTCATTTAGTTTGTTTCAGCTTAAAATTATTGTGATTTAATTATTTTCATTCTCAAAACTCTCTTTTCTATTTACCCTTATAAAACTAACTTCTAAACAATTGATTATCAGCATAATTTTTTTTGAGTAAAGACCCTAAATGGTCCCTCAAATTTTTCAAGTATGACAGTTTGGTCCTTGAAAAAAAAAGACAACTTGATCCCCCAAATTTCAAAACTGGGGACAATTTAATCCCCCAAGGTTCATAACGGGAGACGATCTGGTCCCTCCGTAAGGACCAAATTATCCCCTGTTTTGAAATTTGGGGGACCAAATTATTCTCTCTCCTTTTTTAGGGACCAAACTGTCATACTTGAAAAATTTGAGAGACCACTTTGGGTCTTTACTCTTTTTTTTTTCAAGCTTTCCCAAACACACTTATTATCCAATATGTCAAATTTCTTCATTTACAACTTTGTCCTCCAGTAAAAGTTTTTTTTATCCTACAAATTTAAAATAGTAATTTTCATGAAATTAAATTAAATAAATATGATATTTATATAAAATTAAGTTAAATATTGTTGTATTAAATTAAATTTGAATAAGAACTGAGATCATCTACTTCTGTGTTGGGCAAGTATGGAGCCGTCCTTCTAAATTTTAAGTGGTTATTACGGTAAAATTAAATTAATCCTAATAATTTTTATTTATTTATTTTTGAATAAAATAACAACCCAAAAGGACACATCCCTCTCACCCTCTGCATCAACCACTCCCTCTCACTCTCAGGCATCCCACCGTCGGCAACCCCCTCAGTCGACCGCCGTCAAGGCTCAACGGCCGCACTCCCGCCGTCACATTGAAGCAGCGACCCGCTCTTCCTCCTCCGTTGAAAGCTCCTCTGTTTCTCGGAGGTTGATCCCTCCCTCCCTCCCCAAAACCGACAGTAACGTACGCGACACAGAGAATTGTTTCCCCTTGCCATCGCCACCGTACTGCTCGCAGAGGCACCGGAACGTTTATCTGATGAACGGAGTCCAAGTTCGAGTCTTTGCGAGAATAGTGAGGGTTCGATGAAGGGGAGTGGAGTTTTCTAGAAAGAGAAGCTCAAAGTAGAGTCTAGATGGCGATGGTGGAGAGGTTGGTGGATCGGAAGACAGAGACGGCGTCATCGTTGTTGGTGAGGATTGCTACTGCGAGGGAGAAGGTGAAGCATGGCGGCGGCGGAGGTACTCACCGACGCTAACAAAAGCCGGGATCTGGCTCCAGTGAGTTCGTGGCGGCGGGTTGGGTTTCGGGGACGGAACCGGGTTCGTGTTGGGCGAGTAAGACGTTGGAGAAGCGAGGTCTTTGGCGTGGAGGTGGAGGTGAGAGAGGTGAAGTGGAGGAAGGTTGAGTGGTGAGGGAGGTCTTCGACGGGTTGGGTGGGGATTGGGATAGTGACTATTAGTGAGATTGTTTTGTCATATGGCACTTTTTCAAGAAGAGGCCTACGTATGACCTATGGGAACAGGCGTACTATGTCCATGCAGCTACTCTGACATGAGTTAACCTGCAAAATTAATTGAAAAACGTATTAACTTAGTATAACCGGTCACTCATATATCTCTCACGGTGAGCGACTTAACCAGCTCGCTCACCTTAGACAAAGCCGTTTTTATATGTCTAATTTTTGTAGAACAGGCTACTGGCCTCTTACCTTTTTCAATTCAAAAGAGACGTAAAGTTAACTCACAGCTGTAATTAATTAAATGGGTCAAATCGGGTGTATCCTCCCACTGGGACGAAGTCATTTTCCATATAATAATTTTAGACTTCTCCGTGTTGAACGTCGTTTTGTTTCAATTATTTGATTTGATTAGGAGCAGCTGCCACAGAGATTAGCTTACAGGTGCACTTGGGATGAGATAATTAACAAGTCTAATGGCACGCAATATCTATCCAATCATATAAGCCAATTTATCAGTCAATCACATCATTAAACTATTTATTGAACTGATCGAACTCTATAATGTAGCATTTCTAATCACTGGATTGCGACAAGAGTTGTTCCAAAATCCAATTTCAATTTCATAGCTTCGCCGAAAGTTTATGTGTATTTTTCTGGGAGTCACTCAGATTTACGTGTGGTGGGTTGAAAATGGGATATGAACTTTGAATTATGATTTTCGAGCCCTTTCATTGTCATTTTAAAATGGATACGAATGAGCGATACACCTGTACGTCTTTTTAAGTAGTTTGGTGATTTTTTGTTGAGCAAAATTATATGGGTAATGATAGTTGTACACCCAAAGTTGATACCCAAAGTTGACACTCAAAGTTGACCACTTGGTTTATCGGTATAAATATTTGATTAATTCAGTTCATTATATAGTTAATCACGTGGAAATATTTGGTTAATTCATGATGACCCATTAATCATATAAAAAATTGAATTAACTAGATATTTACATGTGATTAACCAAATATTTATATGATTATAGAAAATAAGTTTCATATAACCCATTAACCATATAATGAACTGATCAATTAACCAAAAATTACACATGATTAACCAATGTGTCAACTTTGGGTGTCAAACCCAAGTATTCACCTATCATTACTCAAATTATATTCTATTTTCAGCCTAAAGATGAATACTGGAAAACGTATAAATACACTTCAAATAATAAATATTCCATTACCAATCGTGAATAACTAACATCTTAAATTATTGGGTGCGGTGTGCTCCTATACTTAGGTTTCTAGATACATGGATGTGAAGTGACACACCGCAAGTACATATTTTCCCTCACATAATTATATAATAATTATATATGCACCTTTATTAATTTCTTTGTATAATCTGACTGTTGGATTAATTATTTTAATTAATCAATTTTATGAATTAATATTAATTAATTATTAGGAATTATAGTTAATATGTTAATTATGGTTAATTATTGATATTATAAGCACCTTAACAATATGATGAGAATTTGTAATTGAGCTTTGTTTTGTGAGTGGACCATGATGGGTTGGATTATTCATTTTAGTAACCTGCTGAGAGATCCCTACTCTCATTTGATGAGTTATAAAACAGTCTTTCCATTAAGCAGTTTTCATATCCTGTGGATGCTTATCAGAGAAGAGAGCAGTTTGCCCTCACATTTTGAAGAAGATGATCTCATGGATTCTATCATACTTCAAAGTATAATATTCTTGTCTTAGTTCTTTGTTTAATATGTATAACATGCTTTCTATACATTTGAAAACCCAAGGTTTTCTTTCACTGACCTCTACAAAATACAAATGATCATCTTGTCCTCAGAGAGCACATTAGAGTGCATATTAGGTGCACTCCCTATTTATGGCGAGCCGTTGACAATTAAAGTCAGGGGTTTTATCTATTTGGAGTTGTTTTCAACCAAGGGGTTGGGTTAATTAATTATTTGATTATACCAATGATCTAAACCGCAATAAGCTTTCTATTTTGGATGTGGGTCTCAACTCAAATTGTGTTAGCTAGAATCTAAAAGTATATGTTGAATATTTCGCGGTATTAATAGTGGGACATGGTATGCTGTCAATTGAAGACATCAAAACTTCAACTCAGAAAGATTAAGCACACTAATTAAATCATATAAAATGTTAGTGTTTGTCAACGTTTTTAGTGAATTATATTAAACTTTTCACTATGCCCTTGTCTGAAATCAATAAGATGACGTTAAAAAATAATAATTGGAAAGAGCAAGGAATCAAGCTTTCCCGCGGACAAATTCCCCCATCTCTGACATTGCAACAAAAGTAAGACACAAATTCAAATTAGAAAAGAGAAAAAGGTATCCTGAATCCAAAAGCTTAGGTAAGTGAAATAGTGTTATCAAGATCTGACCAAGCTAATGATACACCAATAATTTAAGTAAATGAAACTTTGGGTTGCCTTCCCCTAACCCCACAGCCTCTAAAGAAGCAGCAAAACTGTTGCTCCTATGTTAGTAACAAAATAAATAAATAAATAAATAAATAAATGGTAATAACTAAACATCTTATACCAATTCACTATTAGATTCATTTTCGTAGGTTCACTTTTATATGTAAAAGCTAAAAGTTAGCTTGTAATTCGTTTCAGATTTAGACTGGAAAAACTTACTGATAAAATAATTAATGTTAAAATAAATAATTTTATGTTAAGTCTGTTTCAATATAATAAAAGATAACAACTTTTAAAAATGTGAGTATAAATATTGTTAAAAATTATCAGAGGCTATTGAAATAGATATTATAACATCAGTTGTGATGACATTGTTTAAATGATTAAATACCTATCCACCAAAAAAAAGATTTTTTTGATCAAACTCCACCCAAAAAAAAAAGATTAAATACCTAAAATCAATTTATTCACAATGAAAATAAGATAAATATGAATGTTTTCCCAAATTAAACTGTAATATATTTAAAATTACTGCAGTTCAAAAAAATTCAAAAATTACTGAAACAAACTAAAGGGGGGGGAGAGAGTGTATCAAATCAAGTCATTGACCACTAATTTAATGATAATCTAGGGGTTCGCAATGAGAAAAATTAAATTGTGTATAATGATTAATGAAGATAGAAAATTTAATTTTGCTCATTAATTTATCTTTCATAAAATCAAGTGAATAATTTTATCACAAAAAAATTTAATACTCACACTTAAAATATTAATTACTTATAAAACATATAATCAATATATTTAATTAACAAAACTGACAATTTGACTATTCCATAGCAATTGCGGTAAAAAATATATATATTTATTTGTTATGTCATCATTTTATTTAATAAGTTGGACTTTTGAATATGTATGGACTTATTTTGCACATTGAGGAATAGGTTTGAGAATATTTTATGATAATAAAAGAATAAAAGTAGGATACCAAATTATAAAATAAATAAAAAATTTACTTTATTGTGTTGGTTTAGAGGTTATCAAAAATAAATATTTTATCTTTCAAGATTCTAAATTTTATTTTTCAAATTAATTAAATTATTAAATTTTGTATATATTAGATATATGTAATCATTACCATTTTATAAAATATTATTAAGGTAAGAAACGTTTATTTTTACTAAATACAATTAAAATTTTCATAGTATAATATATTTTCATTAATAATGAAAAACTATAATATTAGATCATCTTTACATCAATGATCAATGATGAGTGTAAGACTTAAAATAAGTTTTTGGTCCCTGCAAAATACAGCAATTTTAGTTTTAGTCCCTGCAAAATTTTTCCTTAGGATTTCGTCCCTATACTTTCAAAAATTTTGAAAATAGTCCCTACCATCATCTCTCTCCGTTAACTGTTGACATGGGGGACCATTTCCAAAATTTTTGAAAATACAGGGACGAAATCCTAAGACAAATTTACAGGGACTAAAACCAAAATTTGTGAACTTTCCAAAAACTTATTTAAACAAAAAAAATTCTATATCCTAGCCAATCTTCAAAGCAATTCGTATAGGTACAAAAAACTTCCAGATGAAGGGATTTGTCAATTTGAAACTTGTGGCTCTAATGTATGATTTCTTTCTATATTGTAGCCAAATTTTGGAGCAAGTCGGACATGAACAAGAAATTACATCGGTACCCTGAGTACTAGATATCTAACAAAATGAAGGAATTTAGCAATTTTAACCATGTGTCCATAATGTATGATTTTGTTTCTATTTTCTTGCTAAATTTTATAGCAAGTCGGACAAGAAAAGGAAATTACCTCGGTACCCTTGAGTACTAAAAATCATACCAGATTAAGGACTTTGACAATTTTAACCTTGGTAAAATTTTATTAGAATATACAGAGAAAATAGGGATGTTCATCAACGGATCCAAACCGATTCAAACCGCAAAACCGAACCAAAAAACAGCTTTTTTTACATTAGATTTGATAAAATTTTGGATCTCCTAGTGAAAACCAATCCAAATCACTTTTTGGATTGACAAATTGACAAATCTCTTCGTCTGGAAGTTTCCTGTCCCTATACGACTTGCTCTGAAGTTTGGCTAGAAAATAGATTTTTTTTTTGTTTAAAAAAGTTTTTCATCCCTGTAAAGTTCACCAATTTTGGTTTTAGTACCTGTAAATTTTGTCTTATGATTTCGTCCCTGTATTTTCAAAAATTTTGGAAATGGTCCCTGCTGACGTGGCATTCAGTTAACAGAAAGAGATGACGGTAGGGACTATTTCCAAATTTTTTGAAAGTATAGGGACGAAATCCTGTGGAAAAATTTAACAGGGACTAAAACTAAAATTGATGTATTTTGCAGGGACCAAAAACTTATTTAAACCTAATAAAAAACTATAATATTAGATCATCTTTACATCAATGATCAATGATGAGTGTAAAACTTAAACTCTCCACTCTTGGAGTGGCTATCGCTCCACATAATAATAATAATAATAATAATAATAATAATAATAATAATTAAGGTTATGATGCTTAGGGGTGGGAATAGGACAGATCGCTAGTTGGGGTCTTATGTGGCCTACTCTATTTAAGACTTAATCCGACCTAATCTATTTAGTAAAAATATCGGGTCAGTGTTTTTTAAAAAGTCTATATAGCTAAAGAGGTCAGACGCTTTAAAAAAAGCCTACTAGGCCTATTAGACCAGCATATTTAACATATACACATACATAAATATTTATGTATAATACAATATATTATAATACTATAATATATTATTAATATTATTTATATTATTTGAAAGTAAATGCCTTATTTAAACGTAGTAGTCTACTTGCCTATTTATTTGTGAAGGCCCAGTAACTTATTTATCAGTATAGGTCTACCGACTTCTTTATCATTAGAGACTCACAAGTTTATTTGCAAGTGAAGGCCTATGACCTATTTATAGGTAGAGACATATTTAAACGAATTGTTGATAAGTAGGCTTTTAAATAGGCTTTCAGATGAGGTCAAACGTTGAAGTAGGTCAGGTTCAAATTGACATATATCAGGCTAATAAGTCAGGCTCAAGCCTGTCACGATCTAGTTCGGTTTAACCTATTCCCACCCTTATTGTTATTGATGCCGCAAGAGTGAAATTGCCAAAATTCCACCCAGCAGATCCTGCTTGGGGCGCATTTCATATTTCTCCAATATATGATCATGTCATCTCAAAGAAGACACAAAAAGAGACAGAAAACATGGGCAGAAAGATAAGCAGCAAACAAAGAAATCAGGGGAACTCAAGCAAAGACATAAACCCTCTTTTAAGAGTCTACTTATTCAAAAGCTTTGAAACAGCATTTTCTTTGGACGGTCGAAAATGAAAGCGAAGGTCAGATAGACTTATGGAGATCACAATTGGTTTGTGTGTGGTCGGCTGTTAGTCAAACACAGGCTCAGACATGCAAGCCCTTTGTTTTTAGGACACGTTGAGCAATCAAAAATCTCATCCTTCAACTTTCTATGATGAATACGACTTGGTATATAAAAACCTTGTTGACGTAAAAATGACGAACAGCTTACATGCACAAGAGAGGTTACTTCGCCACCTGCGGAATCGGTAACCCAAAATTGGGACCATATATCATATATATATGCATCAAATCGTACGAGTAGAACAAGGCTAATTAAGAGAAGCAAAGAAGGTGACTCATACGATTTAATGCCAACTGTATATGCTTCCAGGATATGGACAGAGGATCTCCATCCCCAGGATATGTGGTTGAGCATGTAGGATTGACCAAAATATATGACACATAATTGGTTCGTGCATGGATGATTGATGATACCAAACTCTGAGGAATCGTGCATTTATTGGTAGCTCAATCTACCTAATTAAATGGCATGAGTTGTTTCATTATTCATGGCTAATATATAAAACTATATGATTTTTTTTAAGCATATAAAGCTATATGATAAAAGTATAAACTTTTTTTAAAACTAAACATGCTTCTCATTTATTAAATATAAATATAAATACCAGATATATACTAATAAATAATCAATTGTACCGATTAATTAACACTTTGAATGTAATAATATTAGTATTAAACTTAATATATAGTGTTAAACTAAGCAATCAAATTAACCTAACTGCCTAAGTTAATTAGTGCTTATCTGTTATCAACTTTCTGTACTAATCTTAGGGTGAGATAAAAATGAGGAAGATAAAAGAAGGGTACGCAGAACTTTTTGCACATTTTTTTGGCTTCGAACTTTTAGTGACTGTTGAACAAAGTTAGAAACGTGCGCAGTCAATTCTGTGATACACTGAGACGTGTGCATATTGGAGAACGTTTCTAATTTCCAGTCACAAAAGTAGTACATGAAAAACGTTGCAAAACTGTGAGGTGCTGCGACCAGGTAGAATACGCAGACCAACTTTAAAATATGCAGCCACTACTTCTTGTTTGCTTCTTAGGAGTCCTGTTTGTACTTTGCTGTGAGTTATGACCATTAAAGGCATGCAAAATTGGGAAGTCGCGCGGATACACGTTATTGAAGAGGTTGAATCGCACAAAAGAAGTCGTGGCAAGCACCTATGTTTAGTTAAAAATGTTGACCATGCTTGAAACAATAGGTTCCACTTCTGGAGGTACCAGAAGTGTTTCTACACCTGTCAAACGTGATTCTGGTAAAAAAAATAGGTGTTTGATTACACGTTTGTGGCAGCTAATTAGCATCCAAAATTGATTCTACTAGAAGCAACTTGGAGTAGCTTCTGCTTTTAGATTGAAAAATTACACTAACGGATAGCGGATAAGCTAGCTGATAAATATAAAATGAGATAAAAGGATATGTTTGCATGTTTATATATATATATATATATATATATTATTTATTTATTTTGAAATAATTATCACTTTTAACACTTTAATTTATTTTAAATTATTTATCATTTAAAAAAATAAAATATTTTTAAATTTTAATGTTAATTTAGTTTTAATTATTTTTAATAAATAAAATGGAATAATAAAAAAAAAATATATTTACGATATGATTTTTATATAAATTTTATTATTTTATAGATAAAAAATATATTTTCTATTTTTTATCTAAAATATAAATCTAAATAGTGAAAATAATTATTATATATATACTATGTTAAATAATTAGTATTTTATTTTATTAGCTAATAAATGAGGAATTTAATTAAGATAGTAGAGATAAAAATGGAAGAAAAAATGATAAGCAATACGCTATAAGCTCATAGCATCTGGAAAAAACGTTATACACTAATGAAAAAACGTTATAACGCTAATTTTTAAAACGTTTACCAAATGGGACTACTTTTCCATCCGCTATAAGCTATTCGCTATACACTAACGGATCTGGCAAACCAAACAGATACTAAATTTTGTATCAAACTTGCTTTCAAAGTAAAAAATCCAAACATAAATCAATTTATTTCAAACTCAATTGTATTGAAATCAATTCTACAAAATCAATTCTATCCAAAATCACATTTGTCAAACACAAACATACACTAAAACTACAGTTTGGAACACAGACCATTATCGATGGCTTGTTTAATGTGATGAAAATTATATATCGTAAAAGTATATATGATTTGGTTTGATGTTGGACAATTACACTTATAACAAGATAAATACAATTTGTCGTTTGTGATAAACTTGAATTTATTTCTTTTATCTTAATATCCGGTATAAAGTCTAGTAAATATAAAACTAATACACTGAATATTATTTTTTAAGGAAAAATGCTTCGGGCATATATGACTAGACCTCTTTCATATGATTCCATGTTTAAAAAAGTATATTCGTCAAAAAAATTGATAAAAATCATTTAAGTAAAATAATCGCACCAAATATTATGTTTACATAGGCATCTCCTATGCTTAGGTGACAAAGTTAGAATATAAATATAAAATAAATGCGGTTAAAACTAAAAACAACTAAAATGAAATAACAAAAAAAAATTTATGATATGAGGTGATGGACATATAAATAAATGAATATAAGTATAACATTATTCGTCTTTTAAGTGATGTTGTTGCAGCTTTTTTACTATAGTTCCCATATTTTCAGTATATGATATATATACAAATAATATTACTATAGTTCCCATATTTTCAGTATATGATATATATACAAATAATATAACTATTTGCACATACTTATATATATTATCTCATTTTACATACTTATATATATTATCTCATTTTATATATTTTCTATTTAATTATAATTAGACCTAATTTATTATTTATAGTTTTTAATATTCTTGTACATAAACAGATCACAGGCATCAACATGATGGGTTATTAGAATTTCTCTAAAATAAAAATGGAGCCAACTAATTATGATGGGTTATTAGTCATTGCTCCTCGTGTAGCTTCATGGTCTGTCATTGTTCCTTGGCATCTAAGAGTTATATGGAAAATTTGTTTAGATCTAACTGGAAGGATGAATTTTTGTATTTCTCATATTTTCCGTGAAGGCAATAATTGTGCAGATAAGCTTGCCTCTTATGGTCTTAGTGCTCAGGGTTTTGTTTGGTTTGATTCTATTCTTAGTTTTATCAGTGATGATTTTTATAGGAATAGAGTAGGTTTACCTTATTTTAGGTTCAAATAATTAGCAAGGGTTTAGTTTTATGTCCCCCTTTGCATTTTTTGTATTCTTTTCCATTTTTCTTAATAATATTATTGGTGTGCTGCAAATGATGTTTGATTCCTAAGGTGCCAACCTAGATGGGATGTTAGTTTTCATAGTGATGTTTTTGCATTGTTATTCAATAATATATTAACAAATCAACATCATTGTTATTTATCTTTCTTAATTATTAAAATAAAAGAACAAATGTCAAAATGTTAATGGTTGTATGTGTAAAACTTTTTACACTGACAATGCATACCACTTTAATATATATATATATATATATATATATATATATATATATATATATATATATATTATATATATATATATATATATATATATATTATATATATATTTGTAGGCCCACCTTAATACCTCGTATCTTACAATTTTGCCCCCTATTTTTTAATAATTGCACCCATGCCTTTAACATTTATGAGATATGTAGATTAAGTTGCAGCTGCACCTATGAAATCACATAGATGACAATTATGAGATATGTAATTTATTTTATTAGATATATTAAAATTTTATGATTTTAACATTTATGCCTTTATATATTTTCATATGTATGATGGTAATTTATTTATTTTATTTTTTTTGGAAATAAACTTTGCCCAATGGCTCAGGGTCCTAGATCCCCCATCAATGTAAACTTTTTTACAAATTAACCAATCACATCTCATCCTATGTGTGACTTTTAAGGTAATTATTATAAAATTCAAACATTTTAATTGTTCCGGTCCAAAAATAACAGGGCCCAAAGCCCTTCTCACATTTGGGCCAAGAAGGGTTCGACCCGATAAAACACCCCCAACCAGGAGCCGAGCAAACTACTCTGGGGGACCAAATTGATCGGCCACCCCACCACCTCCCTTTCCATACGGAGTGGACTTTCTCGCCTCGGGAAAGAAACCAATCATACCTACCCCCATGCTTATCGAAGAGGCAAGGTAACCGCCATTTCCTTCTGAGACATGATTACCTATCAAAGATCATCATTCCCCCTATGATGCCCCCTTTGGTAAACCGAAGCAGAGAAAGAGGAAGAAGCAAAGTTAGGCCATTCGATTAGGGATGTTCTCACCTATGCGTACTCTCTTGAATAAGGAATCTAAAAAAGAACCTTATTCTTTTTCGCCCCCCCCCCCCCCCCCCCCCCCCAATTCGGTTCAACGCAAAGGAGCGAGAGGAAGAAGAAGAAGTTGGGCCAAATCAATGGAGGCCCAATACCAGAAGTGATACTGTTATGTTTTGGTTTTTGGCCAGAACATTGGCGTCGTCTATGGGAACAAAAAACTTCTATTCCCACCAACATGGTAACTACAAGGAGATAGACTATATCAGAAAGTGGCAGATGGAAGGAGGACGAAGTTATCCACCCAACTTCCAGGGTGCGAGACATGACTGGATCCAAAGCTTGTGCCTAGTTTGAAAGTCTCGGAAGTAGGACTCACTCAGGGATTCCATTACAATGGAATGAAAGGCAATATCTTTCTCAACAAGAACTACTAAGGAAGCTCCGTAAACAAAAGGAGGCAATCCGGGCTCAGGTGCGCCTACTCGAAGCATTGAGGTCGGGCGCATCTTCGGAGGACAATCCCACGTATCAAGGTTCGTCCTTCGAAACAATCAGACGACCCAGACAACCCCTAGCTAAACCCAGGATCCTCGACGGACTTGGTGGCCAACAGAAGAGCCAGTCGGGTATCCGTTCACCGACAGGATCATGCGCATTTGCGTGCCGACAGACCTCAGACAACTAACTAACCTGGAGATGTATGATGGAACTTCAGACTCAAAAGACCATGTGGATACATTCTCTGCCGGAATGTTGTTCCACGGAGTACATGAGCATCTCATGTGTTGAGCATCCCCGTTAACCCTCAGAAGGACAGCCTTGCAATGGTTCATAGCGCTGCCTGAAAGGTCAATTGATGGATGGGGGGAGCTGAAAGGGAAATTTTTAATAAGTTTTAACACCAGCATGCAACAACCTCACTCGTCCCACACCCTAGACAGGGTCAAGCAACAAAAAGAGGAATCGCTTCGGGATTATATCCATCGATTTAATCAAGCCACCCTGCCGGTGCACAACCTCGACCCCAAAGTAGCCCTACACCTGCTCGTCGCAAAACTACGTCCGAGGCCCTTCACAACTTCCTTGGCAAAAAGGGAGGTGGAAAGCATGGATGAATTAAGGGTGCGGTCCCGAAAGTTTATCAACTTGGATGAGTTTGAAAGAATAGAAAAACATGTCTAGACAAAGAAACCTACAGGGAAAGCAAGACCACCAAAAGGAAAGGATCACCTCAAAAGAGAAAGGGGGGCGCAGGAAAAAATACGACAATTACACTCCCCTCAACGCCCCTAGAGCTAGAATCCTGAAGGAAATCATGTTCACTGAATTAGCAAGCATCCAAAGGCCCCGCCTGAAAAGAGAAGGAGTAAAAGGCCACACAAGGTATTGCGACTTCCATGAATGCTACGGGCACGATATAGAGAAGTACCATAGTCTCAAGGACACCATCGAAGAGTCTGTTAGAGATGGGCAGCTACAACGATATGTGTAAAGGAGGATAGAGAATCCTTCAAAATATAAGCGTCGGTCAACCACCCCAGCCCGCGAAAGGAATGTTACGCCAAGAGGAATGGAGGTTCGTGGGAATCCGAGAGGAGCGAGTTATGCACGTCAGAAGGAAATCCAAGAGGAACGAAAGAGAACTAGAAAACCCCCCCAACAGCGAGAATCGTCGACCCCTCGGGTCATCTTCACCATTGCCAGAGGATTCGCGGGGGGAGGATCGTCAAATGTCGCCCGAAAGAAACATCTGAGAGAAATCTTGAGTGTCTAGAAGAGCATCAAAAAAGGAAAGGCCACCAGCCCATGCATCACCTTTAACGAATATGATTATGGCACGTCAATCCCAGATCATGACGACCCTTTAGTCGCATCTGAGATAATGGCCAACTGTGAAATGAAAAGAATCTTCATCGACCAAGGAAGCTCGGCCGACATCATCTTCGGTGACCTGTTTGAGAAGCTCGGGTTGAAAAGAGAGCAACTCACCCCTCATCAAGGGGACCTCGTAGGATTTACCAGAGAAAGGGTAGTTCCCAGAGGGCATATAAAGCTAAGGCTAACTATGGGATCTGTAACACCATGATTTTCGCATAAGAGTATATATTACTATGGATGCCTAGTTATTATTATTGTTGTTGTTGTTATTATTATTATTATTATTATTATTATTATTATTATTATTATTATTATTATTATTATTAATGAAGTTAGTATTGTTATTAATATAATTGATAATGTAATTGTGATTAGTGTTGTATTACATATGATAATATGTATATTAATATATAATTATTTGCATTAATATGAGATTGTGTCTATTAATGTGTGATCATATATGAATATATGATTTTGTATTTGATTTTATATGTTAATATATAATATGTGATTTTATTAATAATAAGTGATTAAGAATGATAGTACGAGATATCGTGTGATTTAGTATTTAAATCGAGATAGTGTAACTCTTAGATTTTAGTCCCTTAATCAATCAAATTTGAGTCCTTATTACTATAGTAGAATTCTCTTTTTGGTTATCTCTTAGGATCTTATCATAATCTCCTAAGGATTCTATCTAGAAATAACTACCAAATCTGTCTCTAAACTTTCATCGCACTTTTGACCATGTTAGAGTCCGATTTAGGATTTGATCGTTAAAAATTAAATTGTAGATATTTCTCTAAGATTTCTAATGACACCAAGAATGCTTCAATCGAACACTCTTAGCTCAAGATATGTGCAAAATACCGATTTGTACACAGTTTATGTTGAAATAGGAGCCCGTTACGCCCTAACTTGTTTTTATACCATAAGAATCGACCTAAACCCTATTTCCCACGACCCAAGACTCAGAAAAGCTGCATATCTTCATCTCTTAGGTTTTTTTTTAGTTTCTCTTGAGAATTCTTGAAGGAATTTGCTCTCATGCATTGTTCTTCGCCGTTCTTGGCCAGAAGGACATCGCTGCCAATACGCGCTTCTTTTAGTGTCGATTTTATCTTTTTGGTTTTTGAATTTTGGACTGCAAGCAAGGTAAATTTTCATGTGCCATGTTCTCCTTATCCCCCCTTGATTTTCTTGAATTAGAAGCTTAATCCATGTGTTGTCGTTCTTGAGGAAGTGATCAAGCATTTGTGAGACGAGACTCAGATGGACCTTTTATCCTCTTCTTGTTTCTAATCTTTATAGTTTAATCTCAAGGTAAGCCATACCTCTTGTTCCCTTTTCAATTTTCTCTTAGGTTTGGGAGTTGTGGTCCTCTTTGTGAACTTTTCGTATTTGTAATGGTAGGAACCGACGAAGGAGGCTTTGATTCGACACTCTTATCCCTTCGAGGCTTGCAAATTTGATTGAGGTATGGGGAGAAGGGATTAGTATGAACATTGTAGACTTTGGGGTAGCGTAAGATGAGGGATAACCCATGACCTTATTGCATGTTATGTGTCTTGTAATGTATGTTTGCTAATGTGAAAGTTAATAACATGCTTTATTGTCATTGTTATATGAGTGATATGGTTGTCTCTATAACTGACATGATTTGGTATGGAATGCTATTTGTTAATGATGATGACGATGTGCCATGGTTATATGTATTGATGTTTTAATGCTATGAACTGTCGTTTTATGAACATGCTAATTAAAGACATAGGGATGTTAATAATAAAACAAGGATTATGGATTAATTAATTCCTAATGTTCATAAGACATGAAGATTAGTAAAGAGGGGCGAGATAAATGCTCAATGGTATAGTTTAAAGATAATAGGATTGATCTATAAGTGCTCTAGAGATTTTGGCCAGGATTCTTTAAATTTTCTGCCCAGACCGTACGGTCGCGCTCCAATAAGCATCGTGATCGAGGGTAGCACGCTCATGTTCAATGTCAGCATGCCATGCTGGGAGTTAACACGATCGTGAACCCTAGCCAGAATGTGATGTTAAGTGGAAATTGGGTGGCTTCATCATGAAGCTAGACAATAATTAAAGTAAAAACAAGAGAGATGGTTCAATATTACCATAAGCCTTAACAAAGATAATTAAACATAAAGATGCTAAAATGGTTAAGACGATAACGATAAGTTACCGCACGCTGATAAACTTTGATGCTTATTGGTCAATGTTGCCTTGATGCTTATTGGTCAAGGTGGTGTTGTTGATAAACCTTGATGCTTATTGGTCAAGGTGTTGATGTTGATAAACTTTGATGCTTATTGGTCAAGGTATTGCTGTTGGTAAACCTTAATGCTTATTGGTCAATGTGTTGATGGTGATAAACTTTGATGCTTATTGGTCAAAGTGGAGGTGGTGGTTATGATTGTTTGTTGTTTGTTGACACACATGCATTCACGCATTGGAGTTGTTAGTGGGGGAAGTTACGACATAGGGAGTTCGTCCGAGAGTACGGCGAACTGGTCGTCCGCTGTGATTCATCCGAGAGTTAGGTGAATCGAGGCCCCCCTGTGGTGGTGCATCCGAGAGTAAGGTGCATCAGCTATACAAGGGGTTCACTCATGGTTTGGTGAACTGCTGGCTTTGGGAAGTTACAACATATGATCATCTTGCTAACTTCCCTAATGCCATTATGTTTATACAACGATTTCTTACTCCCCATCTTTTGTTGTTTCCTTGCATGTACCTTATTTTATGCAGGGGATGGTGAGTAGCTTGTTAAGGATTGACTCTGAGGAGCTCGTTCGCTCGTGGTTTAGGACCTTACCTATACGTAGTTGTTTTTCCGATGTATTTACGGATTCGGTTACCAGCTCTGATATGTGACATCGGGGTTTTGGGGTTATGATTTGTTCTTTATTTTTCTTTCCGCAGATGTAATGTTTTGTTCATGTGGTACTCGCTGCCTTTTGTTAACGTTTATTAATGATATAATTATATTTTTATTTTATTTTTATATGTGGGGTAGAGGGTGTTATTTGGTCGCCTCCATTATCAAAGACGGTCAGAACCAGGTTCCTAGTGGTGGGCTGCCCCTTTGCCTACAACGCAATTTTAGGAAGACCGACCCTCAATGCTCTCGAGGCTGTGGTGTCTACACCACACCTGGCTATAAAGTTCTTCAATGAGGAAGGAAAGATCTACACGGTGAAAGGGGATCAAGTTGAAGCTAGGAAGTGCTACAAGATTAGTATAGAGGTACCCAGAGCCATAGGAACGTGGAGGCACCAGAGGAGCGGATGCGCGCTAAACGAACGTCGAAGGAGGTCAAGGATGACCAGGTATGCTGTAGAATCTTTATCTATGTTTTGATTATGAAACAAAGAGGTGTATCAAAAGAAAAGACTTATCAATGAAATGAAAGATGTCTTTTGGGAACTAAGGGATATGAACAACCGGCCTCGAGTCTTCCCTCGGTCGAAAGGACTTCACAACCTCGAGTTTTCACTCGGTTGGTCCCCACGCATCGGCCTCGAGTCTTCACTCGGTAGAAAGGACTTCACAGCCTCGAGTTTTCACTCGGTTGGTCCCCACGCATCGGCCTTGAATTTTCACTAGGTAGAAAGGACATCACAACCTCGAGTTTTCACTCGGTTGGTCCCCACGCATCGGCCTTGAATCCTCACTCAGTTGAAAGAAAAATAACAAACCTTCAGGACTGCGATTAAAAAGGTCCGAAGCGTAAAAAGGTAAACACGAAAAATTGATCAAATTCTTATTATTCAAATAGATCTTTACAAGGATAGAAATATCAAAACTCATGGCTCCCTTCAGATGAGGCAAAGGTAAGAGAAATCCAACCCTGAAAACATGTTAGGATACAACCAAAGCCTCGTTGTAAAAGAAACCTATCTCTCCGGCACTATCCCAACAAATACACCCGAGTGTTCGCATTTGGGAGTCAAAGGGAAGTAGCAACAACCAATAAGCCAAAACCTTTTTTCCGAGACAAGGGACCACGCCGGTATAACATAACAAGAGGCCGAGAGGGACCAGAAAGAAAGGACTAGGGTGCACTCCGGTGACCCTCAAAGACGCCATACAGCCCTAGGCTTGGCCGAGCAACATCTCCTCTAGAGGCAGATCAACAGAAGAGGAGAGAAAAACAAAGGAAATGTTCAATCTCCTTTTCGCTACTTAGGAAAACCAACATAGGGCAGCCTGCCTTACTTGTTCCCAAGACATAATAAGAGATCGAACAACTTGGTCTGAAATAGACAACTATAAACACGAGAAGGGGGTTGCATTGTGTTTATTAGACTTTAAAACAAAGTTGAAAACTTTTCGCATACAGAAGCTAGATTCAGACAAGTGTTTTCACAAAGCACAGACAAATGACCTGTCTGATCAGTTTTTCATAGAAAAACACACAAACATGCAAGAGAAAAACTTGTTTGATATTCACACTTAAACCCCTTTAGTTAGTTAACATATATGATAATCAAAGCAGCTAAAGAGATAAGGATAGAGAGATTTAACACAGCAATTTATCCTGGTTCACCTTTTAACAACTAGGGTTACGTCCAGTCCTTGGCAACACCAAGTTTTCTCCATTATAACTGATCAGGTTACAGACTCCAAGTATTCTTTGCACACCTAGCCTCTCTAGGCTCCAAGACAAGTATTCTTTGCTCACCTAGCCTCTTCAGGCTCACGCAAGTTTGTTTATAGAAAAGATTGTAATAAATACAATTTGCAAGTCTTTCACTAACACTCAGAAGAGTGAATTAAATGTGAAGGATAGAAAGAATGCGTAATAACTTCAAATGATTGAAGAATACAGATTGAAAGAATGAAGGATTAAATTCTTAGAGTAATGACTCTTTAATGATGTATGTTCTCTATCTTCATCTTCAATGGCTTCTTTATTCATAGACTCCAATCATTTTGAATCTGTTAGAGACATTCCTTTAAGTCTTGGCTTCAATATGAGCTCCATTAAATGCAATAAAGTCATTCTAGCAGCCATTAATGCAATAGGAACGTTGGTTGTACTCTAACACGTAAGTCCAGTGCTTTATGCTTTGTGCAGCAGCCAAATCAGAGTTGTGCAAGTTGCTTTTGTACTTTGCAGAGCACATTTCCCTTATCGTGTAACTCCCAGTTGTACTAGGAAATAAAGCATATTAGAAGCAATCCTTTTTTGAGTTCCTTGGTTGCTTGAGTGTTTGACCTTCTGACTTTCTTGATATGCGTGAGAGAGAAAGCTTCAGAAACTTCTGCTTGAGAGGACAGCTCCTAAAGGCTTCTTTGTCCTTGTGTTTCTTATCGAATGACCATAGACAGGTGAGAGCTCCTTTCAGACAAGTTAAGTCTTAAATGCAGATAGTCAACAATCCAGTCAACAGACAAGTTGACTTCCACTCATCAGACAAGTGATCTACAATAGAAATTAAGAGTGTCTATGGGCAGACAGGTGTTAAATAATCTTTCACATAATAATCTGTACACTAGATAGACAGGTCAGCAACCAATATAAAGTTCAATTAAATCATTTACAAATGTTTAGTTTTCATCAAAACTTAGGGCAAATGCACATCAAACATTTAAAGACTTAACATGGTCTTCCTCTCCACCCTAAAGATGGGGTGAGGTAAAAGAACGCAATGAGCCTCACCACCATCCGCCCTCCACTTTGCAAACATCATCGCCACTCAAGGCAAAGGTGCATCACCAACTGAGCCAGGAGGAAGAAGGAGACAATGAAAAAAGAAAGGATGCACAAGGGAGCCCCAAGTATCCAGAACAGAAGAAAAGGGGCAAACTTATAAAGAAAAGAGGGGAGCACGTCCCAAAAAGATTTCCCACTGCAGAAAATCTAGCATTCCTACAGCGAAACGTCAAAAATAAAGCTAAGATGTCAAATCAAAAACCTCCCATCAAGTGCGAAAAGTGACTAATAAAGTTACTGACAAATAACATTTGGGTGCAGTACAAGCCAAAAATTAAAAACAAGTTATTACAAGTGAAACAAAGAAAAATTACAAGAAAGGGCCTGGAAACAATGGAGCTCAGGGGACAGCACCCTCGGGATCACGAGAAGATTCTTCCAACATCTCAACATTCCGAGAGGGCCCTAGCGGCACCTCCACCTTCTTCTCGGAGCCGAGCACCTCCATCAGGCGTTCGTCCTCCACCATGCGAGTCACTGACAACAAATCCATGCGAAGAGGGACCGACAGATTCAGCAATCGTGCACCTGAGAAAGCTCCCGAGAAACTCTATCATGAGCCTCCCGAGAAATCTTCAACTCTTCATTCGCCTTCCCAGAAACTACCAAAGCCGACTGGAGTACCCGCTCCTTGTTCTTCAATGTGTCTTCAGCCTTTAAGCGCTCGCTTTCTACCTTCACGGCTGCATCCTATGCCATCTAATGTTTCCTCTCCGGCTCAGCCAGGGCGGTAGCCGAATTAGCTCGGACCATCTCCAACTCCTTGGCCAAAGCCTAGTACTTGGAGCGACTCAGGTTATTCACCTCCATGAAACGGAGCATAGTCGCAACGGTGCAAGCATAACCCTTGGTCGTGGCTAACATAGCCTCATAAGAAAGTCCTTCAAACGAAGGGTAATCCGGCCCGAGGGCAAGAGCACCGCATTGACATTGCGCATGTAGGCACTATCGGTTTTGAATGGCCCCTCTAGAGATGGCATGATCGAAGAACCAAGGCGTGATGACTTCTCCCGCTGCGAAGGATCAGGCACGGACCCTTGTTGTTGTTGTTGAGAAAACAAACATTTATGAGACGGAACCCGACCATCTGCTACAAAAGTAGACCCAGATTCAATGGAGGGAAGAACGATCGCTACCGCTTACTTAGAAGAAGCATTCTCCACCAAGACGTTGCCACCAGGCGGAAGGTTACCACCTGAGATGGAACCGGGAACTGCTTGAGATGCCCTTTGTACAGAAGCAACGGCCGGGGCACCCCGAGCAGGAGCCTATCACCTTCGGGCAAGGGCTGCTAGCATCTCATTAGTGGAAGTCATGTTTTTTGCAAAATAGAAAGAACCACAATGAATAAAGCGCTCAATAAAAACACATCGTAAAAAAACTAAGGGAGAAATACAGAGAGACTACCTAGCCAACCCTCGGGATCCACTGCCGTCCGGAACTCCCAGCAGCTAAGAAGATCGGAGATCCAAACCCATTATGACAAAAACCGAACAGTGGCAAACTTGTTGGGACTCAACGAATCCGCCGTTAGATTATAAAAAGAAGACTTCCGACTAACCCCTTCCCTATCCCAGTATAGAGGAAAAAGGAGGGGCACCATTATCATCCAGGAAGAAAGTGGGAAAATGAGGGGGAACATAGACACGAATAAATTCCTCATTAAATCCCTTGAAAGAATCCTTAAAAGTGGTGAAAACTCCTATGTGATGATGGGAGGAAAGAGTGGTCCAACCATGACAACCAACCTCACGCTCGGAACGGTTCGTGGTCGTACCCACAGAAAAGAAATAAAAAAAGGCCTTGATTGTGCACAACAAATTATACGCCTGACAAAAGATCTCGAAGGCCCGGATGAAACCCCATGAGTTGGGATAAAGCTGAGAGGTGGCCGCCAGGAGAAAGTTCAGAACGACCATCTAAAAAGGAGAAAGGGAAGACGAACCCCGAGCTCCATGAAGACCGCACGATACATATAGAAGGATCGATTGCCATCCTCGGCAGAACGATCCGAACATACCTTCTCATCCTCAGACGGAAGTAAAACGTCATACTTCTCCATTTCCTCCTCGGTCTCTTCTTCTACCACCACTAACTCACCCAATTGACGCGTCATCGAGCGATGCCCCAAGACTTCCCTATCAATCCAAGGGTACTGATCAGCGCCTGGAGGTTGGGGGTACCTCTAAGAATTCTCGGGGTCAAAACTGCGGCCTATATCGACTCCCCTTGAAACTAAAAAGGAGTCGGAATCAGAGGAGGACCCAGAAGATAGAGAAATTCCCCTATTCTGTAAGACACCTTCCCAGTGAGAAATGGTACTACCAAGAGGAGGGAGCACAAGTTGTGAAGGGAGGGCACGCATGCGGGACCCCGAAGGAACATCAGACCCTTGTTGGCTTCTAACCACATTACGGGAAGAAGTCTCCCTAGAAATTACAACGCTACAGGCGGGGTGGCCCTGCGAAAAACAGGGAGGAGGGTTCGACAAAATCTCGATATCAGAATCATTGTCATCCTCCCCCCTTGACTCAACTCACCATAGTTTCAATAGAAAAGGAGGCAAAAAACTATGAAAAGGATGTTACCTAGAGAAGAGGAAGTAGAAGGGTTGTGGAAGAAAACCGGAGAACAGGGGAACGACAAGAGTGCTAAAGCAATGAGGCGAAAGGAGGGAGCAAAAAGCATAAGGAAAGAGAATTGTTCTGGGACGAAGCAAATGAATTTATAGAGGGAAGAAACAAAACGACACACCCCCTCTAAAAACGTAACCATTCCAAATAACATAACGATTGAGAAAAAGACCAATGGGCATCCCTACGCAAAAAGGGTGACACGCGTCTTTCCCTTCTTTTAATGGAATGACCCTACCTGAAACTAGTCTGGGCCGTCCCAAGGGCATCTATTCTAGTCCAAAAATAATAAGGTCCAAAGCCCTTCTCACATTTGGCCCAAGAAGGGTTCAACCCGATAAAACACCTCGACCAGGAGCCGGGCAAACTACTTCGGCCGACCAAATTGGTCGGCCACCACCTCCCTTTCAGTACGGAGTGGACTTTCCCATCTCAGGAAAGAAACCAATCATACCTAACCCCATGCTTATCGAAGAGGAAGGGTAACTGTTAAGTCTCTAAAATGTCTGTGTGCATTTCCTTAAGTTTTGATGAAAGCTAAACCTTGGATAATGATTTAATTAACCTACTTTGTGGTTTCTAACCTGTTTACTTAGTGCACAAATCATAAA
This sequence comes from Echinosophora koreensis, assembly GCA_035048595.1. NCBI lineage: Eukaryota > Viridiplantae > Streptophyta > Magnoliopsida > Fabales > Fabaceae > Echinosophora > Echinosophora koreensis. The sequence continues at coordinate 225,448 of JAPCYP010000159.1, read as the reverse complement.
ATAGCAAAACTCACATGTCTGTCCACATGTATGACAACCTGTCTGGATAAGCAAAAGTCAACCCGTCTGCTGACTAGGATTGTTGACTTTATACAAATCAATTTCAACCTGTCTCTGCTATGTTTTCCTACTTGTCTAAGGTTCTTTGATAGGAACTCAAGCACACGAAGCTTTTGGAAGCTGTCCCCTCATGCAGAAGACTCTGAATCTCTCTCTCACGCTTATCAAGAAATTCAGCAGGTCATTCTCTCAAGCAACCTAGGATGTCAGAGATAACTTCCAGTTAAAGAATGTTTCCAACATGATTTATTCCCTAGTACTCTTAGTTATTACACGAAAAGAGAAATATACTCTACAAAGTACAAAAGCATTCTGCACAACTCTGATTTGGCTACTGCACGATGCATAAAGCCATGATCCTTCATGTTAGAGTACAACCAATGTCTCCATTGCATTAATGGCTGCCCAGAACGACTCTATTGAATTTAATGAAGCTCTGCTTGAAGTCATCGTTGCAAGGAATGTCTCTAACGGATATTAAATGGTTGAAGGTTATAAATACAGAAGTCATTGAAGATGAAGACATCAGAGATTACAAAGCATTAAAGAGCCATTACTCTGTTCATTCTTTCAATCTGTATTCTTCAATCATTTGAAGTTATTACGCAGTCTTTCCTAAGTCTATATTTAATCCACTCTTTGAGTGTTAGTGAAAGAATTGTTTGTCTGATTGTATTTATTACAAACAAACTTCTCAAAATAACCTGTGTGAGCCTGAAGAGGCTAAGTGAGCAAAGAATACTTGTCTTGGAGCCTGAAGAGGCTAGGTGTGCAAACAATACTTGGAGTCTGTAACTTGATCAGTTATAGTGGATAAATCTTGGTGCTGCCAAGGACTGGACGTAGCTCTTTGTGTTAAAGAGTGAACCAGGATAAATAACTGTGTTAATCTCTCTTTCCTTAAACTCATTAGTTGTTTTGATTATATTATCTGCTTTCTAACTAAGGGGTTAAAAGTATGAATATCAAGTTTGTTTTTCACTTGTGTGTTTGTGTGCTTTTCTGTCAAAACATACCAGACAAGTTGACCTGTCTGTGTAAGTGCTTTTACACTTGTCTGAAACTAGCTTCTGCGTGCAAAAAGTTTCAACTTTATTTTAATTTCTAATAAACACAATTCAACCCCCCTTCTCGTGTTTATAGTTGTCTATTTCAGTAACCACCCCTCTCCTTCTGACACATGAATTACCTATCAAAGACCATCATTAAGGACACCCCTTGTGATGATATTAAAGAGGAGGAAACACGCCACACAGCATGGCAACCATACTCAGAGTCAACATATTAAACCCAAGAGACAGGTATACAAAGGAACCCCCATCACAAGAGGAAGGTATACATTTTATCATTGGAAGAATACAATCTACTATCTACTAGACCATTGCTGACTTAAGCATCGGAGTGTCTTAGCAGGTACCCTCCCATTCGGTTCAATGCAAATGAGCAAGAGGAAAGAGAAGAAGTAGCCAGAATATTGGGCCAAATCAATAGAGGCCCAATACCAGAAGAGATACTGTTGTGTTTTTGTTTTTGGCCAGAACATTAATAATGTAACAATATATAATTGATTATTAATGTAAAATCTCTTTATGCTGATAATACATTTTAATATATATATATATATATATATATATATATATATATATATATATATATATATATATGTAGAATCATAGTTAACATTACCTTACTTCTTTTTTTTATAAATATACCTGCATGACCTGATAGGATAATTATCTACCATTATTTTAAAAAGTCAATAAATTTTTAACTCATTAAATAATTTAAAAGTAAATAACTTTTTTATTCAATATGTAGTGGGTCTGAGTGGTAATGGGCATGACTCCATTAAGCAAGTGGTCAAGAGTTTGATCCCTAGATCTTGCATATGGAGAAAATCTGGTTGGGAGAGGTCAGCTTTTCAATGCCGTCTAAATTTAGAGCTGGGTACGCGGACCCGTCCGGTCCGTTTAAGTCCGGTCCGCATAAGTCCGCACTTAAACGGACCGGGCTTAATAGTCCGCATGTTAAATGGACTCTTGAAAACAGAGTCCGTGTCCGGTCCGCCAAGTCCGCGGACTAAACGGACTGTCCGCGGACTCTGCTTTTTTTTTTTTTTTTTACATATCAATCATCAAAAACAAATAATGCCTTATGTAGAAAAACAAACCAAATAAACATTAAATCCAAACAAGAATGGGGACCATTAAAGTGTAACCAACAAAGATCACAAACCGCAAGTTTGATACAAAATACCAACGAAATGTGAAATGCCAAAATAAGGAACAAAAACAACAATATTACAAGCTACATCATGTTGACATCAATCATCAATAACAACTTTAGTCTTTCCCTTTGATTTAGCAAGCTCCTCCTTTGCATCAATCAAATCATCTTCATCTTCTTGCTTTCCTACAATTCACAAGGCATAATTCACAAGTAAGAATGTGTTTAGAAAGCAAAACAATTCAATGCAAAGCATTCTATTTCTATACATAAAGGAATTCTATATTTACCCTCCACATCAAATCCTAATAACCAATTTCTAGTGCATATCAAGGCTTGCACATTTTTGAGAAGGAGAGAACTTCGAAATTTATTGAGAACACGAGAACCAATACTGAATGCCAATTCCGATGCCACGGTTGTTATTTGAATGCTTAAGATATCACTAGCCATCAAAGCAAGATTCGGAAACCTATATTTGTTCTCCTTCCAATATTGCAAGATATCAAGATTTGGATGGTATGTTAAGGAAAGGTTTTGCTCCTCCAACTAAGTATCCAATTCAGACTTACCCACATCCTTCTTATTTTGACTCTCATATTTTACATACTCCTACATTATGTCAAAGTAACAACAAATAAAGAATGAGAAATTAAACATAAAAAATAATGAATAATGAATAAATAAAAGAAAGAGATATACTTACATTCATAATAGCCAATTGCGATTGGTCTATATTAGCAAATCCACTACTACTAGTTGGAAGACATTGCTTATCTTGTAGTGAACTTTCAGCTAAACCAACATTGGGAGGTGTCTCTTTGAAAGACCTTTTAACATACTCATAAAATAGAGTTTGCAACTTGTGCTTGACAACTTTCAACTTAGCTTGACAAGAAATTGAATCAACACCAAGGTTTGAATAACAAAACTCCAAAAATGAGAACTTATAGCGAGGATCAAGAACGGTTCCATATGCAAGCACAATACTATAATCACTCCAATATTTGTCAAACTTCCCTTGCATCGAAATTGTCATATCCCTAATTACCTCATCTTCACTTGTCTTATTTTCAAGCAACAAACATTCAATCCTCCACACATGAAAGAAATACAACTTAGATGTCGGATAAGAGGAACCGGATATCAAATTTGTGATCACATAGAATGGACGTAAAAATTCACAAATCCTTTCTCCTCTAGACCATTCTTCATTAGTAGGGTAATACTTATAGTTCCTATCCTCAAAGCAAGATCTTCAAAAGCACGACGATATGAAAGAGCACTTTCAAGCATCATAAAGGTGGAGTTCCACCTAGTAGAGACATCCAAACGAAGGCCCATCTTGGTCTCAATGTTACCAAGTCTTTTAACATAACTTTTAAAAGCAATCATTCTTCCCTCCGACCCCTTTACATACTTGATACTTTCTCTAATCTTATGTATAGCCTCACTAGCAACTTTCAAGCCATCTTGAACTATAATATTTAGGATATGAGCACAACATCGAATATGAAAAAAATCACCACCACATAACAAGCCATCACTTTGCATAAGAAGTCTATCTTTCAACAACCCTTGCATGCTACCACAAGAAGATGCATTATCCAAAGTCAATGAAAATATTTTCTTCTCAATCCCCCACTCTTCCAAGAAACCATAAACAGTCTTGGCCAATTCACGGCCGGAATGTGGAGGGGGGAAATGAGAAAAATTTAGAATTTTGCTGTTAAGCTTCCAATTTTCATCCACAAAATGGGCAGTCAATGAAATGTAGCCCTCAGTGGTACAGGAAGTCCATACATCAGATGTCAAGTTTATTCTACTTGGATCTTTGGATAGCACATCTTTCATTTTTTTCCTTTTCAGCCTCATACATATTAATGACATCATTTGTGGCAGCACGTCTAGAGGGTACCTTAGCTTCAGGATTCAAATATTTAAATAGTTCTCTAACCCTCCTATATTCCACAAAAGAGAATGGAAGGTCATGCTCTATGATAGCCATGGAAATCATCTCACGTACAACTTTAAAATCAAATTTTCTACTCTTTAATTTTCCAGTATGATCAAGCATAAGTTTACCAACCTCGGTATTAGCAAATCCTTTTGGAATCTTCTCACAAGTTGTTCTATGACGAAGTAAAGTTGAAGTTCCATATTTATTACCACCACTAACCAAGGCTTTCTTACATGCCTTGCATTGGCTCCTCTCCTTCCCATCACTTCCCACAGGCAGTTTGTCAAAGAAATCCCAGACAGAAGATGTTTTATTTCTAGCCCTCTTTTTTGGTATTTTAGGTTCGTTTAATCCATCTCCATCTTCATCATTATCCTCCTCACTAATTAAGTCTACTCTTTCAGGTTCAATGTCAGCCACATTAGCATTTTCATTTATGGCAGATGCAGATAAATCCATTATAACAATTTCAACAAACAAATATCACTGGAAAAAAAACAACAAAACATGAATGAGAACATAAGCACACACATTGGTCAAGCCTATAACTCCCATTGTTACATACAGATAGGCCAGGGCAGAAAAAAAAACCGACAGAATAATAAAATCCAGAATTATTTCCATGAAATGCACATAGGGCTATATATTATCAAGCCTATGAATAAACACACACACACATTTGTCTCTACTTTCTAACTAAGCATTACTGCTCTGCACTCTGCAAGACAAACAAAACCCTCTATACATTTAAATGGTTAATGTTTGGGGCAAGTGGGTAAAAAATCAGATATTGAAAATTCTGTAAACTTAAGGTAACATATGTATCTGTAACTAATATTATTCTATTGCGAAAACATGAATAATGGATCATCCTTTACTATTTTATTACCAAACCCATAAATTGAAAATGAAACATGCATAAATCAGAGCAGAAGAGAAAGATGAGAAAGATGAGAAAACTTACCTGAGCAAGGCGGAAACCCTCTGCAATGGCGAGCCCGGAATGGTCAGCGGCCTGAGCAACCTGAAATCGTCCACTTCAGAGGGAGGGTGAGGCCGTGAGGTCGAGGGAGGCGAGGAGGGTCACGGCCGTGAGGTCGAGGGAGGCGAGGAGGGTCACGACAGTGAGGTCGAGGGAGGCGAGGAGGGCGAGGGCGAGGCCGTGAGCCGTGAGGTCGAGGGAGGGGGGTGACGGTGAGGTAGATCCAGTGAGGCTGAGGATTGTGGTGGGTGAGTGGTCTTGGGCACACTTGGGCTGTCATTGCACATGGGCTGTTCTGTTTTTTGGCCCAACACAGGAGATTCTTTTTTTTTTTTAAAAGCCTGCAGTAGTCCGCGGACAGGTCCGCGAATTCGCGGACTGAGTCCGTTTAACCCGCGGGTTAAACGGACCGGACCCAAAAAGCCCGCATTTAAATGGACTCATATTTTTGGGTGTCCAAGTCCGTACGGACTGCGGATTAAACCGACAGTCCGCAGACCCGGGTCCATATACCCACCTCTACGTCTCATACCTCGAGGAATTATAAGTCTCCGCGGTTGCACGCGGGATATCACGGAAAAAAAAAACGCACTTTAAATTAGTTTCTTCATTGTTGTAGAAATTGCTAAATATACTTTCAAATTAATCATTAACATTAGAGAAATTCTATGGTTCCTTGAAAAATTTAGCTGCTTTGGTGTAGTTGGATTCTGACCTGCAAAGCATTCATGCATTAAATAGGGTCAAGTCAAAATATGTGATATTTAAGCTAAAAGCATATGATTTTACAGATTTGTCCCTAGTAACCAAATAACAAGCTTTACCTTTAAAATTAAAAATTTAAATCAATTTTCTACCAATTTCTGATTAATTAAAATTTTTAAGTATATGAATATTTTTTAAAAAACTTCTTTATTTTCACTTTGTAGAAATCGTGAACCCTAGTCCCCTTTTCCTGTAGATCTTGTGAAATCCTGAACCCTAAAATCCCTAGCCCCCTTCTTTCTCGCACTACAAAAAAAAAGGTCAAATAGCGATCGAATTTAGCAGTTGCTATTGGTGACCGAAATTGCAACCGATTTTAGAATCTATAAGAACACTGGTAATAATATATCTAGTGACCGAAATTGCGACCGAAATACATGGTAGCAAAGCAATCGGTTGCTATTTCGGTTGCTAAATGAATCAATTTAAAAGTCAATTTTTGTTAACTTTTTGGCGATCGAAGTGGCGACCGATTTTAATCCAACGGTAAAATTTTAATTATTTTTGTGACCGATATTATTTCAGTTACTAACGCGCGTGTAAAAAATTTAAAGTGGAGCCCTTTAGCGACCGATTCCTTTTCGGTTGCTAAAGTTAGAGATTTAAAATTTCAAAAGCAACCAATCAGTGATCGATATTGCAATCGAATGTAAAAATTAGTTATGGCGACGGATTTAGCGACCGAAAATTATGGTCGCTAAAAATTAAATCCCTAAAACGCACAGATTCCCCTTTCTTCTTCATTTCGCTCGAACTCTCTTCCTCTCTCATTCTATCTCTCTTTCTCATTCTCCTCTCCTCCGGGCCACCACAGTACGCCACTGCCTTTGTCTCCTCCGGCCAATACCGTCCCCTCCTCCATAGGTAAGCTCTCCTCTCCTCTCTTTTCTCTGTCTCTCGCTCTCTCTCTCTTGCTCGGTTCTCTCTCTGTCTTAGTTTCTTTCTCTATGTTTCTCTTAGGTGTTGTCTCTTCCTCCTCCGGCCACCATCACCGCTAAAGGTCCCTCTATTCGCACGACCACCACCCCTCAGTCTCCTCTCAATTCTGTCTCAGGTTAGGGTTTAGGGAAGTTTCTATTTTTGGATTCATTCACTCTACTGTCATCATATGATTTTTCATTTGAATGGGTTGATGTGCTAGGGTAGATAATTTGGATTATCATAAAAATGTGTTGATGTGTTTTGGTGCTTATCTAGATTGCTTACCAATTTTTTGAAAAAATACAAGAACCATTGTGTAGATTTGTGAGTTACTTTTTGTTGTCTCTGAACAAATTTTGTTCCAAGTTCTATGATGTTCATATGGAATTGAAGCCATATGAAATTTTGAGGTGAGTTGAATAATCTTCAATGTATTGGTTGAATGGAAGTTAATTTGAGTTGTTGGAGTTTCTGAGTTGTGCTAATCACCTTTGATTCTAAGTTACTCTTTTGTCATACTGTGTTTCTAAATGTAATAGATGTGTTCTGTTCTGGTTAGATAAAGAGGTGAAGGTTAGTTTAAAAATAAAATTATGTTTCTAAATGTAATAGATATGTTCTCTTCTGGTTAGATAAATAGGTGAAGGTTAGTTTAAAAATAAATTTTGTTTCTAAATGTAATTTGAGAAGGGAGCCATAGATGATAGTGAAAGATATAAAGAAAGATAGATAGAGATAGTCCAAGTATCTTTATATAGAGGAGCTTAGACCTTTCTTTCCCTCCTCACTCCTCTAATTTTTCTACTCGTTAGGCATGAATTGAATTGAATTTGTACATGGATGTATGACTATATATACAGTGGGAGGGCTTCACTGAGCTTCAGTGAATAAATTTTGAAACTTGAACAGTGAGTTGAGTGGTTCAAATTTCATTTTCTTGAAAAGTCAATAATTAGAAAAGCATATATGATAGCTCTCAACTTGGGCAAGTTTATCTTTGTAGAGTTTTTGCATGAGTACATTGAATTAGTTGCAAAGTGACAATATATGAGAGCCTTAAATGTTAGTTTCTTCAATGTTAGTATTTGACAGGATTAATTTTATTTATGCATTATAGGTCCTTATTCTATTTCTCTTGAGTTGAAACTGAGTCCCTTCGTCCCCTCTCCATCTCCACAGGTAATCAACTGCTCGTAATGGCAATTTTTCGAACTTTTATATTACTAACTTGAATACAATTAAGTTGGCTCTAAGGATATTAATTTGCTTTCATATTGTCTTATTTTATTTTTCAGTTTCTGATCTTTGTTGTCTGTGGCTCCTCCCCTTATCTTTACTTGGTTATACGTTTTGCATTTTGCGGTTGTTGTTAGAGCATATGAGGATCCAGCCTCCAGTGCTCAGGGTGTTGCTCTTCCAGTTGTGCTTCCTGCTGCTCCTCCAGTTCCGCCGTCTGCTGCTACTGATGATGCTGCTCCAGAGGACGAGGACATGGCAGACGACGGCGGCACGGACGGTGATGACGGTTGGTCGCCTCTGCGGCCGCCTTCGCATCATGACTGACTTTCATTTTTATTTTTTCATTTTTTAGAGTTTACAGACTTTTCTTGTATGACATTTATATTTATATATATGATACTGTGATTATTTTTATATCTGATTTTTAATAGTAATTTATATTAATAAATTGAAGAATCTTAAAGTAAAAAAAAGAATTATAAATTTAAAATCATTTTAAAATAAAAGCCAAAAATTAAATAAATTTATTAGCTACCGAAATAGCTACCAACATATCGGTCACTAGGTGTAAATAACACTCATTAATAAAATAATTTTTTAAATTAATTATTGTTTAGCGACCGAATATTCGGTCGCTAAATTTGTTAATTTAACCATCGTTTGCGACCGAATTGTATAATTTTGGGATCGAAAATTCGGTCGCTATATTGCGACTGAAATATAAATTCGGTTGCTAAGGATTTATGCTACGCCCATATTCCGGTCACTAATTCGGTCGCTAAACTGGATAGCGACCGAATGTTTATGTTTAGCGACCGAACTTTTTATTGTAGTGTCCTTTCTCGTTCTGCAGCAGTAGCACCATCACGGCGGCACATCAGCGGTTTCGTCTTCCTCAACAGGCGGCGGTACGCACGGCTGTCCTCCTCCTCTACAGTTGGTGGTATGCGTGGCTTCGTCCTCTTCTACACTCACACCCACACCCACACCGACAGTTTCCTCTCCCCCTCACTGCTGCAGCACACCACTACCACACCATGGCGGTTTCCTCTCCCCGGCAGCGCGATTCCTCTCTCCCACGACTCAGGGCGGCTTCGTCTTCCTCCATCTCACGACGCACGATAGTGTTGTCTTCCTTTCCCTCTGAGTCTGTGATTCTGCATTGTTTGGACTGATCTGTGTTGCTTTTTTAAATTTTTTGGAGTGATTTGTTGCATCCTTCTGTAGAGGAAGACATTGAACATATATGAAAGGCTTTTCAAGGATACATTCACTGATCCATTTCTTTTTTATTTCAATTTAATTACTCATTTTGATCTTGTTGTTAGATCATGGATCTGTTCATATTTTTGCTGATCAGCGTGCTTTTTTAAATCCATTTTTTTGATCTGTTTTGCTTCCCCTCATAGCCTGTTTCTCTGATCTAAGATAGGTCGTTCATTTTATAAATAAATAATTTAATATTTAATTTCAGTTTTATTTAAATATTATTTATTATATTTTTTGAATTTAATTTATGATCTTTTGATATTTTAAATTAACATGGTAAAAAATTAATTACTGAAGGACAGAAATGTAAAAGATGAAATTTGATAACCTGCACAATAAATATCATTAATAAATGCTACATTTCCATCTATCGGTCCATATGAAAACTGCACCAAAGCAGTTGAATTTTCAAAGGCACCATAGCAAGACCCTTAACATTATTGCATGCAACCCCGAGAGCCTTTGGCCTTATTAATAGGTGAAGGTTATGGTGCACCACTCACCAAAGTGGTATAGTGGTGTACCACCCAAGTAGCACAATATACTCTATTCATTTTGTCACTCGGGTTAGTTAACTTTTCAACTCATGGTCCAATCGACACCTTTTGACATTTTGACTAACCTAAGTGATAAAATGAACGAGCCACATTTTGCTACTTGGGTGATGCACCGCTGCACCACTTTGGTGGGTGGTGCACTTTAGACAACACCTTATTATTATTTATTATTATGAATTGGAACAGAGAGTGGGGCAGCAGAGTGAACAAGGACGAACCCAAGTAGATGACTTTGGGGGGCAGCTGCCCCCACTAAGTAAAATTTTTTAAATTAAATCTTAGTTGAATTTTATTTTTGCCCCCACTTAAAAAAATATGTTGCCCCCATTGTTTTACAATTCTATTCTACTGTCTACATAACACTAAAAAATATTGCCCACATTGCTCTACAACCTTACTTTATATAATATTTTTTATTTTTTATTTTAGTACTACTAAAATATAATTTTAACTAGAAGCATACTGCACAGAGTTAATTGGCATGTACGGTCAGTGTAAAGAATTTTTTACACTTTCAATCAATCAAAATTATCACATCATTAAAAATAATCGGCTTGTTATAATTACCTTAAAGTCATATATAGTATAGTTTGCTATTGGTTGAATGTGTAAAAAAATAAAATAAAATTCATTGACAGTGTATTAACAACAATATGAAAATATGAAAACATGTAGAGAACAATTATAATTTGTAGAAATTGAGATGTCTTCAATTTTTTGGATATATAAATAATGATATAGTTTTTGTAATCCCTATTTTTTTGGCTTAATAATAATGATATCATTATTTTATTACTTATATATTTATAATTTTTTAAATAAAATATTTATAATATATATTTTGTACCCACTAATCAAAATTCTTGGGTCTGTGCTCGAGAGGGAAGATGAGGGTATATAGCTGTCATCGTCGTTGAACGTGGTTTCTTTCTGTGCGACAGCACAGAGTGAAGATGAGGGTATATTTATTAAAAACACTTACGTGATGAAATTGAAAGTGATACTAAATTTGTGTGTGGCATAAAAAAGTTCTACATATGATCAGAGTTTTATTTTGAATTCAGAGTGTAAAATAATGAGATAAAATTTCTCTGTAATCATATATATCCAAATAGATACGAAAGGACATATTTCCAAATATCTTCATTTGATGGACAATTTTCGCAAGATATTATCTTCTAGGAAGTGAAGTGAGTCACGTTAATGGAAATCAGCCGTAATTATCAAAAAAAAAAAAAAATGGAAATCAGCCGCACTATAAGATCTGCTTCTGCTGCACCCCGGTTTGGGGATATATCGGCCAATAACAATATTTATCCATCAAATAATGGTACAGTGTTGCAATCGTCCAATTCAAACTGGATAAGACTTTCTGATTCACCGAGTCTACCGGTTTGCCGAACCGGGCCCACTCTTGTATTATTGGTTCTACGTGTCTCCAATGCTGACGCAATTAATACGATCCACCAATAATACTAACCCTCCAGAGCAGCAAAAATAAAATAAAAACACCAGCACAAGAAGCACGCCATGATTTTCAATGAAAAAGCACACATGGCTTGTAAGGTAGGTCCTACATATTTGTATATCACCGCTCGTGCATGGCCACGTACCCCGAATGAGTGTTTTGGTCAAAGCCCCCATGCAAAATCGTATATGTATTACTTTATTCGTTGTCACTACGTGAAAAGAAAGTTACCTATTACAGGTGTCCCGGACAGGTGTCTACCCCACGTGCCATTAAAGTTCCTTCTCCGGTCACCTCTCCGGCATCTTGGACTCATTGTCGGAATCTCTCAAACCTCTACTCTTGCCCAACTCGTCATTGTTTCTAAATTATTATTATACTAGAGCCCTTTCTTCCATTCACTCCCAATTTTACTATTTTTCCCTTTCTATTTTTGAGTTGTGATTTCTAATTCAAGAAATATATTCCGACCAAAACATTAGATATATTTACAAGAAAGAAAATAAATGAAAAAGTAGCTATTATATGTCAAGAGTGTATTGAATAAATTTTTGTACTTCCATCTTGTTAGGCATTCAGCAGACAACGTATATATTATTAAATTTTAATAGTAACTAATACCACACTACTCTATTTTTCTATTTGTAAGGTATTTGTCAATGAAATAAAATAAGAAAAGAATAGGGATTATTAATTTTATATATGTTGATTTCTATTTTGGTATAATATTTAAGTGATCTTGCGGTGGAGTGATGGAAAAGTTGGTCTTAGTTCAATTTTTTGGATGATGATATGTTATCCTATTTTGGTGTATCACATCCTCTACTTATCAATAATATCTTACCACATACTTATTCTATTTTTTTTAATATTACATGAAATTTTAACTTATATGATAATATATTTGATAGATACTCCCTCCGGTCCTTAACATAAGAAACAAATAGGTACTTTTTTTTTGTCCAAAATATAAGAAACATGCATCAATTTTTACACATATTAAATGTTAATTTTCAATATTACCCTCATTTATAATATGATTTATATTTACGAGATATATCAACTCTCCATACAAGTGAGTTTGTTCATTAATTAGAAGGGGTATGTATTTTTGGAAAATATTAATTACAAGGGAAGTGCTACGGTACCCATGAAAAATACAAGGGTTTTGAAACAGTTTTTCTAATTTTCTTGTACTACTCTATTTGTTTATGGGATCTCCAGCAACTAACATCAAACTCTATTTTGCTAAATGTTTTTTCTGTGTCATTCCATATCTAATGGGTTCTTTACGATTGTCCTTTTGTTGTGAAAGGTTGGATTTTTTTATCTAATTTTTTATATAGTTTTTAATTTTATCAAATTTGTCTTGTGACTTTGTTCTTCCCCTTTTACTAATGTTGACCATCACCACCTCTTCATTGATGTTGTTACATGAGATTTATGTTGCAGAAAGGTCATTTTCTGTAACTCCTTCACCCTTATAGTTCTTCTCCATCAAACCCAAACACAATACCTGCAGCGGTTGAATTTTGGCAATGACCAATTTAGGTGAGGGAGGAGAAGAGTTGGGTTGGAGGGGTAGGGAGAAGACGATTAGACGATGATCATAAAACAACAAACAAAAGTGAATTGGTTTTTCACGAAAAAAAAAGTTTGTTTAAACCTGATTTTTTTTTTATAAACCTGATTTATTAAAATTAAAACAATCATAAATTTAAATTAAAAAGATATTTAATTAGTTAAGGACTCAACTGCAATAAATGAAAGTATTTCTATTAAATAGAAAAAGTTTGATCAGAATGGAAGACCATTTATCTATTGGTCCAAAATTGACTGTTTTAAAAACCCATTAAAAATAGAAGGGTATGGTAGAATTTGGCTAATTACAATTAGCTTGTTTCAATGTATTTCCTTGGTCTGTGTATTTTAAGATTTTGTTTATTATATTAAGGACCGGAAATAGTATAAGATATGATACAAATGGGACAGCATATTTTCATCATAGTTATTTCTATATTGGGATGCTAATCTAACGAGGGAAAACAGACATGCACAGTACCATAGCAATAATGGGAACTTTAAATAGATAAATAAATGCAAAAATAAGGACCATTCTACCTCCTAAGTCCTAACACAGCCAAAACATCAAGGAACAAAGTCAAACTATAAATGATATTAATAAATATTTAGAAAATGTTACAAGTATCGATGAACACGATCGATCCACAGTTACTATCTAGCTAAGCTAGCAAGCTAATCAATGCAAGGAAATAATCAACCTTTTGGTTCATTCAATTTTGTTTGAAACAACTGTTTGATTAATCTGATCAAATTACATGATCTCGTTCACTCCTAGAATGTCTTGGATTTCAAATCCCAACATGTTGCTACTGACATAGCTTTCTCTCTCATCCTCAGTGCTGCTTCCATTGATATACGTTGAGTTCGAGTTCAACGCTTTGGGGCTTGACGAAGGCGTCGATAGAACTGAAGCGAAGCTAAAGTTCTGGTTGCTGTTATTGGAATGGAAAGTTGAGGTTTCAGACATAAGAGGGTCCACAAAATTTGCATGATGATGATCAGAACCGTAGTAATTATAGCTTGATAATTGAGGTACATAATCATCAGTGATAGTGCTTGAAGCAATTCCATTGCTATGCCAATCACTTATCTGAGCATGTTGTTGGGAACCAAAGTCATTGAAATTTGATAGGTATAATGGGTTCGCATTAGATTCAACTAACTGTGATTCAGTGAAACCTGCTTCAGATACTTGTGGAACTGAGTCATGAAAGTGTTGGATTTGGTTTTGAAATTGGGTATTGCAGAGCTGGTTCTCTTGATGATCACTATTTTGAGCACAGATATTGTTGAGGTCTTGGTGTTGATGAGAGGAGAAGAGTGAAGAAGCCAACTTTAGAAGCTCTGGGTTCACCAGAGGTTGTTGCATGCCAAGAAGCCTCTGGAGGTTCATTTGTGATGAACTAAAGATGGAAGACAAGTCCAATAGGTCAAGTCTGGGGCTATGTGTCACAGGATCTATTCCCATCCTTAAGAGCCTTTTCCTAATGTGGGTGTTCCAATAGTTCTTTATTTCATTGTCTGTCCTTCCTGGCAAGCGAGATGCAATGGCAGACCACCTACAAAATCCAATAATACAAAAATCTTAATGAATAGTGTAACATTTGACTCATTATATTATATATTATCATGCATAAATCTATAGATCCTCTCTTCTTTATTTAATAATATGGTAAGAAATAAACAATTTTTTTTTATGATACGACATATCGTGATTGGTTACAGGTCTATTAATTATATTTCAAAAAGTATGTATTTTTTGTCTTTAACAAGACAAGACTATGTCCTTTTGCTAAAAAATGGAAGAAGATTTAACTTCATATATATTTAAATTTACAAAAGCAAAGTAACAAACAAGAGGCTTTACTTGTTGCCAAGAATGCTATGTAGCTGTATTATTGTCTCCTCCTCTTCAAAAGAGAATCGACCTCGCTTTATATCTGGTCGGAGATAATTTGTCCAACGGAGACGGCAACTCTTTCCACACCTTTGCAATCCTGCTCAGTGAAAAATAAGAAAAACTCGTTTAGATTAAGTTCAAACATAGAAATTAAAAGAATAACTTTTTTGTTATGCATTTTGTGACATACCAGCATTCTTTGGAAGTGTTCTCCAGTTGCCGTACCCATATTTCTGAATGTAATCAACGAGTTTCTGGTCTTCCTCTGGTGTCCACGGTCCTTTCTTGAGGCCATTTTTGTCACAACATGGTGCTCTCCGCATGGCGTTGGATAAGCTAAAGCTAATTTCAACTTGTTGAGCTAAGTAATTAATTAAGCTACTACTTGCTCAATGAGTTTGCGTGAAGAAGATGATACAAAAAGGAGAAGTTTTGGAGGCGTGAGAAAATAAACAAAGGGAGAGAGAGAGATTACTTGTATGGGGGACACAATGGCACGTACTTGGTTGTCGTATAAATAGCAACAAAGGAGATGAAGGGTAAGAAACAGGGGAAGTCAAACTGTTTTGGTGCCGTCCTATGTGATCTCTGTGGCCACGTGTCACTTGTCATGTATATGTATGTATGTAACTCTTTGGTAAGTTTCGTTTTAAACATGGAAGAGTGATGAATTTCATGCATAGTTAGTCAAACAATACATTACCTATATCCGTTGATAATTAAGTCTTGAAAATTTGATGTTATTGCTCTTTCATTCTAAATCTGCATGTCTTGCATTTTCATGTTTTGTACAGTTTAATGCTTCAAGTATAAAATTCTTCTGATTTTATAGAATATCATGATTCGAGAAATATGTAGTCTAATTAACTTGTTCTATAATATGTAACACCCTTCTTTTTCATAAGTGCTTCTCTTTAAAAGCTTGTTGGCTGTTAAAGTTGGTTTTGTTAAGTTAAGCTGTTTTGGTTAAGGGCTAAGTGAGATTTTAACTTAAAAGTCCCTTTCTGGTACATGAGTACCCCCGTGCTCATTAGCTAGCATGCCCGTGCTCAACAGTGAGCATGCCCGTGCTCAATATGCTGACCGAGTCTCGGTGACGCTAAGCTAAGCATGACCGTGCTCAAGGGTGAGCATAAACGTGCTCAAGCCCAAGCTATATATTCTTGGCACATAATTCGAGGGTTACGTTTGAACCCTAATTTCTAACATCAGCCGTCACCTAGTGCGGCCAGAACAACGTCTCTCTTTGTTTCCACCAAACTCAATCAGTTCTTGGAGTTTTGGAGACCCTAGGGAGACCCTTCCTTGTCAGTACCGATCTGTTTAGGTAATGGTTTCGTTTCCTTTTGTTTCCTTTTCATGTTTACGAATTGGGAACTGATTAGTTTATGTTTCTGATCAACCAAGGCTTAGTATCGGAGTAAGCCGCTCGAGGATTCGAGACCAGTTTGCTGTTTAGGACTGTTGTTGGAGCTACCTTCAATCCAGGTATGGGGAGAAGGGTAGTGTATTCATTAGGCAGTGGGGGTAGTGTAAGGTAAATGGGTTCCCATGACCCCGGTTTGTTATATATGAATGTGTGATTTAATATGCTAAATTGGTTGTTCATTGATAACATGATCTGTTTGGTTTTTAGGCTATGTATGATATATGATTATGCTATGATAAATTGTTGTTTCTGGTTTATATGTTCATAATATGCATTTTATGTTGATGTTGGTTATACCATGTTTATGATGCTATGAGGATAATTGTTGTTGGTATGATATTTGTTGAATGTTTGATGTTAATGGTTGATTTTGATGAAGATGGTTACATTGATAAAATACTTAATTGATTAGGCTCTTAAAATGACTTAGAACCTTAGAGTTTTATTCCAGGAAAATTGGTTAAGAATCTGACTTGAGACTCTGCCCAGAACAGTACTGTCGTGCATTGAGCAAGGCCGTGCTGAATAGGGAGCACGCCCGTGCTCCCAGTTTGAATTCTGGAAAATGACCGCGCATTAAGCACGGCCGTATAGTAGAGGACGCCGACCCTGCAGCTGAGCACGACCGTTCCGAATAGGAAGCACGACCGTGCTCCACTTAAACGGCAACACAGCCGTAATGTGTTGAGCACGCCCGTGCTGGGGTTTAAGCACGACCGTGCTTACCCCTCCTGGACAGAAACATAATTAAAGGACTTTAAGGGGTTTCAAACCCCATTCCCCCAATAATGATAAGTTGACATAGCTAATCAAAGATGAAGATTAGACAACCTGGTTAATAATTGTCTAAAATGATTAAGATAACAAGATGTTAAGTCGGTATCCGTTGGGTTACCGCACGTTGATAAGTTGTGCCTTGGTGCTTATTGGCCAAGGGGGCCTTGACCCCGCGGTTTGGGTCTAAGGCGTTGTTGATATTGAAGTCTTGGGTGCTTATTGGCCCAAGCATGTTGAGTTAAACCTTGGTGCTTCTTGGCCAAGGGAGCCTTGTCCCCACGGTTTGGGTCTAAGGTTACGTTGATGTTGATGTTGAAGTCTTGGGAGCTTCATGGCCCGAGCATGGAGGTGGTTGAGATTGTTTGTTGTTGTGCCATTTGCATATAGCATTGGAGTTGTTGATGGGGGAGGTTCGACGTAGGGGAGATCGCCGGAGAGTACGGTGATCTGGCCATCCACGGTAGGTCACCCGATGGTCTGGTGACCGCGGCCCCCATGATGAGGCATCCACGGTTTGATGCGTTGGCTATCCATGGGGTTCACCCAAGGTTTGGTGAACTGCCGGTGTTGGTGCTTTTATGGCCAATACGGATATGTAACTCCAAAAAGTCTTTCATCCTGAGTTAGTTTGGATCCACATGCATAGATGGAGTAGTGGAGTAGTTGATGCATTGCACCGCATAGCATACTTGGTTGATATGATATTGTTGGAGGTTGATGTATGCTTTATATGTTGCGGATGCAAGCTTATGATGATGCCATGTTTGTATGTTTACCTTATTTCCTATCTCCATGCTATATATGTGTACATGAATCTTATTCCACTCTTTCTGTTTGTTGTTTGACCTGATTGGCACTTGCAGAGGATGACTAGCAGCCGGGAGAGGAGTGATTCTGAAGAGCCACCACTCATAGTTAGGGCCTTTCTTTTCAGTTGTTAGTTAGTTGTTTATCCGTGATGTACGGAACGGTTATACCAGCTCTGTTGTGACATCGGGTTGGGACTGTAACACCCTACTTTTTACTGTTTTAAATAACAGAAATACATATGAATATGTTTATATGTTTATTTACGTTTTATAAAATTATTTTAAATAAATGGAGTTTATCACTCAATTCTACCGGAATGTAGAAAGCTACCATTAAAATTTAGGTGGAAAATTCAGGCGAAACCCGGCTTGCGAATTTCACTGATCAAAAGACCTAATTTTAATTCGTGAACGAAAAACTTAAGGTTTTTATTTTATTTCCTACGATTGTGTAGTTTTAGAATTATTTCATTAAAAGTGAAATAATAAACGTTTTATGGGCGTTATATTCAATCGGGTAAACGACGAAGCCGATTACAGGAGTTTCGAGACGCGATAAGTGGATAAACCCTATGTTCTCTTATATGTGAGTCATCCATGTGAGGGGATTAGTGTGGCTTAAGGTTATGTTAGCAATTTTTAATAATTGCATTTTGATCCTTAAACTTTCTTTTAATTTCATTTTGGTCCTAAACTAGTTTCCATGATACACTAAGTTAAGTGGATCAATTTTGGCTCATCTAAACCCATTAAGAGCTGCGCCCAAAAGGCCCAATCTCATGGCCAAGAACTCATTTTCATGATACCATTTTGTACTCATGAACTTTCCTATGTCAAGTATTAAGACTTAAGCATTTTATGTTGAAAATTTAGTAAATGGGCTTGGACTCCTTCAAGCCCAATTTGCAAGTCCAAGGCCATCCATCTCTTGTTCATAAATTCATGATGAAACTAGAGTCTTCCACATTATTCCAAAGCTTACTATCGTCTTCTCCATTTCTCTCCATTCTTCTTTTTTCTCTTAAGCTTCCATAGCTTGATTTGTGAAGCACCTTGGGGATTCCTTGCCCATTTTCAAATTCCAAGAGGTGATTCATGTTCCTCATCATCTTTAAGCTATTGTTCTTTCATTTCATTTCTTGTTTTAAAGCTTATGTCATGATGTTCATCTTAGTTGTTCTTAACTTTGATAAATCATAGAAAATCATAGAAAAATCCTAAAAATGTGAAACCAATTTCTATGTTCCTATTATCATCACTTCTATCATAATCCAAGAGTATATTGAAAACCAAAATTTCCTCCCCTAATTTCTTGTCAAGGCCGAACCATATGTATTGGTTTTGGAGGAAGATTTTGTTCATTTCATGGACACATAATCTTATATACTATCTTTCTAGTATGTACTCATATTGGATCCAAGTTGGTTTAGCAAACAAAGATCCCTAGCTCCATTTACTCCTCAAGGCCGAATCTAGGGTTTTGGAGGGTTGGAGAATTTTTTATCCAAACTTTGTTGATTAGTCACTAATCCATTGTCTTAAGTAATTAGGATCATTAATCCAATGACTTAGGCAATTCTAGAAATTTTTAGACACTAAACCTATGGAGGCCGTGACCAATTATAGGGAATTAGGAGATTTTAATTGTTTGATTATAATGGTTGAAGGTTGAGTAAGTTCGTTGTGTACGTGAAACCGGACTTCCGACAAATTATGTATTAAGCTGCTGAGAAATCTCCGAGAAGTAAGAGGGGATTGCCTGAGGGATTTATTCGATGGCTACGTGCCAAATTGTGTTGTCTGTAATTATTTATTTGTTGGTGGTTGTTTAAGTAGTTTAAGGTGTTTTATTTTTATCTGTGTTGATTTATCTGCATATAATTGTTTATCTGCGATTATTTATTATAATGTTGTGATGCATGATCTGCCTGAAAATATTACTGTGATATTGTTGTGGATTGATGTTTGAGAAGCCTGACAGTAGTCAGTGCCTAATCAATTAATCAGATAAAAGCTTTGAAAAGCTTCGTAAATTATATTCAATGTTTTAACGGTAAAATATTGGAATATAATATTAATGGAAAATATTTATTTGGGAAAAATAAGGAATATTGGAAAATATCATTATTTTAATGATTTATCGCTGTAAGAGTGAACTATGAGTCACAGTGAGGATGTAACCGTGAAATTATTTTTGTACTGCTAATTTTTACGTAAGAAATTCCGGAATATTATAAAAAGTTATTTTATGAAATTAATTTTCAAAAATAACTTAATTATGATTTTAGAAAATTATTTAAGTGGAAAAAGCTAATATTTGGCTTAAATGGCTTTTAAAATGCTAATTTGACGGCAATTTGGAAAAATACCGGCGACAAGACATTCTAAAGCGGCAGTACTTGTTTTAAACAACTTTGAGCATCAAGTGACCATCTTTTCTAAAACGTTAAATTTTTAACTTATGATTTTATTTCCCATTTGAAATGATTTTCTGAAATCAAGTTGAACTCAACTATGTTAAAAGTGGTTTTGAACTTAGTAACCGAGACGTCAGGGTACTAAGGTTCGTGTTGTGTTATGGACTTGGTATCCTTTGGACTTTGAGGTCCTGTAGACTTGGTGTCTACTGTGTTAAAAACATTAAAGATGTTTTCTATTACCACGAACCTATGGCTGGTGCATCGGTCTAGGGGTGTCGTGATTGAGCACTCGGACTTTGAGGTCCTGTGTTATTAATGAAAGTTTTAAAGATATTTAAAACTATAATTAGTTGTAAGCCATTTTGAGCTTCGGCAAGGAGAGATTGAACACAAAGAAAAGTGTCAAGTACAAAGTGTTTTTGCATGCATTTGGCAGACGTGCCCACGGTTTATGTGTGAGTACCTTGTGGATTCAGGTATCTCATGCTACGATTTTCTTCATTGTGCCCGGGTTGGACAATGAAACCCCATTTACGGTTTTATCACTGTGCCTTGGGTTTGGACAGTGTGCAATGGGTTTTGGCTGTGTGCCTATGGCTGTGTGCCCTTTTTGCCTTGTGTGGCAATCGAGCCTGATCAACTCACTACAGTTGGGATATCTCATGAGATTAAGTGTGAAGTTAGACGATGTGTTTGAAGTGTTCATGCATAGTTTTTCAAATGATGACGTGTGGGGTGTGAAACCCGTTGATAAACTATTAGCTTGATATGAATGATTATGTTGATATAATATGTATATGTGTATGTGTTATCTGTGGTGTCGCGCATGTAGTTGTCGAGTTAAATCCATATATTGGTTTCTCACTCTTGCATGTTTTATTTGTGGTTTCTCTACCTGTGCATATATATTTAAGTCTGAGATTAGATGGACCCGGATATGCCTCTGGCACATTCGAGGTTGGGCTCGATCATGTTTGATCGCGCACATCATGGTGGTGCTTGGGAGATAAACCCTGGGGCACTCAGCGCCACCTATTACGGCCCTAGTAGAGAGGTTGTCAGCACAGTAGAGGCAGGACCACAGCGGAGGACGCATGTCGTGGAGACTGTCGAGGTATCTTTACCTCCAGTTTGGCTTTACCTACAGTTCTTGACTGAGCACGGATTACTTGTCGTTCCACCTCAGCCGATTCAGCCTCAGCCTCTTCAGATAGTAGCACTAGAAGTACCTCCTGTTGAGGTAGCAGAGGATCCTGCGATCGAGGAGGACCCCGATGAGTACTTTGAGGATGATCCTGAGTTTCACCCTCCTGCCGTTGATGATGACGACTCTTCAGACAAGGATGCGGGAGCAGAGGTATCTTCACCAGATACACCTGTTGTAGGTGGGGGTGATCATCATGATCTCCCCAATGGTTTTCATTAGCTTGACCAGCTATAGGTATAGTTTTGTGGTAGTGAGTCTTGTCAGTTTTTGATCTGGCTACTGAGAGCCATGAGTTTTTGTATGGTTCTAGACTGCTCGTTACTTTATATGTATATGTCTTTATTTTTCTGACTTAGTTTTATGGAAAATAGCCTATACTTATGAGGGCTCTTTTGTAATCTTCTATTAGTGATATAGTATGTATTTAACTGATGATGCATATATGTATAGATATGTTTGTTTATGTTATCGATGTTTTAAAAAAAAATTAATCACCATTTTCGTGAAAAGACGTTTAACTTATAGTTTGTTTTCCGAAAGTAACCAGCGATTAATAATTTTATTTTCCGCTTTGGGTAATTATGTGATGACCCTAGAAGGGGTGTCGCATGTGTGGTATCAGAGCTGGTCGAGTCTTTCGGGAATGTTGGGAAATAGGTCTGTTATGTCTATGTTGTGTGATCTCTGACTTAGACTTGTTTTAATTACTTCTTAGAAGTAATGTGTGGTAATGAGTAAGTTTACGTTTCAGTTTCTGGTTTTGGTTTAACTGATTGTGGCTTGTAGGTCAGTTATGGAACCAGTTGTTGAACCAGAACCTGGACGTGGACGTGGACGCGCCGTGGAAGAGGCCATAGAGGCAGTCGTGTTGGCGGTTGTGGAACATGAATGAAGAGTATGAAGAAGGAGTGGATTATACGGCTCAGGCGATGGAAAATGTGGCAACGGCAATTGCAAATCAAACTGCATCTATGAATGCCCAGAATCTACAAGCTGCGGAGGGCAAGGCTCTGATTGCGTTTCGAAGCCAAAATCCTTCATAGTTTGGTGTGGATGCTGATCATGAGAAAGCTGATTTATGGATCCAAGAACTGGAGAAAATCTTTGAGTTGGTGGCCACTCCGGCTGAAGTTAGGGTTACCTATGTTGTTTTCCTACTGATAGGAGATGCGGAGTACTGGTGGAGGGGTGCTCGACAGCTGCTGGAAGCTGATCATCAAGGAATTACTTGGGATGTGTTTAAGACCGCATTCCTGAACAAGTATTTTCCAGAGAGTGTTTGGATTGAGAAAGAACAAGAATTTATGCAACTGTACTAGAGAGATTTGACTGTGGGGGAGTATGCGGCGAAGTTTGAATCGCTTACCAAATACTTCCGTTTCTTTCAAGCCCAACCAAATGAAAGCTGAAAGTGTGAAAGGTTTGAGGCAGGACTGCGATTTGAGATTAAGGAGTCTGTTTTACCTCTGCAACTCCGTAATTTTCAAGCTTTAGTTGAGATGAGTCGTAAGATAGAGCAAATAAGGAAGGGAAAAGATAATAGGGGGAACATTGGTGGACCCTCTCGTTCCAATAACCAAAGTCAGAATTGGAAAGGGAAACAGAATAAGAAGAAACCTTATTCCCGTCCATCGGGAAATAACCAGAATCGACAACAGTATCGTTCGAATTTTGCTGCAACCGGGGGTGGAGGCCAAAAGAATCAAAATCAAGGCCAAGTCAGAAGGTGTTATAACTGTGGGGATACCAGACACATGATGGATACTTGTCCTACGAGGGGAACTAGATGTTTCAACTGTGATCAAGTGGGACATTTGGCGAAGGATTGCAATGCACCGAAGCGTGGACCGGCTGTCAATAACACCAGAACAAATAAACCGACGGCTAAGGGGAGAGTTTTCACTATGAGTGGAGCTGAGGCTTCAAACTCTGACGATCTCATACAGGGTAAGTGTGACATAAACGATAATCTTTTAACTGTACTTTTCGATTCGGGTGCGACGTATTCTTTTATTTTGATGGATTGTGTGAAACTGCTGAAATTGCCTGTTTCTTCTTTGTCGTGTGATCTTATTGTTTCAACTCCTACTGCTAAGCCAGTTTTAGTCACTTCTATTTGCTTGAATTGTCCTATCATTATTCAGGATAAACATTTTATTGTTAACCTGATCTGTTTGCCTTTAATACAGTTAGATGTAATTTTAGGCATGGATTGGTTGTCTTCCAACCATATCTTAATAGACTGTGCACATAAAACTTTAGTTTTTCCTACGAATGAGATTTCTGGATTTTTAACTTCTAATCAAGTAAACGCTTCTTTAAAAGAGGGAGCTCAAGGATACATGTTATTATTTTCCTTAGACGTTAAGAACGAGTTAGACTTGCAGTGTATACCCGTTGACAATGAGTTTCTGGAAGTTTTTCCTGAAGATGTACCTGGACTACCACCTGTTCGAGAGATTGAGTTCGCGATTGATCTGGTTCCGGGCACTGGACCAATATCCATAGAACCATATCAGATGTCGCCATCAGAACTTGAGGACTTAAAAGGACAACTAGTGGAACTGATGAGGAAGGAATTCATTAGACCCAGTGTATCCCCGTGGGGAGCTCCAGTTTTGCTCGTGAAGAAGAAAGACAGAACTTCTCGTTTATGCGTAGATTTTCGTCAGTTGAACAAAGTGATGATTAAAAATAAGTATCTGCTTCCAAGAATAGATGATTTAATGAATCAGTTACGTGGAGCAGCCGTTTTCTCGAAGATAGATTTACGGTCGGGCTATCATCAGATTCGTGTGAAAGCGGAGGATGTTCCTAAAACCACGTTTCAAACACGCTATGGGCATTACGAGTACCTTATGATGCCATTTGGAGTTACGAATGCTCCTGCTATATTCATGGACTACATGAATAGGATTTTTTGTCCTTACTTAGATCAGTTTGTCGTTGTTTTTATAGATGACATTCTAATCTATTCTCCCAATAATGAAAAACTTGCAGAACATCTCAGTTTGGTTCTCCAAATTTTAAAGGAGAAAAAGTTATATACGAAACCTGAAAAGTGTGAATTTTGGTTAGACCAAGTTCAATTTTTAGGACACGTCATATCAAGTGAAGGGATTGCTATGGATCCGTCGAAAGTTGAAGCTATGTTACAATGGGAAAGGCCCGAGACTGTAACTGAGATTCATAGTTTCATGGGTTTAGCGGGGTACTATAGGAGATTCACTGAAGGATTCTCCAAGATAGTAGGACCTCTTACCCAATTAACTCGAAAAGATCAAGCGTTCATATGGACAGAAGCATGTGAAGGAATTTTTCAAGAATTAAAGAGGAGGTTGACTACTTCACCTGTGTTGGTACTACCTGATCCTAATGAACCTTTTGAGGTTTATTGTGATGCTTCACATCAAGGGTTAGGATGTGTACTAATGCAAGACCGAAAAGTCATAGCCTATGCTTCAAGGCAGTTGAAGATTCATGAGAGGAATTATCCTACACATGACTTGGAGTTAGCAGCAGTGGTATTTGCTTTGAAAATCTGGAGACATTATTTGTATGGAGCGACTTTTAATGTTTTCAGCGACCATAAAAGTTTGAAATGCCTATTCGATCAAAAGGAGCTTAACATGAGGCAGAGACGTTGATTGGAATTTCTAAAGGATTATGATTTCCAACTACAGTATCACCCTGGAAAAGCAAACGTAGTAGCAGATGCCTTGAGTAGGAAATCAATGCATATATCGGTAAACGATGGTTAAAGAACAAGAGTTGTTGGAACAATTCCGAGATATGCGATTGACGATGAAGACGCCGCCAAGAAAATTGTGTTTAGGTATGATTACTGTTTCAAATGGACTGATGGAACAAATTAAAGAGAAGCAAGAAAGTGATCAGTACCTACGAGGAGAAAGAGAATTAGTGCGACAAGGAGCGGTGACTGAATTTAAAGAAGGGAATGATGGAATTTTAAGATTCGGTAAAAGGATTTGTGTACCGAACGATGCCGAGCTGAGAAAGTTAATTCTTGAAGAAGCTCATAGGAGTAAGTTAAGTTTACATCCGGGAGCTACTAAGATGTACCAAGATCTCAAGAAATTGTATTGGTGGTGGTATGAAGAGAGACGTAATAAAGTATGTAGCTGCATGTTTAACTTGTCAAAAGGTTAAAGTGGAACATCAAAGACTCCAGAATGGAAATGGGATGGTATTGCGATGGATTTCGTGTCAAGTTTGCCAAAGACTCGGAAAGGGTATGATGCTATATGGGTAATAATTGATCGACTGATAAAGTCGGCTCACTTTTTGCCAATTAATATGAAATACCCACTGGAAAGATTAACTCAGTTATACATCGATGAAATCATTAGATTACATGGAGTGCCTTTGAGTATTATCTCAGATCGTGATCTGATGTGATCCTAGGAAGCATAACCTTAATGGGCCAATTGGGGCAAGTCAACTTTGAAGCAAATCCAAATCAAACCTACTTCAATATTTTGGCTGTTTCTTGAGTTGTAGATATCCGATTGAAGTGATCTTTGGATGCGTTGGAAAGCTTAGACGATTATCTACAAATCATATTTTAGACTCAAGACCTGATTCGGCGTCTATCATGGCTTAAATTGGGCTACAAGTTAAGCACGAAATTCTGTACGGGTTTTGATTTAGTTAGGCTTGTAATTGGGCTTAAGAGTGTTCCAAGCCCATTAGGACCTAGAGTAGCTTACACCTCAAGTAAGACTAGCTTGAATCTTAAGTAAGAGTAGCTTACACCTCAAGTAAGACTAGCTTGCATCTTAAGTAAGATGAGCCTATAAATAGGCTTCAAGTAAATCATTTTTCAAGTTTGAATACATTTGAGTTTTCTCACACTTGAGAATTCTAGAGAGAGTTGAGAGTTCTCCTCTTCTTGGTTCTTGGATTGAACCTTTGATTCTTATCTTGAATATCCTTATTCAAGTGGTGAATTCTCATTTGGCTTATCAATTCAATCTTCATCTCAATGAAGCATTGATTGTGGCGCCTTCTTCTTCTTCTCTACCTCTTCCATTTTCTATTTTGTGTTCTTTAATTCTTGCAATTTAAATTCTGCACTTTTATTCTTGTTCTTGTCATTTCAATTCATATATAATTGTGCTCTTCTACTCCTTTTTGTTTCTCTTGATTCTCACTTGAGAATCAAGCTTCATTCTATTGTTCTAGTTTGTGTTTGATCTTGAATTCTTAGCACTTGAAATCAAATAAAGATCCTTAAAATTTTAGTGATCAATCCTTGATCATATCATGTGGTATCTAGAGCTAGTTCTTTGATTCTTCAATTGTTTTGAATTTTTGATCAATTTTTTTTCAAAAATTCTATGATGATTCTTGAGTTGAAGCCAAATTCATAATGAACTTTTCATTGTAGTGGCGCCATTAACCACATGAATTGGATGATGAAATTCAAATTGAATCCAATTGTGGTCATGAATCTAGAATTTGAAATGTATTTGAATTGATCTTGCTTGAATTTTGGTGAATTTTTTTTCCCCTCCACTTTTCACCTCTTGTTTTTGCGCTACTTTTTGAATATATTCATAGAATATATTTAAATTTTGGTTGCTTCTTGAAAATCCAAGCATCAATCTCTTTTCCTTACTCTGTGAATTTGAGCAATTACAAGATTCAAATTCAAATTTCAATTCACAATAGTAAGTTGATTCAAATTTTATTCAAAGTGCTTCAATGCTTTCATATTATTAGAACCTTAGAGATCTTCATGAAATTCAAATTGTGGAATTGATGTGTTTATCATCCACTTGAATGAAATTTCTAGGTCTCTAATTTATTGATTTGTGCTTCATTACTTGGAAATTTTTTTTTTTACACTACTCCAATTGCTCATATTTTCAAGTATTACACCAATATTGTTCAAGTTTTGTTCATGCTTGAAGGATCTCTTTTGTATTTCGAAATTTTCATTGTAATTGTTGTGGAAGTATAATTAGGAAAAGTCAAGTGGCTGCAATTTAAAAAAAAAACTGGTGTAAAAAGAAAAAGTGTGCCAAAACCATAAATATACAAAGTTTTGTGGCAAAAGTGCAAAATCTGGAAAATAAAAATAAAAATCAGCAAAGGTAAAAGACTTGCCACCATTCCACTTGCTTATATTTGTATTGATCTTTCATATATTGGTGTAGCACAATTCACTTTGATCATTACTTGTTCACAAACACTTTGATTAAAATTGAATTACACTTTGCTGAACTCTTTCAACTTGTCTTCTTCACATCAATTTGAGTGTGCAATTCTTCTTGAACCTTTTCTTGCTTGTCTTATAAACTCCATTAGTTTTGTATTAGTTTTTTTCCACTTTCTTGACCTCTTGAAATTGATTTGCTTATTGGTTGCTTTATCACTTGTTTGTGGACTAATAGTTGAGAATCTTGTTTCAATTTGTAGATCCCTTGAGGAGGAAACTCTTGAGTGGAAAGAGACAAGAGTGAAATCATCTTGTAAAAGTCTACTTGAGTGATATACACGAGTGACCATCTTTGAGTGAATGGTGAGTGAGTGGTGAGGTCCTTGTACTTTCATTTTTCTTGTAATTCTTTGTTCTATAAGTGTAATTGTCACTAGTCTGGTTTGTACTTAATTCTTTTGATTTTTGGTGATGTAGTTGTTCTCATTGGTGTAATCTTCATTTGTTTTGTGTAATTTTTCATTTACTAGATTTTGTATGTAATTTTCGAATTTGTAAGTGCACCATGACTTCCGTACATGAAGAAGACATTGAAGATTCTCCTACATCATCACCAAGAACAAGGAACTTGAATCGGAAGTTGGATAGAATGACAAACTACATGGAAAGATTGTTTGAAAGATTAGAAGTACTTGAGCACAAAAAAGGATCAAGGCATGACAACTCACATAGAGGCTCATCAAATTTGGAAGACAATGAACCTAGACCTAGATTTGATAGATGGAGACATAGACATGAACATAGAGGAAGAAGGAATGAGAAGGATGACAAGTTGCATAATGTAAAGGTGAAGATCCCTAGCTTACATGGGAAATACATGTGTTTCCTTGCCATAAGCTGTCGATATATCCTGAGGCCAGGCCTGTAGCTCAGAGGAAGAGGAGGCTGGGAGAAGAAAGAAGAAAGGTGGTGGAGCAAGAAACTGCTAAATTGCTGAGTGCAGGGTTCATCAAAGAGATAAAGTATACTACGTGGTTGGCGAATGTGGTCCTTGTCAAGAAGGCAAACAGAAAGTGGTGCATGTGTGCTGACTATACAAACTTGAACAAAGCCTGTCCCAAGGGTTCCTATCCCTTACCCAGTATAGATCGACTGGTGGACGGGGCATCCAGGTACAGGTTGCTTAGCTTGATGGATACATACTCAGGTTACAATCAAAACAAGATGGATGCGGCAGATGAGGAAAAGATAGCATTCATGACCGATGGGGCTAACTATTGCTATAAGGTTATGCCCTTTGGTTTAAAGAATGTCGATGCAACGTACCAGAGGCTTTTGGATAAGGTCTTCTCCAAACATATTGGAAGAAACATAGAGGTATATGTGGACAATATGGTGATCAAGTCTGATGACCCATCAAAGCATTCAATCGATCAGGAAGTATTTGAGGAGATCCGTAAATACAATATGAGGTTGAATCCATAAAAGTGCACCTTTGGGGTACAGGGCGGAAAGTTCTTAGGGTTCCAATTAACCCACAGAGGGATTGAGGCCAACCTCGACAAATGCCAAGCAATAATTGACATGAGGAGTCCGTAAAATGTTAAAGAAGTCCAGAGGTTAGCAGGGAGGCTCGCGGCATTATCTCTGTTCCTCCCTAAGTCGGCCGAGAAGGGTAGACCTTTCTTTAAGTTGCTGAAGAAGCATGAACAATTCCAGTGGAATGAAGAGTATGAAATAGCTTTCCAGGACTTAAAGGCGTTCATGTCTTCTCTGCCGATCCTTACTCGGCCAAATCCCAGTAAGGAATTACTTTTATATATCTCGGTTACAGAGGAAGCTGTTACTGCAGTCTTGGTATAGGAGGAAAACAAACATCAAATTCTGGTTTACTTCATAAGTCAGGTATTGCATGATGTTTAAACTTGGTACCAAGTAATTGAAAAGCTAGCTTTGGCACTAGTAACAGCCGCCAGACATTTAAGACCTTATTTCCAAAGCCACCAGATCATCGTAAAGAAGGATCACCCCATAAAGCAGGTACTGAGAGAGCCGGAGTTGGTAGGGAGAATGATTGCATGGTTGGTGGAGCTGTCAGAATTCGGACTGAAGTATGAACAGTGGGGACCTTTGAAGGCCCAGTGCTTAGCCGATTTCATAGTAGAGTTGTCACCTAATGAGGGAAAGATGATGGGGTGGTGGACCCTGTATGTTGATGACTCTTCAAACGTAAAGGTAGTGGTGCATGAATCATATTGGAAAGACCAGGAGACTTGATACTAGAACAGTCGCTTAAGTTCGAATTCCCAGCCTCGAATAATCAGGCAAAGTATGAGGCGCTGTTGGCAGGATTGAGGTTAGCCAAACAAGTAGGATCTAAAAAGCTAAGGTGCAAGACTGACTCCCAACTGGTCACAGGACAGATTAACGGAGATTATCAGACGAAAGACACTCAATTAACTCGGTATTTCCACAAGGTAACCTACCTAACCAAAGTCTTTGATGAATTCATTATTGAACATATTCCTAAAGAAGAAAATACTAGGGCAGATTTACTATACGAGCTGGCCAGTACAAAGCGAACAGACCAGCTCAAAACTGTGACACAAGAAACTCTGACCCAACCGAGTTTGACACTTGGTGAGGTACTTTTTGGCGAAGAAGAGGACGGGGAGTGGATGAGCCCAATATAGGAATACTTGAAGAATGGGGTGATTCCCCAAGATGAAGAAGAAGCCCGAAAGTTGAGATTAAAGGAGAGTTACTTCTCAATTGAGTACGGAGAATTGTACAGAAGAGGATTACATGTCCCCTTGAGGAAATGCTTGAACAAAAAACAAGCAGAAAATGTTATGGCTAAAATACACAGGGGAATCTGTGGACTATACACAGGAGGAAGATAAGCAGGATATTATTGGCCTACGCTTAGAGTCGATTGTGTTGAATGGGTGAAGAGGTGATGTGATCCTGATCCGGACCGCCTTGAAATTTCAGACACAAGAAGGATATTGACGCCACACTCAAGATATAGGTGGGAAGGTGAGTGATAAGTCATGGATTTGATCGCCACAAGTTGCCTTGATAAGATCGGATTTAGTTCTTTGACCTAAGAACCAAAGGGAAGCTCTCACAATAGAGAAAACTCTTCAAATTTCATTATCATCAAATCTGATTTGTGTAGTACAAGAGTTCCCTACTTATAGGCTAACTAGGAAATACAAGAAATAAAGAAATACAAGAAATAAAACTCCCACTAGCATGCATTTACCACAAATGGATAAATGCATTTACATTACCTAGTAAATAAGCATAAACATGATAATAAATTCCCACTAGCCATTATTATGACTTAAAGCACTACTAGGAAGCATTTAGTGAGGCTAGGAGAAAACAAAAGGTCACCAGAAAATTGAGCCCAAAAATAATACGAAAATGATAAATAAAAATTGTAAAAATAGAATAATCTGAATATGCTTCTTTCCACATGCTCAAGCCATCCATTTTCCTATCATTCCCCTCTTCTTGAAAGTGATTTGTCCTCAAATCCAAACCTGCATCAAAAGTCAGTGGATTATCTAATAAAATCTTGCTTTTGTGCTTTCCACCTTTTGCTTGATAATTGGCTCTTCCATTTCTTTTTTTCTCAAAGCTCTCATTTTTCAGGAGATATCCCTCAT
The DNA here is from genome assembly GCA_035048595.1 of Echinosophora koreensis. Taxonomy (NCBI): domain Eukaryota; kingdom Viridiplantae; phylum Streptophyta; class Magnoliopsida; order Fabales; family Fabaceae; genus Echinosophora; species Echinosophora koreensis. The sequence continues at coordinate 194,014 of JAPCYP010000159.1, read as the reverse complement.
TGCTTTCTTTTTCTTCAACTTCTATCTCATGGTTTTCCTTTTCCTTTTCTTCTACACTTTTCTCATGGATTTCTTTTTTCTCTACTTTTCTTTCATCATTCTCCCTTTCCTCTTCCATTCTCTCATGGGCCTCCTTTTTCTTTACTTCTTCTTTTTCCTCATCCACCGAACCCTCTTCTTTTATTTTCTTCTCACTCATTCTTCTTTTCTCACTCTCTCCCCTCAAGTACATTTGATCTTCATACACTTGTTTTGGTGATAATGGTCCAAGAGTAATTTTTCGATTATTAAATACAAATGAATACTTGTTGTTGTCGATATCATATCTCGCTTGTCGTTCAATCCTCCAAGGACGCCCGAGTAACAAGTGTCTCGTTTCCATGGGCACCACATCACATAACACCTCATCTTCATATCTCCCAATCCGGAATGACACTCGTACTTGTTTGTTCACCATCACGTCACCGATATGACTAAACTCCGGAAGGCTCCAAATGACATACGGTTGTGGATGCTCTTGAACAAGAAGTCCCAACTTCTGCACCATGGTGGTACTAGCTAGGTTAACATAACCCTTTCTATCAATGACCAAGCAACATATCTTGTCCTTCACATAGCATCTAGAATAGAAAGTCTCCTCCTTTTGTTTGGCATCATTTTTCTTCATTAGTGACTCCATAAAGAACGCACTAAGAAAAATTCAAACTTTGCATACAACCACCATGAAAGGTGAATAAAATTTGGAATTTTTCATCAAATTTTTTTTTTCGAATTTTTTTTTTTTTTTTTTTTTAGAAGCAAGGAGATAATTCACACAATAATCCCCTTCAAACAGAACCAAAGTGATACTCCTTTTTTTTTGTTGAGAATAGAAAAGAACAAAGGAAGATAGAACCTGAAATTCAAGGATCCTAAGCTCTGATTACCAACTGATGTGATCCTGATCCGGACCGCCTTGAAATTTCAGACACAAGAAGGATATTGATGCCACACTCAAGATATAGGTGGGAAGGTGAGTGATAAGTCATGGATTTGATCGCCACAAGTTGCCTTGATAAGATCGGATTTAGTTCTTTGACCTAAGAACCAAAGGGAAGCTCTCACAATAGAGAAAACTCTTCAAATTTCATTATCATCAAATCTGATTTGTGTAGTACAAGAGTTCCCTACTTATAGGCTAACTAGGAAATACAAGAAATAAAGAAATACAAGAAATAAAACTCCCACTAGCATGCATTTACCACAAATGGATAAATGCATTTACATTACCTAGTAAATAAGCATAAACATGATAATAAATTCCCACTAGCCATTATTATGACTTAAAGCACTACTAGGAAGCATTTAGTGAGGCTAGGAGAAAACAAAAGGTCACCAGAAAATTGAGCCCAAAAATAATACGAAAATGATAAATAAAAATTGTAAAAATAGAATAATCTGAATATGCTTCTTTCCACATGCTCAAGCCATCCATTTTCCTATCAAGAGGTGTGATAAGTGCCAAAGATACAGCAATCTTAGATATGCCCCTCCGACTGAGTTTCACATCATGCTGTCACCGTGGCCATTCACCATGTGGGGAATGGATATCTTGGGTAAATTTCCAACCGCAAAAGCACAAGTCAAATTCCTACTAGTAGGAATTGATTACTTTTCAAAATGGATTGAAGTTTGTATGGAAGAGTATAATTTGCAGGCATGGTCTACCTTATGCTTTGATAACAGACAACGGGACCCAGTTCATAGACAAGGGGTTGCGGGAGTTCTATTCGAACTTAGGTATCAAGCACTTTGTAACCTCGGCAGAACATCCACAAACCAACAGGCAAGTTGAAGCTTCCAATAAGCTCATTTTGGCAAAGTTGAAGAAGAGGTTGGGGCGAGCAAAAAGAGCTTGGGCCGAGGAATTGCCCAGCATCTTGTGGGTATATCATTGCACCCTCCAATCAACCACCATGAAGACACCTTTTTGACTAACCTATGGCACCGATGCAATGGTTCCAATAGAGCTCGGAGAACCAACGTTGAGGAGGATCGCATTTGACCCAGAGCTAAATGAGGAGAGCATGCGGATAGAATTAGATTGGGCAAAAGAGGTAAGGAAGGAGGCTAGAATCCGGGAGGAAGTCTGCAAACAAAGGACATCTAGAAAGTACAACTCAAAGTTGAAACCAAGGAGCTTTCAAGAGGGCGACTTAGTTTTGAGGATGCAGGGAGAAACTCAGATAGATCGGAATGAGGGAAAGTTGGCAGCCAACTGGGGAGGCCCATTCCGAATAGTGGAAAATTTGGGCAATGGAGCTTACAGATTGGAGGAATTATTAGGGAAGGCGGTCCCACGCACATGGAATGCCTCCATTTAAAGTTTTACTTTAGTTAAATAACAATGTAACAAGCGAGTACTCTTTTTCCTACCTTAGTGCTTTTATTCCCAGATAAGAAAAAGAAAGGGTTTTTCACTAAGGAGATTTTAACGTGGCTTGACTTTAATCAATAAAGAGGTATTCCCGAATTTCTGCTTGCTTCACAAACAAAATGAACCGTGACGGAGCTCAAGGGGCGAATCCGAGCCCAACACTTAGCCAAATCTAAGATTCTAACAAAACGAGCCAAGACCGAGCTCAAGGGCCGAATCCGAGCCCAACTCTTAGCCAAAGCTAAGATTCTAAAAAAACGAGTCGTACCGAGCTTAGGGGTCGAATCTGAGCCCAACACTCAGCCAAAGCTAAGATTCTAACAAAACGAGCCATGACCGAGCTCAAGAGCCGAATCCGAGCCCAACTCTTAGCCAAAGCCAAGATTCTAACAAAACGAGCCATGACCGAGCTCAAGGGCCGATTTCGAGCCCAACTATTAGACAAAGCTAATATTCTAACAAAATGAGTCGTACCGAGCTTAAGGGACGAATCTGAGCCCAACACTCAGCCAAACCTAAGATTCTAACAAAATGAGTCGTGACTGAGCTCAAGGGCCGAATCTGAGCCCAACTCTTAGCCAAAGCTAAGATTCGAACAAAATGAAGCTGTGACCAAGCTCAAGGGCCGAATCTGAGCCCAACCCTTAGCCAAGCTAAGAGTTAAACCAAAATGAGCTGTAACCAAGCTCAGAAGTCAAATCCCAGCCTAACACTAAGTCGAAGTTAAGAATCTGACAAAGTGAGCCCTGAACAAGCTCACAAGCTCGAAACCAAGCCCATAATTTAAATTTAACAATTTTCAGCCAATCTTAAAGTCAACAATAACGCTATGTGAATACAAGGGCTCACATTCGATCAAGGTCGCTGGTTTTATCCAAAATCCGATTAACCTAATGGGCTAAATTTAAAGCTGAGACCGAACGCCCAAATTTTAAAAAAGTCATACAAAGTAATGACGAGATTTGAGCATAGAAGACAGGAAAGTTTGGAAATTCAAAATAAATATTCATTAATGAGATCATATACAAAAGGTACAAATAAAGGAGCGAAATTTCCTAAACTAGAAGTAGCAGGCTAAAAAAGCCTACCTTGGCTAAGTACCCCCCAAAACCCATCTTCTGGCTGGTCCATCTGGGGAGGAAGCTTCGGCCGAGGATGATGGTGAGATCTGCTCTTCCAGAGAAGGGAATCCGAGACATCAAATATAGAAGACTCAAGTCCTTCTATAGCGAAGTCCCAACGGCAAGACATATTATTTCTATCTGGCCAACTTTGCAAACCCCAACGTCGTCCTCGGAAGGGCTGGGAGGATGAACTGCTATCTGGTAGATGAGGATGGGGATCCGAGTTGGAAGCCATTCTGCATACTAACAGATGTAGTTACCCATGCCCTCTTTACTAACAAATGCAGTAACCCCAGATATGCGAATGCCCATCACATATCAAAAAATATAGAACATAAATGCTGGCGTGTTGAAACCCGGTCAAACTAAAATGCACAATAAGCTCCTTAGTTTTCATTAAAAAACTTAGACCTTGGGGGGACTAATATGTATCAACATAAGGCCAATGAAGCTAATATGGCATGACAATATTACGGACATACATAGTCTATTCCAGAATTAAAGTGAAAAAAGAAAATAGAGGGAAGCGGTATTATATGAAAAAGCCATCAGGTCAAATTACAAAATGGGCCCAAAGGGGCGAGTACAGTGCCAGATGATAAAAACATAAAAATAAAGTTACTATGGCCAAAAGCGCTAGATATATTACATTCAAAAAATAATAATTTAACTTAAAAAGCAGAAGGATCAAGAAGCAGCCACGTCATCATCCCTGACCGAGGTAACCTCTTCCTCGGCCTCCCCATCCTTGTTCCCGTCTTTGCTGATTTGACTCTCATTAACCAGCTCCTCACCCTTGACATCTTTGTCCACATCCATTGGGGAGAGATCAGCATCAGGAACCAGAAGACGAGCCTGACGATGAGCCTTCTCAAAATTGGCAACGTGTTAAGCCATGATGCTGTACTTAGCAGCTTCTAACTCCTGCTTGTAGAACTTCTTCTTCCCCCTCTTTTTATCCAAGGCCGAAACAAGCTCTTTGTTCTTCTCCTGGATAGCCTCCCTCTCGGAAGTAAGCTCAATCTCCAAAGCCGCCTTCCCGGCGTTGGTATCCTTAAGCTTTTCCTCAAAATCAGTCGACTGCTTCTTAAGGTCGACCACCTGGGAAATTGCCTTATTTTTGGCCGATTTGGTCTCAGCAAGGTCGGCATTCGCCTTCTTCAGCTCGGTTTTTAGCCTATCCACTTAGGCAAACTCGGTCTTCATCCACTCCATCTTGTTCTTATTCTCGGTGAAGTCTTGCAAAAAGAATTTAGCTGTGACGATGGTTCGGAGGCACATGACCTGAATTCCCTCAACTTCTTCCTCGGGACTGTATTTCTTTAACAGCTTGAGGTCAATCCTCTTCATGAAGTCGGGCTTAAGAGCCGAGAGGGGCCTGAAATCATTCCCAAAGATGGCTGAAGATCCGGGTCAGGCTGAAGCATTATAGCACTTTATCGGAGCAGGAGTCGGAGGAAGATTGGAGGAAGTATGAAGAGGAGGGGAAGAGTCCAAATCCACCAGAGTAGCAGGATGCTTCGAAGGAGATTCTGACGGGGGAATTTAGGAATTCTTCTCACGCCCCCTCGTGTGCCTAGAGGCAGAAGGAGCTTCAAGATCCTGTTGTGGGGCTGATGAAGTCGGAGCAGCAGCAATAGGTCTCTCCTTAGGCTCACTAGCCGAAGTAGAAGCAGCAGAGTCTTTACCCTTCTTAAAAGTTCTAAAATCGAACTTTCCCATGATTCTTGTGAAAAGGGATGAAAAGGATTAGAAATTAAAGAATAAATGATATTTATTAAGAATGTGTGTAAGGAAATACTTACTCTCAAGGTCGGCTAAAAGGGAAGGGGAGAATGAATTCTCTAAAATATCCTTACACCTAAGGGGCCAAGACAGTTCATCCAACATTTTAACATTAATTTTCTCGTCCTAGGATAGGACCTCATCACACCATCCCTCGAATTTGATGGGGTGCCTAGTCCAATAAAGAGGGAACTGAGGTTTGCCTTGAGAATCAAAGAACAAATAGGAAAACCCCTCAGCAGGGCAAACCTTGAAGAAATCCCCTTTGAAGTACATGTAAGAGGACTCATAGGCTCCAATGATACCTCGATGATTGAGCCCACTAAGAGAAATCCAGCCAATAAGGTCACCAAATCGGATCTAGTAGTAATACAGGAAAACAGGAGCGGTTGGAGTGATGTTCATCCTAGAATAAAGGATTTCAAAGGCCTTCTTGAATGCCCAACTATTGGGATGAAGCTGGGTAGGGGCCACATTGATTGCCGCCAGAGCGGAATGCACAAACTTGTTGAAAGTGAGGGAAAAACCAAGGGTTTCAAAAAAGGTTTTATATACGAACGTGAAAGGAGGTTGGTTCTAGGAAGAAGCAAGGAATACATGATCGGTCTCGGAACAAGGCTCAATTATGAATTTGTCCGAGTAACCAGGTTGAAAAAGAGTGACAGAATCCCTAAGCTCTACTATGGACTCAGGGGTCCTATACTTAGACCAGTAAGTACCCACTTCTCCTCTTACCCACTCATACCCAGGCAAAGTAATAGGGGAGGAGGATCTCTCTCAACCCTAACCGCTTTCCGGTGTTGAAGTCACCGCATCCTCCTCCGCCGTTGTTTGGCCATTATGAAGATAATTTGAGGAAACCTCAAGTTCGACAGAGGGGAATGAGGAGTTAGAGGGAGAAACATCTTCCCTAATCTCAAGAATTCCAGGCTCTAAGATGACCTCTTTAAGATTCATGGGAAGAACTCATAATGGAAGGGTAGAGGAATAAAAATACAAGGAAATGTATGAAAGTAAGGGCGCAACTGGAAACTTAAGGTAAGAAAAGGGAGGAATTGCCAGAAGAGATGTTGACCAGAGAAATAGACAAGGAAGCGTGACGATACGGTTCTTGTGGGAGTTATTTATAGAATGCAACGCACGGATTCGTGAAGAAACGTACACAATTAAGACAATTGATGCTGGCTCTTCTCATTCAAAACACACTATAAGAAAACTAAGAGTCACACCTATTGGTTTTCCCAGGTATAAACAGTTGAAGGAAAGGATTTGAAAAGTTGATAAGAGGGTGGTCTTATAAAAAAAATACGTGTGTCCTCAAGAGAAGGCTCCTAGGGAAAGGTCTACTATGCAAGCATCATAATGACACCTACGGCTATGAGGCCAAAACCTATAGCCAGGCACTACGTATGTTAGATAGAACAACATATTAGGTAGACAGAAGTTTTAAGACATATAAGCTCCATCGCTGCAAGCAGCTCGGAGCTTGGGGGGCTTATGTACTGACCGAGGATGAAATACTCAAACTACCGAGATCACAACCAAGACAAAGCCATAATCCTCTAAAAAGAGATGAGGGGAGACCGCGTCTTAGCTCAGTCAACGACCGAGGACTTTAAGGAGGAGTCCAGGAAAAATGACCAAGAGTGGGATTGCCGAGTGTATCCGGGCCTAGAAAGAACCAGAGGGTGAAATCTGCCCTCTGATATCCCGGTAATTAGGGGAATTAATGATACACCAGTAATAACATAAAACCTCTTGATAAACACGTGGGAGAACTCCCATATCTCGCTAGGACACTCACCCCTTGATAAGCGCCCATTCAATGTAATACCAACGATCAAGGAAAGGAATGAGCACATGTAACAGCCCGATTTTCGGATACGCTGTATTAAAGGTAAAGATATATTTATTTATATTTTTATCTGAGACTTAGGAAATGATTTTGGAGTAAACAAAATCATATCTAGAACCTACTCAATGGTAGGAACAGAGCTGTCAAAATGGGTTATAACCCGTGAGCCAGCCCGGCTCAACCCGGCTCACTGGTGGGTTGGGTTGTAAGAAAACAGGCTCATTTAGATCCCGGGTCATTTTGGCCCGGCTCACTTAACCCGCGGGTTAGCCGGGTTGAACCCGTGGTGAGCCGGGCTGACCCGCGAGCCGCTTGCTTTTAATTTTTTTTACTACACCAAAGTCCAAAATAATGAAGCTGCTGAGCCCAAGCCCAACCCAATCCAACCCTAACTAAGTAACTGATACTGATAGGCATAGCAAATTCAAAACGACGCCTCCCTCATCTCAGTTTCTCCGGAGTGACACGAACGCCGCCTGCAGCCTCGCCTCCCGTCGCACGCCGCCGACCTTCTTGCCTCCGGTCGAACGCCATCGACCTTCTCGCCTCCTGTCGAACGCCTACCGACCTCCTCTCTTCCCGTCGAACGCCTACCGACCGCCTCGCCTCCTGTCGAACGCCGTCGACCTTCTCGCCTCCAGTCGAACGCCGCCTGACCTCCTCGCTTCCCGTCGCTAGAGCTACGAACGCCGCCGCTGCGAACCCCTGAGATTCTGATCTCACCGCTGCTGCAAATGGTCGAAACGCCGTCGCCTGAGCCGTTCTTCCTCTCAGCTTCGTTCCCTCTCAGCTTCGTTGCTCCTTTTGAATTCTGTGTTTTTTTTTTAATTTTTAATTTTTTTAATTCTAAGTGAGCCAACCCGTTTAACCCACCAACCCGTGGTGGGTCGAGCCGGGTTGGCTATTTCTTGGCTCACTGAGAAAGTGAGCCAACCCGGCTCGACCCATTTTTCGCTCAACCCGTGGTGAGCCAACCCGGGTGAGCCGAGTTGGCTCACTTTGACAGCTCTAGGTAGGAAGCTCTGGTTAAAATTTGGGTTTAAAACTCAGACGGAGTCCGGTCTGCGTTTTTACTGACAGTATAATTTTATACAGGCAGAAAACCCTAATTTGACCCAAAAATGAAAAATTGTAGATTTTTTATATTATTTCCGTGAGGAATTCTAATTTCCAAATTTCTAATCAGAAATAAAATATTATGTTTATTCGGACGAATTTTGGTAAAAGTTCGGACGAAAAACGATCGGTGTTTTCACTGACAGTAAGATTTTAATGATCAGAAAACCTAATTTTGACTCGTGAGCAAAATGGGTTATGATTAAATCATATTTCCAACGAGTTTGGTTAGTTTGAAAAATTTTCAATCGAAAACGAAATATTTTGTTCTTATACGGGTGTAAAACCCTAATCGGGGAATCGACGAACTCGGGAACGGAGCTGCAGAGATAAGCTGGGTGGATAAGGACGGTAAGTCACCATTAACAACTCACAGGGCAAGTTAGCATGTGACTCACCACATGTAATGATGGCATTTGATAAATATCAAGATATTTTCCTAATGAAATGTCTAAAATGTCCCTAGGTTTCCATTGAATTAGCAAGTGTGCCATAAGCTATTTGTGGTCACAATTCAGCCACACCACTCCTTCATCCTTCACCACACATTTTAACCTAACCCTGATTTCTATTAACCGAACCATGATTACTATTAACTATAGTTAAGTTATTATAACCATAGTTAAGTTATTATATTATTTTCTAACTTAACCTTGGTCAAGTAAACTCAACCATGGTTATATGTAGCAATTAAATAACACATTTTCACTCCCTCACACTTTTTCGTGCAGTCCCCTCCCTAACACTTAACACATTTCATTTTTTCATCCTATTTCAAACTCTAAGTCATGTTCCTCACAAAAACCCTAAGAACTACCTTTGTGTTCTTGCTAAGTTCATCAAATCCCTTCATTTCCTTCATCAAACTTCTTCATTATAAGGTGAGGATCATGTTCCTCATCATCTTAGCTTTATTAATCATCCATCAAACTCCATTTTCATAAACTATTTCATGAATTTTCACTCTTAGATCTAGAACTTCAAATAATTCTAGAAAATTGTAGAAAAATCATTTTAATGTGAAACCAATTTCTATGATCTTCATATTGCTTCTATTATCATCATTTAAGAACATGTAAGCAAAATCATTTTACTTCCTATTTTTCTTATTGAGGCCGACCTATACGGTTTTAGGCAAATGAAGTTTTGTTCAATTTTTAAAATATGACACTTAATTTGAACTCTCTAATACCTATAGTAGTTAGATCTAGAAGCTTGAAATCAAAAGAAACTCATAACCCTATTTTCTAGTCTTGGCCGAATTTGGGTTTATGTGAGCAAAATAAATTTTCTTCAATCTTAAACTAGATCATGATTTCTATGAACTATCTAAGGTGTGTAGGTTCTAGATCCAAAAGTTTGAACTCAAAAGGAGTTTCTAGCCTATTTTAACCCTTATGGCCGAAACCCTAACCTAGTTGGTTAGAGGATTTTGTTACATATTTTTAACTAGTAACACTTGATTCATGTTAGTTAATACTCTAGAAACTAGTATCTAAAAGATTGGATTAAGAAAATAACCCAAGCCTTATTTTGAATGAATGGACGAACCTAGCATAATTATATATAGATGAGTTTTGTTTGATTAACTTGCTTTATCATTAATTTGGTTGAAGGTGTGTTTGGTAACTTGTGGCGTAATAACAAGGAGCTTTGACTTCGTGTTTCCGGTGTTAACTTAGGTTGGGGAAAGATTCAACCTATCGTCGGAATGGATAAGTAGTTTATAATATAATGATTGTGTAGGGCGACCTAAACCCTACTAGTGGTCAAGTAGTCGACAAGACCAAAATCGCATTGGAAACTTTTCCGTAAAACCAATGATGATTTGGGGATTGTAGGTTTATTGCCATTAGGATAATCTTATAATATTGAGGATGTTTGACTTTATGATTATTGACTGTTTGTGATACGCTAGTTGAGGTATTCTACTGCATGTGATGTTTTATTTTGATGTTTGAATATTTTATTGATTACTGTGTTATGCATGATCTGTCTGGTTTGATAAATTGCTTAGTTGATTTTAAGAAAGATATATGTTGCTCGGATGTATTTTGTTTGGGTGAGAGCTTGAATATGAATTAGAGGTGCCTAGCTATTATTTTATAGAAGTGATGTGGTATAGAATGTAAGTGGAGGCTATGAGGTAAGCTTAAGGCACTAGGTTGTTATGGATACGGGTCAGTGAGGTTCATATGTATTATTATTCACAATCGTGTATTGGGAACACACGAGGTCCGATGTTCTTGCGAGGCTATCCCAAGTTAGTTTTTAGATTGTGTAGCTATAGTATCATTTGATATTCATGAGCACCCTTGAACCAGGGTGTGCACCAACTGTGCTGTGCAGCTATAGTGTCATTGTTATGCATGAGCATTCTCACCATGGATGAGTATGTGCACCGGTTTTAGAGGGGATGCATCGCTTGGACGACTGACTAACATCCCTTAGTGGGAAAGGGATGTGTGATAGGATTGGTGGTGGCCACGTTAGCATAAAAAGTTAGTTGCATGAGATTGAGGGTAGAGGAAAGATATTGTGATTTGAGGATGATTGTTAATGATGAGTGTTGTTTGTTTGTGACCGCTATTATATTATATGCTACGAATCTTTTCTGCTTATGATGATAGAACTGTTTCTTATCTCCCTATTTCTGTATTTTCGTGTATGTACACTTTATTCCATTTGAAGACTCGGTGGAGGAATATGTTGCTGAGGAGTTGGATGGAACTCCGTTTGAAACGGATGTTGAAGAACGAGTTACGGATGTAACGATATAGTGTAGTAAGTTTAGGGCCAGTGAGTCTTAAAAGACGTTTTATGTTTCCGCTAGTTATAAACAGTTTGTATAATTAAGTACATGTGAGGGTCCTATTGATAGGATATCCTAAGCAGTGTTTTGGTATTGTAATGAATTAAACATGTGGGTATTTATGAAATAACCAAAGTGAACACAAGAAGGGGGGTTGAATTGTGTTTACCAACTTTTTCGGTTACTAAAAAGATTTTTTGCAAGCACAACAAGCAAGGTTTGAATAAGAGAGGTTTAGCCAAGTGACACGTCTAATATTTAAGAACAGAATGGCACACACACAAACAGAAAAGGTTTTAAAAGAGTTTGATAATCACAGTGTTAACTCCCCAGGTTAAAAGCTAGAACAAAAATAATATCTTAAGTAAATTAAGAGACAAAGGGAGTAGAGATATTACTCAGAAGATTTATACTGGTTCACCCCAAAATCCACAGGGCTACGTCCAGTTTCTTGGCAGCACCAAGTTTCCACTATAACTGAGTAAATTACAGTACAAGTATTCTTTGCACACCTAGCCTCTTCAGGCTCAACACTCAAACAAGTATTCTTTTCTCACCTAGCCTCTTCAGGCTCAAAACAGTAAGGGATAAAAGGTTTTGTGTAGTTAATACAACTTGCAAATCTTTCAGATCACACTTAGAGAGTGGAATAAATATGAAGTATGAAAGACTGCGAATTTATATCAAATGATTGAATGTGTATTCAATGAAGGAATGAAGAAGTTAATGAAGAGAGTAAATGCTTCTGTGTAGAGTTCCTTTGATATTCAACTTCTTAGCTTCATCTTCATTGTTTGATCTATTTAAAGGCTTCAATCAAGAGATCCGTTTTGACACAGCTTCAGAAAGTGTTTGCTTCTGTCTTGAGCTTTCTGAGACACCATTTAATGCCAAAGAGTCGTTCTGAGTATTCATTAAATGCTTGAAAACGTTGAGCATTGTCAAGAGTGTCCAAGAGTACACTTTAGACTGAGCAGCTGTTCTTTCAGAGTATATGGCAGCAGGCTTCTTGTACTTGTTGCAGAGAGCTTTTCTCTTTCAGTGCAACATCAGTTCACTTTCCATAAAGTACTTTTACTTTGTACTTAAAAAGGCAAAAGGTTACTTCAATGGTGCAGAGATAGCGTGTTTTATTCCTTAAAACCTTGAAAAAACGTTCTTTATTCCTTGTCCTTTGAGCTATTGTCCAGAGGTCTTCGAGATCCTTAAGGATGGTATATAATTTGAATAAGGTGACTTGGACTTCAATTCTGACATACTGACTTGGTGTCAGTAATGAGAATTTTTAGACGGGTGAGAGTCATCCAAAACTTAGACGGGTGATGATCATTCAAATATTAGACGGGTGTTGTCATGTTCCAAAGTTAGACGGGTGATCAGCTGAGCCAAACTTAGACGCATGCTTCTTGCCACGTCATCAAGTGAACTTGGTCTTTCTTGAGCGTTGACTTTCTTTGACTAACTTTTTAGATGAGTGGAAACTTAGACGAGTCACTGCTGAGCTTCTAAAAAGTAGACGGGTCAAAATTTAGACGAGTGACCTCAAGTCTATTTTCCTGCACACTTATCAAATATATCAGTAATTTCATTTGGTTCAATATTACCATACTTGAACTATTTGGAATCATCAAAACATAGAAGATTTACACTTTGAATGTGTTTTAGACTTATGAGGTCTCAACAATTTATATATTATAACGTTGGTGTGTTGTAATTTACAGTATTTTAAAGTTATATGATTATTAATTAAGTTTTTAATTCCTTCGTATTTTTGGGTTAGGATTAACGTTATGTAAGCGCTTAAGTTTAATAAATACTTAATGGCACAACGGGGCACAACAGGGTGTCTCGGCACACATATGAAACATGTGCGTAATGGAGTGACGTAACCCTCCATGTAAAAATTGTGGATAAATGACCCTATTGTGTTTTGATTAATGACCAAACTTAATTGATTATCACTTTGATTCACTAACTACATGCCAAGATTAAGTGTTTTTAAAAAGATATTAATAGAGTAAGGAAGTGGATGCAAAGGATCAAAGAAGAAAAGCAAGGATCATGAAGGAAGGCTTGAAGATGAAGAACCATAAAGATGAATCTCAAAGAATCTTAAGCAAGGATTATTAGGATTGTTATGTAAAGGAAAACTTTAAGTTTTTCTCTTTGATTAAGCTCTCCAAAAAAAAACAATCAAATGGTTTTCACAAATTAAAATGAACTTAGAATGAAAAAGGATTAATTGAAAGTTTTGTACATCTATGTTTTATCGATGTACATTCAGTTAATTAACTAACTTTTAATGAAAACCTATAGGTACATCAATGTATAAACGTTATACATCAATGTATACATCGATTGACTCTGGATTTACTTGATTAGTATGCAAATCAGCTTCTATAAATCGATTGCTACATCGATGTATAAGACCAAACAGAAGCCAAGACTTTTTGAAACATGCATACAATCGATTGGTACATCGATGCATATACAGAACATAAGTAAAGTCTTTTTGAAATGTTGAAACAATCGATTGATACATCGATGTATAAGCCTAAACAGAGGCTAGGACTTTTGACAATGATCATACAATCGATTGATCAATCAATGTAAAGACTTCTGGGCTGAGAATGCACATGATCTTCAAGAACACAATCAATGTACACATTTGTGTATTGTTCAAAATCAAGAATTTCCAAGAACACAATCGATTTGGCAATCGATGTACTCAGTTATAAAAATGGAAACTTTGTTAAATACATCTATTGCACAATCGATTGACTGAATTTTTCAGGAAAGTTTGTTTTGATATTAACTGACTTATAAAGCATGCCCAACAGATCTATTTTGAAATACATCTATATAAAGGAATAGACAAACACTTTCTAAATAACAATTCATTCAATACTGAGATTAAAACATGAATTTATTAGAGAGTTTTTCATGGAGAATACTTGAGTTTTTCTGATAGAACTTCAATTTGTAATATCTGATTTCTTAGAATCTGATTCAATATCTTTTCTTACTGCAAAAGAAAGATAAGAGAGAAGGTTCTCTCGTTGTTTACATCAAGAGTAGAAAGGGACGCTTGGGAATTGGAAGATTGCTTTGTCTGAAAAGCTGTCAATTGGGTAGAAGGAACCCGGGAGTTGAAGCTTGTAAAGAATCTTGTAATTGATTTTAATTTAGTGGATGAAACTCACTGTGAAGTGGGGACTGGATGTAGGTTACCAGATGAGGTAGCTGAACCAGGATAAAATCTCGGTTGCATTTTCTCTCTATCCCTTAACTCTTTATTTGCTTTATTAATGAATGTTTGTTTAAGCCATTGTTAAGGAAATATGAATGAGATAATCTGTTTGTTCATATTTGAAATCAATCTCTTTGTTAATCTTTCTTGTTTAGTTTAATCACTGAGTTAATCACTCTTGCAAAAACACTTTTGGTTTGTTGGTTGACAAAAATCTTTTCAAAGATAAAGAAAGTTTCAGTTTTTGCAAAAAGGGGAAAAAGTTTTAAAATTTACTCATACTCAATTCAACCCCCCCCCCCCCCCCCCCCCCCCCCCCCAAACGCCCCTCCCTTGAATATTTAGAAGCCACAACCAACAACAACCCTAGAAATACCCCAGTGTGTTAAAAATACATCTCAGCTTTGATTCCATATTGGATATGTAGGAGCAGAACCCTAGTTCTGTCAAGCTAAATATCCAGATACCCATTATTGTGTGAGAGAGATTGAGTGATCTAGTTCTAGGAAGTCTTTTGTTCGAGATTTTTGGACGGAACAGTAAGAAATATTTCAAATAATTTTATTTTTTTTATCACAAATTTATATGCATAGGTATTTGATTGTTCTCCATGTTTTATTGTTAAGGTTCATTCCATCGAGGGCGGCCACGAATGCCGTCACATATGCTATTATGTCACAGTATCATCAGGCCTGGAAAATATGGGGCCAACTGGAGGATGGCGATCGAGATCGATTCTTTGCCGCTTTTAAGGTATGTTGTAAATTTAAATTTAGTTCCATTTTCAAGTTAGTTTTAATGTTTCTTTAAGTTACTAATTTTATAACAAATATTATATGTTCTCATAATGTACAAGAGAAGGTCGCATGGAGAGCTCAGGACAATGACATGGTGGAAACGCTTTTTAATCAAAAAGCAGCCCACCGCCTCTCTGATTTGCTTAGGAGATGGCGTGTTAAGGGTGAGTCCCAATTGGATTTTCCCTATAGTTTGGGAAACTGTGTGCTTATGGGGCTTCACCTGAATTCAAGAAAATATCACGTGAATGAAAACTGTGTGTAGATCCTATATTACTGGGCTTGTACCTTTTGTCTAGATCCTATATACGTATTGTGTACGGCTAGCTTAATTTAGCATATGCAATTAAAAATTGTAAGATTAATCTTCATCCGAGCATCAACTTTATAATAATTCGATTTCTGGTTACATCTATTTTTGTGGTGATGAAAACTGAAATCATTGCAGCAAATCTGTGCACGCATATGTGTCCTAGCAATTTTACTGTAACATGCATATTAGTGTTTTAAGTCTCCTTTGAGGGGCAAATCAAGCTGACTTTGAGTCTTACGGAGGAGTATTTAAATAAGTTTGATATATTGGTTTTGTTGAAAGTAATATATATATATATATTTTGACTGAAAAGTAATATATACTTAAGAAATCAAAATAAAGTAATTTTTTATTGAAAATAATATATTTCATAAATTAAATAATTATGTGTTTAATATTCTAATAAAAATTTGCTATTTTAAATTCCGTTAATATATTTCATGTTTTTTGTTAAATGGAATTAAAAGACATAATTCTGCCCATGTAGCCATTTTCATTTGAAGTATTCGTTGTGTTCCTCAAGGGCAGGTTGAGCATATGAGTAAATAAGTATTTAGCTATACTAGCTTGAAAATAATTTTTAATTCTTCTACTCAATTTTTAAAAATATTTTTTTTACTTATTAAATAAATAAAATATTATTTTTTTTATATTTTCAAAAGATTGATATATTAACTTTCATATAGTTTTTTTTTTTTTTTTAAAGTTTTTATTTATTTATTATTAAAGGAAGATTAGTAAAAAAAAAATTATAGAAAATATTGTCTATACTAAATGAAAAGAAGATTGATTGAGGATGAGCATTTAATACAACATTGCAATAATAGAGGCGGTGTTGACTTGCCGCAATGTATACGAACATTTATTATGCATGATGGGGGATAAGGGTTTGTTAATTTGAACTATTATGAAAAAGTAGTTCATTTTTCCCCGCTTAATTTTCTAGTATATTTTTTTGGTTTACTAGTATATGTTATACCACTTATCAAAGTTTAGAAAAAAAGGGTTTTTGTCAAAAAAAATAAAAAAAGGGTTCCATTATCAATTTTCTGAAGACACACCCCAAAGAAAACTCTATTATATTTGTAGTCAAGAAAACATATCTAATTTAGTACAAATTTTCAATGTACTTACGTAGATATATAGTCCAAAATACAACAACTTTATACCAGCACACACAATATTAATGCAATTAACCTAATCACTCGTAGCTGATTTGATTATCTATCAGTGTTATTTACTTAATATTTTTTAACAATTAGAACTACGGATTTAACTTTCTACCAAAAACCACTAAAAATTGTTTATGACAAAAAATAGAAAGAAATGCGTACTGAATAACTAATATAGTTAAGTTTAATTTTAATATTTTGGTTAGCCTAAAAGTTTTATACATGGTCATCTAATCACAGATCATCCTATAAAATATGACTTAATTTTAAGATATAGTCATAAGAGTCAAACTTTTTTAATGATTTGATAATATATTATGTATAAAAAAATTCTACACCGACATAACACAAGAAAACTTGCATTTAGAGTATATTTTTAGTAGTGACAATATATACTAATTAAATTCAAATATTTTTTCCTAATTAAATACAAAAATCAACCAGAAAAACATGAAAGACTAGCTTGCTTATCGTTTTCTCTTTCGGGAAGTCGTCAAGGCATAAACCCAACTCGATTGACTTTGCCCTATGTATAATGTGAGTATCCTGCTTCAAACTAGTAATTTCATTTCAATTACAGTAGACTGAGGATAGTTACGCCAAGAAATCAATTTCGATTTTGAAGAGAATCTCAATCGTGATTAAAGTTAAACACAAGCAGTTGTCTTGTCAATCACCGCCCTTTTACCTTGTTCATATTTTCTTTAACAATATAAGACTCCGAGGCCGTTCTTAACTTTACACATATATAGCAAAATTAATGTTCAATTAGCTTTGGGTCAAATTACCGTAAAAAGGTAATTATCTTTGACTGTACAACTTAAGTAGCACATGGCCACATTTTTGCTGGTATGAACTGTAATAGGATAGCCGAAATAATGTATATAATTTTTTCGGCTAAAATTAGTCCCTTAAGTTTCTCATTTTAGTGAAATTCGTCCCTTAATTATTTTTTGAATGAATTTAATCATCATGATTTTTCCATCTTGCAACTTTAGCCCCTCCATCAAGTTGTGGTTAGAAAAGTACAGAACTTGTCTATATGCCATGCTAACTAGGAGCCAAGGACAAAACAAATATTAAAAAAAAAATATTTATAATAATTTATTTAAATATTTACTATATTAGTGAAAGATAATGTGCATGTGACCGTCTTCTTCCTTCACACGCCACTCGCTCTGTTCACAAACACTTCAAATCTTTCATGTTATTGTTCTTCTATCTTTCATCCAAATCCGGCTTCGTCTTCAATCCTCACACATAAATGTGCAGGATGCAACCTTTTAGATTTCAGTCGTTGATATAATAATATAATAAACCAATAGCCAAGATGGAAGTGGACAAATTGGTAATTTCCCCTCCATCTTCTCGTCCTCTTTGTTTCTGCTCTCTCTCTCTCTCTTTGCAAAACTCCAACTTGGTGTTGCCGCCGTATCAGATCTCCATCTCACCGGTGCAGAACCGCCCCAACTGCTGCTATCCTTTCCCACCGCAATGACCGCACGTGACCCTCGCGAGGCACCCCTGTCGAACCAGATCAGCGGCCATAAAGTCATCGCCTTTATTTGCTCCGGCGACCCATCTTTTAAGTGCCCCGACCCAGGGTCGGCCCAAGGGTGAAGCTACTAAAGCTCTAGCTTTAGGCACACCAGTAAAACAATTTTTTTACTCTTACTTTTTATAAGGTAAAAAGGCCACATATGTTAACAAAAAGGCCCAACTTAATCCAAGTAGACTATCTCACTTTAAATAAAAAGGACTCACTCAAAATTTGCTTTAGGCCTCACTTACTCTTGGGCCGACCCTGCCCCGACCCATCTTTATATGCTCCGGCTATGCTACTTAATGTTGGCTCTAGTGATAGACCCTTCCAATTGAAATGCAACTCAATAAAATTATGTGAATTCAAAATGATGAACATTGAACAGGTCTAAGATATAAGCACTAGCTTACATGACAACATCTACTGACCACCAATTCATTTGACAAGGAACTACTTAAGGTTGAAAATAAATACCATAACCGGTGTGGCACCCCTTCCTCTTGGCCTCCTTCATTAGACGAGCACGAGAGCTGGAGCACGTTAAACATGCTGAAAGTAAAGTAAATAAGATCGTATGGATGAATCGAGATAAAAAAAAAAAAAAGGTATTGATTGTTTTTTGGTCGAGGAACGAGTTTAGATTGTTGGATCTTATGGAAATGATGTTATATGGATCATGAGGGATTTAATGGGATGCTCTGCAACAACAATTCTTTTTTTTTTCTTTTAAATTTCGCATAAATCTGAGCTGCTTCTTTGTTAGTTTATTAGACAATTTTGAGGTGTGAAGGTTAATTGCTCGTCAGTCTCTTTTCTGGACTGATGTTGCTATTTTCTGAAGAGTAGCTTTCCCAGAGTCATACATATTCATCAGAAAAGTTAATACCATTTCTCGTAGTGGGAAGGAGGTGGAGGTTCTGAGGGGGAAGGGGAAGGAAGGCCTGGTTCCGAATTTTTGTAACAGCAGCTATGGCTCTGATATTTTTTTATTATTTTTTTATTTAATGTCATACCCATTATACCCTTGGAGGATAGATACACAACTAGCATGAGTGAGGATTAAAGATTTGCCCTTCAAATCCTCCTCCATCTTCTCTTCTTTCACCTTCAAACGGCTTTGTCTTAAATCCTCCGCTTAGAACTCGTAGTTTCGGTCCTCAACCAATCAGGACCATTGATATAATATTATATTTATTGCACGGACGAGATATGCAGGGACCTGACCGATTGCAAATTGGGCACAAATGACTTGCCACCTGTTGGAGCGGTTCGTAAATAATGTTTCGGTGTAGATGCAACGTGTCATACATTGAGGATGACAAAATGATTTTGACTTTTGTAAAATAATAAAAATTTTATTTCTTAAAAAAAACCATTAACTAGATAATGAACTGAATTAGCCAGATATTTGTACCTGATTAACCAGATATTTGCACATACATAACCAAAAAACTCATTAACCAGATATTTGTACCTCATTAACCGGATATTTGCACATACTTAACCAAAAATTTTATTTCGCAAAAAAAAAAACCTATTAATTTGCACAAAATTAACCAAAATTTTTATTTCTCAAAAAATCGATTAACCAGATAATGAACTGAAATTAACCAGATTTTTGTACCGTATTAACCAGATATTTGCCCATAGTTAACCAAAAATTTAATTTAAAAAAAATCCCATTAATTTGCACATACTTAACCAAAAATTTTATTTCTCAAAAAAACCCATTAACCAGATAATGAACTGAAATTAACCAGATATTTGGACATACTTAAACAAAAAACCCTTAACCAGATATTTGCACATACTTAACCAAAAATTTTACTTCTAAAAAAAACCTTATAATTTGCACATACTTAACCAAAAAAAATTTTCTCAAAAAAAACTCAATAACCAGATAATGAACTGGAATTAACAAGATATTTGTACATGATTAACCAGATATTTGCACATACCTAACCAAAAAACTCATTAACCGGATACTAAGCTGAATTAACCAGATATTTGTACCTGATTAACTAGATATGTGCACATACTTAACCAAAAATTTGATTTCTAGAAAAAACTAAATATTTTAAAAAAAGAATAATTTTTTTTTTATAAATAAATTAATAAATAATTATTTTTTAAAAAGAAAAAAAGGCTCTGTAACAGTGCCGCACAGTGCCGCTACAGTGCAGCACCGTATGTTGCCGCCGTATGATGTCGAGATTTTGTGTCAAACTATCATTTTTCTAACTATTTTTTCACGTCCAAAACTATACCTTATTCTCTTCTCTTCCCTCATTGCACACACACAAGATTTTTATCATGTAAAAACGAAATGTGTTTCCCAAATCATATCATATCATCTTTTCTATGGTGATTTTATGCACACATATATAAGCCTAAATTAAAATCATCACATACTAGGTATTCAACATATAATTTTATTATAAATTCAATATCCAATTTAATTAATTATATTAAAATCAACATATAAATTTTCTTTCTAGAAAAATATATATATTTGTTTAATAATATTTTAAGAGCTAAATTGATATACACTATCAGTATAAAGTTTTTTTTTACACTGTCAACCAATCAAAAATCAAGGTATAGATAACCAATCCAACATGACCCAACTTTGGCCCAATTGTTCGATATTAAATGTTAGTTTCCAATATTGCCCCCATTTATAATAGGATTTATATTGATGAGATATAGGCCATCAGAACATTAATTAAGATTAGAAGGGGTATTTTTGAAAATTTATATGAATATTAATTATAATTAACTTATTTCAATGCAACTTCTTAATTTGTGTGTTTTAAGGTTTTGTTTCTTATATTAAGGATCGGAGGGAGTATTAAGTTTAGTTGCTACCAGTTGGTTGATTGACTGAGTTGTAATAAAAAAATTAAATTAAAAACAAAAAAAAAGCAAAAAAAATAAAAATTTAAAACCAATATTTTTTTAAAAAAAACTGCCAAGTTGGCATAGTGTCATAAAAAAATCAAATTAAAAAAACAAATGTAAGACAAAAAATCAACCTGGTCGGTTGAGTGATTGACATATCAAAATATTACATTTTAAAAAAAATTAATAAATAGCTCAGATTAACTCAATTGCCATGATTGACTCATGTATTCCAATTTAGTCAACTTCCCCCGAATAACTAATCCTGGCCCAAATTGTTGTCGTCGCTCGAATAGTCATAGTTGCCCGATTAAGTCATCTTGACCCAATTAGGTTGGCTCAATTAGGTCATCTTTGATCAATTTACTCAGCTTGGCTCGACCATGTCATCTTTGCCTGATTAAGGCAATTTGGCCCAATTCTCTCAAGTTGCCTTGATTATTTCATACGATCCACTTTTGTCAACTTTGCCCGATTAGGTCAATGTGGCCCAATTAGTTCATCTCGACTCGATTTGGTCAACTTTGCCTAAATAAGTCAGTCTGGCCCAATTAGGTCCTGTTGGTCCAATTCACTCAATTTACCCCGAATACCTCATATATTCCAATGAATGACAACTTCCCCCAACTAACTCAATTTTTAGTGATATGTCAATTTTAGATTGGTTGACAGTGTAAAAATCTTTACACTGTCAGTGCATATTAATTAACTCCATGTTTTAATTGGTTTTTATAGTTTAATCTTGTTATCTTAACCGTGTTTGTTATATTATTAATACTTTAAAACTTTATATGAAGAATATTCTTAAGCGAATAATGTAGCACCCATTAAAATGCATTTAAATATTAGAATAATTCATTTTAAGATTAAATTAATTAAATACTATTTAAGCCATAAATATTAACAAAAAACAATTAAAACTTTTGAATATATTTTTAAATAATACAAAAGTGGGGAATCAATGAACCAACATTCCACTTAACTTGTGAATAAAAATATATGCACATACATAACTTGTGAACCAAAATATATGCACATATTTTTAACTTGTGAATAAAAATATATGCAAATAAAGCAGAGGACAATTGGCAGTGCATTAAGCTTTTCTTGCAGGTAGCTCGGAGCATCCATGAGCTGGCAATCGACTTCAGCCACAGTTTACTTGATGATGGAAGATATTTCTTCAAAGCTAAATTTTATAGTTACTCTCCCAGACTCCAGGTGCATAAAGAGAAAGTCATATGTCTCTTTCAAGATGATCGAGCTAAATATAGGGCTGTTGTTTCAAATTGTATGAGTTTTTTGTCATCTTATATTTCCAACTTTTTGGTAGAGTTTGATAGGAGGAAAGTCCATATAGTTGCTCACTCTCTGTTCTCAGTGGAAAAACGAGTGAATTTTTCTTTATTAGATTTAAAAAGGCATCATCTTAGAGTCTGTTCTAAATAGGTGTTGGGCCGACTTTAGTTAAAATATAAATTTTGAAGTTAATTTTTAGATATAATAATAATAATAATAATAATAATAATAATAATAATAATAATAATAATAATAATAATAATAGACAATAAGTTAGGGTTGGAGACCTGTTACACTGATATTACAAATTTACAATCATGAAAACATTTAAATGTTTAAAAAGAAGACAACGTGTCTTCCAAAATCAAATTAAAAAATCAAAAAAGAAAAAAGAAAAAGACAACGTGAAGATTTGAAAAAGAAGAAGACAACGTGAATTATTATACGAGGAATATTAGTATCACATTCTTAACACACTTTTTATTATTGGATGGATTTCATGTGGGATCATATGTTTTGGTGGATCGCACATGAAATCCATCCAATAATAGAAAGTGTGTTGAGGAGAAGTGTGATAAAAAGTGTGATGCTAGTATTTTTTTATTATATATTATGAATAGGCGTAAAATTAAAGCCACAGGAGAAGTTGGAAAAAATTATTCAAAAAAAGGTTGAAACAAAATCGGGGATTATGAGCTGGAGGCATGAACAGTTGATGTGGTACATTCATTTAATATATTGTTAACCGGGTACAAAGCTGGAACCGGCTGGTTAAAAAAATGCTAATATGAAAATTGTCCATAGTTTACTGGATACCGCCTGTGCAAGTCATTTTTTTCTGGAGGATGTAAACTCAACTCATGAGAGTGAGGATTAAAGAATTGCCCCCTTCAAACTTTTATCCTCAACGTCAACCTCATCCCTTGTTCATCAAAACACCAAGATTCAAATCACAAACATTTAACATGGATGGTTTTCGACCCACCAACCACGCAGAAGCGGAACTGCTTGTTATGTTTTTTGATAGATGAGTTGGAAGGACAACTTGAGCAATCATAGATTAACCACTTGTTATCTGCTTCAGACCCAATATTCTTGGTAGGTTATCCTCACAGATTAACAATGTGTTTGGGAAAACTGGAAAAAAAAATTATGCTGATAATCAATTTTTGTATAATTGATTTTAATCAGAATATGTTTTTGTTTGGGTTTCTTTGCTGAAAAATGATTTTAAGATAATCTATTTCGTTTGGATTGTGCAAAAAAATCACTTTTATATAGTGAATTACGAAAAATGTTATGAAGTTATTTGTGTAATTTAATAATATTTGTTTAGAAGTTAGTTTTGTAGGGATAAATAGGAGAAAAAGGAGTATCAATTTAAGCATAATAAAAAAAACGCATTTCAACATTTCATCTAACAGTTCTTCATCTTTGCTGGCCACAAAACAATTTTTTTTTTGTTAAAAAAGCTTTTTTAAAAAAATAATCTGCTTACTCAAATATAACAAATTATTCACAAAATAACTTATTAAATGAAAAACAGTTGAATGGGAAATAATTAATGTTTCCCAAACAAGCACTAAGAAGATGAAGTATTTGAGAGAGGATTGGATCGTGATCACATTGAGGAGTTACTGGTTTTTCCTACATTCCTTAGGTACAAATTTGATGAGAAAATTAAGCATAGGCATGAAATATAAAAGAGTATAAGGGGGTGATTAATTTTCCTTTTGCTTCCATTTTTGCTGCCCCATTTGTTTCATTTTATTTCTTATTCCTCGAGGCCTCTGCTACTTCCTTAGCACTAGACAACGAATAGAAAGGGAGAGAATCATTTTATAATTGAGCTACCCCACTACCAGTTTTAATGTTAATACTACCAGTTTTAATGTTAATCATCATAATTTTCTCCTTTGATAGGGTTTGAACCCTGGACCTCCAACTCCATATATCCTTAGTTTAAACCAATTGAGCTACCCCACCAGTTGATGCACTTCAAGAAGAGTCTAGTTTAGTGACTAACGTTAGCGACCAGCAACGCGTTGGTCAACATTTACGATCGAACTTGCGACTGATTAGGTGAATAAGAAAAAATCATATTGGTTTTTATTTTAGCTAAGAGGTGAATTTGAAGTCAACATATTTTGACTATTTTGTGATCGACTTAGTGGTCATTCTGTGGTCTCTAAATAGTAGTCGCTAACGCGGTCGCTAAAGGACCATATAATTTATTTTTCATAATTTAGGGATCAATTATAGATTAGTCGCTCTAAATAATGATAATTGAACATCAACTTCCACCACTTAGCATATGATATATGCCTATTGATTTGTTAGTGGTAAATTGACCACCCAATCTCTTACACATATTTTTATTTCAATTTGAGTTAAATTGACCACCTAACTGGGCCAAGAAATTCGACCATTCCATCTCACTAAACAACGTCATTCATTCATTTTATTTCACATAAGATCAAACTTCATACTTTCTTAAGAACTCTCAAAAACCTCTATTCTCTCTCCTCATTCCTTGCTCACGGTCAAGTGGAGAAATCCACTCTCCAAATTGCTTTGTAGGAACCAAAGTGGTTTTAGTTAAATAATCTCTTATGTTTTGATGCTAACAAAAGGATTAAATTTGTATGGCAAAGTTATGTTAAAGACTAAATCATCTACTCTAGCGTGTAGGACTGTTTTTAGTATCGCTAGACGAGGGAACTGATTTAAACTCCCTTAGAATTGCTTGAGAAGCATATCGGGTCCAAGTTTTTACTCGCTAGACGCGCCTTCAAAGGCATATGGTAAAATGTAGCTAAGATAAAAGGCACTAGACGAGTGTCTAAATTTACCTCTGTTAGAAGCAGTAGACAAGCTATTAAAATCTATAAAAAAAAAAATTAGCAAGTCCAAAGACTTGTAACTAGACGAGTAGTTAACTGGACTAGTTGATAAAAATGGAACTAAGTTAGTCAACTGGGCGCCAAGTTAGTAGACTACCTAGTTGCTATTCATAGTTAAAATAATGTGTGTCCAAAGGCATAATGGATTTGAACCCGTCTACTCAAGCGAATTTATTTCAAATGATTGTTTATTTAATACGAATGTATCTATGTCATTTACTTGTGTTAGTTGAATTATTTATAACTTTGTTTCTTGGTAAAAGAAACATAGTACCATAAAAAACACAAAACTTTGTACTCTGACACTCAAGCTGCTGTAAAGTTGAATATAGTACAAAGAAGGAAAGTCAGAAAGCAACTTTCGGTACAACAGAGACAATACCACATTGAGCATTTCTGATAACCAAGAGCTCATTTCGCAGAAAGCATATCAAGTTATCAGAACTCAACGGATCTCAGCATTAAATGTTATCTCTAAACGGACATTTCTAAAAGACTGTTGAAGAAGATGAGAGCTTAAGCTGAAGACCTTCTATAAATACTGGACGACCCCAGTAAAGAAGATAATTGAAGCTCTAATATTCAATAGTGCCAAAACTCTGATCAAAGTTCTTTCGAGTACTTTCATTGTAATCTCATCTAATCTTAAACTTTCATACTTTCACACATAGTCAGCTTGTAAGATCAATCTTTAAATCTTAGTTAGAGTTAGAGCCTGAAAAGGCTTGGTTGAAAAAGAATACTTGCAAGCCTTAAGAGGTGTTGAATACTTGTTGTTGTAAGCCTGAAGAGGTGTTGAATACTTGTAAGCTATTGGATTATAGTGGAGAAAACCTTCAAGTATAAGGGACTGGACGTAGCTCTTGATTGGAAAAAAGTGGACCAGGATAAATCAACTGTGTGAATCTTCTATCCCTATCTTTTTTACAGTTTTTGTTTATACTAATTGTATGGATTTGGATTTGAGTTTGTTAACTCTTTTGGAAAGTTATTTCTTTTTCTGCTTGCAAAAAGGTTTTAAGAAAAGGATCTTCGAAAAACTGTTAAGAAACACAATTCAACCATCCCTTCTTGTGTTTCCTTGTGTCAACTTCATGCTTTTCTTCTCCTGAATACTTGATCTTACTTCTCTACTTCCATTCTCAAGGATCATTCAAGAACTTGAACTTATTCATTATCACTAAGATTAAGTTTTCGACTATAGTACTGACGGGTGTCGAAACCATCAACATTATAAAAACTAAATTATAACCCCATTCGTAGCAAGGGTGTCAACCCGAATCGTTTCTCAATTGACCAACTTAGAAATTCAATCAAATTAAGCAAGTAAATTAAACGGTTGGGGGTTTTGCAAGTTTGCAAGCATGAAAATAACAAGACAAAAACTATTAAAATTGGAAATAGTGGTATAAAAACAACAAATCCAAGGGAATGATAATTATCGGGTTTAATTAATCCTTAACTACAAGTGAACATCATGTTAATTCCACTCTTGATTTTGAATTACAACAAGAAGCCTCGCCATAATCCATAATTTCACTACTAGGAAGGCTTCTAGAATGAAGATTAATCAAGGTGAATGAGTTAAGCAACCATCAAACTAAGATTAAAGTTAAAAACCGGAATTAAATCAAGGTAGACATTACATCAAACACCTTGAATGAAACATCTAGATTCTGATTTCTATCTTTAAAAATGAGTTAATGAAGCCAATAACACATACATTCAAGACTCGACTTTATTTAAGCAAATAAAATTAAAATCAAGAATCAAAGATAAGAAAAACAATGAAAAACGAAATTAACCATGAATAAACAAAATAGAGCACGATTTTGTAAATCAAATCTCAATAATGTCTACACCCGAGGATAAGAGAGTTTAGCCCTCCATTGCTGTGGAGGAACAACTCACAAAATGAAAATTACAAAGAAGCAAAGTGGAAAACCTAAAAATGGAGAAGAAAATGGAGAAAACTCTTCAATTCCGTGTCTAGTCTATTCTGCTATGTTCTGAGCATAAAAAAAAATCCCAAATGAAAACAAATTAAACATTCCCAAATGTGTCCCTTTGGCCAAGCTGCAAGTGGTACAAAATTTTCTCCAATCAGGCAAAAATTGAGAGAGTTAAACCCAATAAACTTCAGGATCCGAGCAATGTTATCCAAGTCAATTAGCATCATCAAAAAAATATTTCATGGCTAAGTGATCTTCATAAAAGTAATAGCCTAATGTGTTATATTAAAAATGGTCTTGGTCCCAAGTGAATTGGACATCTGTAGCTCCAGTTATGGCCTAAATACTGCTTCATATTCAGACTCACGCAACAAAATCTCTGGTCTCACTTTCAGATCTGATTTGGCCATTTAATCATCCGAATTGGATCTCGAGATCTTCATGAAAGTTGTAGATAATTCTCTTAGATTTTTTATAAGATTAAAATAATTTTTTTTTTAGAATCTGCAGTCAAAGTTATGCACAAAATACAGAAACAATGTCATATTTCCAATAATGCTAAAAAATGCAATTAAGCCCAATTTCGTCCCAAAGTCATGGAATACACCGAAGACCCATCAATTAAAGCTCAAGAAATGTTTAAAAATAATGAAAAATGAAAGTAACCATGAATAAAAAAATAGAGCAAGGTTTCGTAAATCAAACCTCAATGATGTCTACACTCAAGTATTGATTTAAGAGAACAAAATGACAAAGAAGCAAAGCGAAAAACCTAAAAATAGAGAAGAAAATGGAGAAAACTCTTCAATTGTGTCTGGTCTGTTTTGTTATGTTTCTGAGTATAAAATACCATAAATGAATAAATTAAACAATCTCAAACGTGTCCTGTTGGCCCGGCTGGAAGTGGACACCAAGTTTGCTCTATTTGGGCCAAAATTGAGAGAGTTAAGCCCCATAAACTTCAGGATCCTAGCAGTGTTTTCTAAGTCAATTAAAATCATCAAAACAACAATTTATGGATAATTTTTCTTCATGAAAGTTGTATCCTAATGTGTTATCTTCAAAATGGTCTTGGTCCCAAGTGAATTGGACATCTTTAGCTCAAGTTATGACCCAAACACGGCTCCTTATTCAGATTCACGCAACATCATCTCTAGTCTCACTTTCATATCTGGTTTGGCCCTTTAATCATCAGAACTGGATATTGAACTCTAAATGAAAGTTGTATATAATAATCTTATCTTTCCTAAAAAATTAAGATCACATTTTTTCAATATCTACAACCAAAGTTATGCTCAAAATACAGAAGCAATGTCATAATGTCAATAATGCTGAAAAATGTAATTGTGCACAATTTCGACTCGAAGTTATGAAATGCACTCCAAGACCCATCAATTAAGCTTAAATGATGTTTAAGAACAACAAGTATGAAGGTTAATTAATATGTCAAAATTATGTTCATCGAGTATCCTACCTATTTCCTATCCATTGGGATCCTAAATTTTTCTTTTGATATGTAAAAATGCGCAATAACTTAGGTTAAGGTGGAAACTTTGTCTTAGAAGGGTCTCATTCAACTTTGCCAAAAGGTTATTAATAAAGGCAAACAATACTTTAATCATATACGGAGATTTACGCCATAGATTTGTAGTTTTCTTTGTTTTTCTCTTTTTAACACAATGATATATTTAAAATTTTAAACCAAATCTGCTCCTTTTCGGCTATCTTTCTGATTTTCTTCCCTTTGGGTCTACAACCTTAAATATTTTATTTTGGACTAGGAATATCTCAAACCTCTTCTTTTTCGAAGTTGGAGACACTGTTAACAACTAATTATGCAGGTTTATTAATTCACACCTAACTTACTACCTTAATTATAATTAAGAATTATAGAAATGATGATACCTGGCTTATGTTCTCGTGTTTGATATCCTTGAGACAGTGTCGTGTCATGTAACTAGTTATATTATTTGCGTGGATTGTCGGTTAGATCTTGTCCCTAAACTATAATTATTTATCTTCTTCATGCCTGAGAGTAATCTCCGAAATCTTGGGGTTTTCTAGCTTATAACTGGAACTTTTCGATGTGTGTCTAACAGGCATTGGTGTAGACAAATTTGGTACACTGTCTAAAAATTTGTTAGCTTTTGGTTGTGAGGTGTGATCAATATAATACTTCCAACGAACTTTGAATAATAAGCGAAATTCAAATTAGATTATTTGTTCCAAGGAGATTTCTTCAACACTTTTTAGGATTATTCCTAGATTCGAGATCAAATTAAGCTAGCGCCATAGAAAGAATTGGTATCACCATTTTAAGGAAATCGTGCACATTATATTTAATCACCACCACCAATTTTTACTACTACTATTGGTAAGAACTACATTCCTTTCTAAATATATTGATATAACGAAAAGCACCCAGATTGCTTATCAAATATATATAACTACATACGATGCTTGTGTACCACCTGGCTCTTTGATGGGGATGAAGTCTTCCTATTCAATTTTGGTGTACCACACCAAAATGCTTATAAATATAAAAATTTGAGGGACCTCAAGAGTTTTCTACATGCATCAGGTTTTATAATAATTTTGTAATAATACTTATAAATATAACGAAGTGTTGAATTGACATATGTATCGTCGGTATAAGGTTTTGAGTTTAATTTATATATACTGTCAGTGTAAAAGAGTTTTATAGAGACATCAAATAATATCTTAACAAATCAATATATCATTGTTATTTCTCTTTCTTAGTTATCAAAATAAAAACACAGTGTCAAAATACACTGACTGTGCATGCTCATTTAATTCTAAAGTTTTTATACTATCAATTAATCATAAATTATTATATAAGTGAATTTTAAGATAGTTAGAATAAGAGTTAAATATTTTTAATGAAGTGACAATTTTGATTGGATAACAATGTAAAAAAAAAAAAATTCATTGCATTACATACTAATCAAAAACTTTTTTTTTTTTTGGATAGATACTAATCAAATGATTCAAATCCATTAAAGAAAGAGAGAAGAACCACTGCATATATATCCTGTCAAATAAAAAAGAGTAATGATATTTAAACATATTTCCAGACATCGACACTTATATTTATACTATCCTATATTTATTTATCATATTTTCTCTCTCCTAAACCTTTCAAAAACTATCAAAGTTGTATAAAATACGGTGTCAAGATTTATGATATCTCAAAATATGTTCAAATATCATTTCTCAATTAAAAAAAACTACTGCATATACTCCCTCCGGTCTCTATTGTAAGCAAAAATTAAATAGGACATACACATATTAAGATAGTTAGTTGATCTCATTTAAAACAGTCATTGGGAATAAAAAATTAAGTTTGTTACCTAAATTACCCTTCTTCTTATTTATTAAGCTTATGTTATTAAGAATAAAAGGAGTCATTGGAAAACAAAATTTATATTAAATGAAGGGTATTTTGAGAATAACTTCATTAAATGAGAAGAAAGTAGTTGAAATTTGCTTATATTTTGAACCAAAAAATTTGGAAATTTTTGCTTACATTTTGGACAGGAGGGAGTATATGTGAACAGAAAAGGACATTGTACTAAGTGGCAGTAAAATAAATCCAGATTCCCCAGATGAAATCGGGTGCTTCACATTGGTCCAATTTAAAGAGATAATAAAAATATTCAAAAAAAAATGTCGCGATTTCATTTTGTGATTTCCCAGAAAATTGTTATGCGATTATCATCATCATGATCATTGAAGATTTATTTATTATTTTATATTGATTGGATTGGCGTATAAAGTGCCACCAACCAATTATCCGTCATTCTTACTTTCCTTTTCTATGTTTTCATTTAATATATTTAATATTTAATATATGATGCATTTTGTAGTGTACTAAAAGATTTGGACAATTTGCTTAAAAAAAGAATTTTGGACAAGCATTTTAAGAGATGTGATATACCATACATGATCAGAGCTGTCTATTTGGTTGGGCTGGGCCGTCCATTAGGGTCAGCCTCCTATAGATGGGACCAATTTTATTTTGGATGGTTAATTTACTAATGAAGATGCTACCTACACCCTCACACATGGACATCCACTCCTACAAGACTTTTAAAACTTATTTTATCACTAAGTTACTCTTAATAAACCTATCTACTCTAATTACTTGGTAAAAATCACCACTCACCCCTTCTTCTCTCTCATCTCCCTCCATCCCCTCCATAATTTGAAAAGTAATGGTTAAGGCTATTGTGACTTGTGAGACTGCAGTCTTCTTTGTTGTTCCCAGGTGTGCTGCACGTCTCTTTTTTTTTTTTTTTTTTTCGTTTTTTCTATACCTTCCGGCATTTAATTTCCGGATTCAAAAACCAAGTGTCCGACATTTAATTGCCGGTAAATTTTTAAATTTGAAAAATCAAGCTTCGGCAATTAGTTGTCGAAAGTACAAAAATTTTGTATCCAACAATTAGTTGCCGGATAAGAAACAACTAACCTCCGGCAATCAGTTGTCGGATGTTAGTTGTTTCTTATTCCGGTAACTAAATGCCGAAAGGTTAAAATTCTTAAAAATTGTATTCCGGGAATTAATTGTCGGAAACTCTAAAACATGAAGAAGAAAAAAATTTCCGCATATCCCGACAACTAATTGCCGGTGTGGCAAAATTCTTGAAAATTTATATCCCAGCAACTAATTGCCGGAAAGTCTAAAACATGCAAAAAAATATAATCCCACAATTAGTTGTCGGATGCTTCGTGTTGCATATTCCGGCAACTAATTGTCGATAGGCAAAAAATCTATATAACAGAGGAAAACCCTTGCTTGTATATTGATTTATTCAGAGCACACTCCTCTTGGCCAAGGCCACCTCCACCCCCCCACTATGCACACCAGACAAGATGACTCATTCTTTCCTTTCTAATTCTGCTATTATCAACCAATACCAACATGCTCTCTAATCTTTTTATCACAATACACTTCACATGAAAGCACGGCATGACCACCATGATAACATAATCAATTTCAAAATAACATTCTGTAAGCCAAAATCATTCGGATTTATTTCAATATAATGGCCACCATGTAAAAAAATCTTAATGGAGCTGACTTTAAACATAAACATGCATTCACTTGTTTTAGTAAATGTCAATATGAAAATAGATCGGGCAACAAAAACAAAGAATCAAATGAATTTCAAAACCGGTAACTAGAAAAACACAAAACCAATCATTTCGTCAATTATTTCAACACATCTTTTAATCCTTTTAATTACCAATTAATTTTTTCCAAACCCTAAGCAAAAAACACAAAACCAATTGCTAGAACCAAGAAGGAAAAAGTAAAGATATATATATATATATATATATATATATATATATATATATATATATATATATATATAGAGAGAGAGAGAGAGAGAGAGAGAGAGAGAGAGAGAAGTAAAAAGCTTGCTGGAGAAAGAGACTAAGGCGGCAGTGGGTGACAAAGCAGAAGAGAGGAAAGAGGAGAAGAAAGGGAAGCGGGGGAGAGTGTGAGCAAAAGAGAGGAAAGGAAGAGAGGCTGCATGTACACTAATGAAGAGAGGAAAAGAAGAGATGGCTGGGTGGGGGTGCGCGTACGAAGGAAGGGGGAGGATAGGAAGAGGTTTTGAAATTGATAGGGGTAAAAATGTCATTTAACACAATAAATTTAGATGTGTGGGGGAGTGGATGGCAAATATGTGGAGTGTAGGTAGCAGCTCTCTAATTGCTCCCATTTACTAATCTAATCCTGCCCTCTCCAAGTTGTTGGTTAAATAGGCTGGTCCACTAGCTTTTGTTTAAAAAAAATTGCTTTGCAACTAAAAATATGTACAAATAAAATACGTTCTATATAAAATTTTATTTTCTTACAACATTCTTATATTATTCTTCTATTACATTAACATATTCACATTCAATAGTGTATCATTTACAGTCATCCCAAAAAAAGAAAAGAAAAACAAAGGAGATCATCATGTAAAAAAGTATAGGAGCTCATTACGAAATTCGAGCTAGCGGGTTGGCTAGACCCATTTTGGGCTAGCATGTATTAGATCATTTAATTCACGGGCTGGGTCAGCCCAAACTTAAGAAGATCGGGCTTGAATTGTTTAAAATCATCCCATACTATTGAGTTAATCGGATTGGCCCATCAAGTTTGACTCGTTTTGACACTTATATATGTACATGACCAACTTAAAATTTGACCTTATTTCTTATAGTTTAATTATATTTATATTTAATTTAGACTCTAGAAAAAGTTTTAAAATCTGTCCTTCTAGCTTCTTTTTCAATCATACTCTTGCCACATGGTCTCTAAGTATCATCTCTCACATATTCTCTTCCCTGTATAGATCTAGCTTGCTAGTCCAGCAAGTACTTGCAACAATGTTGATCCTTTATCATCACTAGCCATGCCTACCGTAGCCACCACCACTTCACCACATCTTAATCTCCATCTCACTCTTTTCGCATTCCTTTATTTCTTACTTTAGCTCGAATGTGGAGACCGTTAGATTGCATTTTAAAACCAATTGATGTTAAACGGAGTTGTTCAACATGGATTTGAGGGAGCGGATGTTGAATTTTCAATAGTGACCTTCAATACACTGTCATTAGTCGATTAAGGTTCTTCTTCGATGACTAAGGGAAAAGGCTACGTGACAAAAGAGGTGAGCAAGGCTTCCTACAATGGAAGGCAAAAAAGTAAAATCAAGCTCGAAGTATATGGCTTTCGCCATCCCTGCCAGCTCGAGATCGGCTCCATGGCTTCCGTCAACTGTTGTTGCAAGCTCAACATTGAAATCCATGGCTTTCATCGTCGATCTCTTCAAACTCTCAGCTTTCTCCGAAAGCTAGTTTGGATTTGAGTCCATGATTTCATGCTTTCCTCTAATAGCTAGATTGTACAATGCTCACCCTTTTAAGCGGAGCTCACTCAGGTTTAGAGTAAGGGTGGCAAATGAATGGATTGGGTAATATTTTGTTCGGATTATAATGAATAGATTAAAAACAATCCATTAATCCATTACGATCCATTAAAAATTCATTAAAACAAATCCAATCCATTCATGATCCACTTAATAAAAATCATCCAGCATATCCACGAGCAATTATTTTTTTATAAGGATGGATATCCAATCAATCCTTCAAAATCATTTTAAAAAATTAATTAATCTTTATGACTATATCAAAATATTATCTCTCATCCATCCATAAAAAAAAAATTTAAAATTTAAATAACTTTGAAAATATTCTCTCTCCCTCTATCTCTCATTCCCTATCTCCTCTCCCTCCTCTCTCTATGCTCTCGCCATCTATCTCTTGTTTCCCTCTCTACCCTCTCTGTTGAGACGAGACGTAGAACAATGTTTCCAGATGATAAATGAAGGTTCCTTTCGTCATCCATTTTATATCTGACAAAAGCAAAACAAAGATCCAATAACCATTGTTCTCAAAGATTATCAACGGAAATGTTATAGACCAAGTAATAGAAATTACATATGGGAGCAGAAAAGGAAAGAGTGAAAGAGAAAATAGGGTTATGAGCGTAATTGTAGTGAAGACATCTCTGCCGTCTCACACATATTGGTAGAGAATAGAAGTGTATAAAAATTGATCCACTACTTTTTGATTGTTGGTCCAACAATTTTTTTTAAGTGCATGGGTCATAAATCATCCACACAAGAAAATCTAATCTTATTTTATTTTATTTTATAAATGGATGGATTGTATGGATTTTCTCATGGATGAGCTAGATGGATAATAGATCCATAGATCATTATGCCAACCCTAATTTGGAGCATGTTGAGGTAGCAAGAAGCCATCAAGGTTGATTTAATGGTGGAGTTGATGGAGGTGGAATTTTTGAGAGATGATACTGATCAACAATGATACAAGTGGGATAGAAATTAAGAAGAAGCCATGCCAACTCCTCTTTGATGAGTCACTAGGGATGTTCAAACTTAAAACCCCATTAACGATGAGGACTACTTTGCTAATAATTGAAAGTGTGAGGACCAACTTCAAAATACTTTTAAGGCTAAAATACCATTTTGGTCCCTTAACTTATTTTTTGGTTTCAGTTTAGTCCCTTAACTTTTAAAAGTTTCAATTTGGTCCATTAATTTGTCTCTGCTGACCCAAGTTAGTCCCCTCCGTCAATGAGTTAGTAACGGTATTAACTTTTTGAGGACCAGCTTGAAACTCGTTAATAATTTAAAGGACCAGTTTGAAACTCGTAACAATTTAAAGGCCCAATTTGAAACTCATTCAAAACATAAGGGACTAAGAGTTAACATCGTTACTGACTTTATTGATAGAGAGGACTAACTTGGGTCAATAGAGACAAATTAAGGGACTAAGTTGTAACTTTGAAAAGTTAAGGGACCAAATTGAAACTAAAAAATAAGTTAAGGGACCCAAATGGTATTTTAGCCTATTTTTAATATTGGGACCGGAATTTGAAGACTATAAATTATAGTGTCTAAATTATACTTTAACCTTAATATAATATCTTAATTATCTCACTTGCCAAAATTTACAAGTAAGCTGACAATGATTTTAAGGTTTTATATGACAAAACCTATGTAGCATTTGGTAAGTGTATTAAAATGGGATAGAACAAAACATATGCGTCTGTCCTATATGAACAAAACACGAGGGTCAAAACTGGTATATTTTAGTTTCTATTAAAAGGTAGAATCAAAGAAAACAAAATAATTAGACACACTTTATTCTATTTTGGTAGATCCATGCACCAAATACTGCCTTATTAAAAAGAAATTATCCTTTGTTTGGTGGATTGCGAAATAGTGTTTTTTTCCTCAGCTCAAGTATGATTTTGCATTAGCAACAAGCACGGACGGGTCATGTTGTTGGTCCTAGAGTAGAAAGACCAAAAGAATAAAATACTGAGGAATAGAAATAATCATGCTACCTTTATCATAGGCCATCTCCAATAATTGGTTGGTGCTGATGTGACACCCTTCTATCCTGTATGTTATAAGGCATTTAATATAAAAACAATTAAAATAAACATGCATTTACTAGATAAAATAATACATTTGTCCATGGGTAGAAAAGTCCCACATGAACCAGTTTACAACGCGAAAAATAAACCAAGTTTAAAAACTAATAAACAATTAAAACAATAAAAACGTCCCAACCCGATGTCACAACAGAGCTGGTATAACCATTCCGTACATCACAGAAATACAACCGAAACTAACTATCTAATAAAAGGAAGGCCCTAACTATGAGTGGTGGCTCCTCAGAGTCACTCCTCTCCGGGCTGCTCGTCATCCTCTGCAAAATGCCGATCAGGCCAAACACAAACAAATAAAGGGGAGTAAGATTCATGTAAACATATACAGCATGGAGATAGGAAATAAGGTAAACATACAAACATGGCATCATCATAAGCTTGCATCCGTACATACAAAGCATATATCAAAGTCCAACACTATCATATCAATCAAGTATGTTATGCGATGCAATGCATCAACTACTCCACTACTCCATCTATGCATGTGGATCCAAACTAACTCAGGATGAACGACTTTGGAGTTACATATCCGTATTGGCCATAGAAGCACCAACACCAGCAGTTCACCAAACCTTGGGTGAACCCCATGGATAGCCAATGCATCAAACCGTGGATGCCTCATCACGGGGGGCCTTGGTCACCAAACCTTGGGTGACCTACCGTGGATGGCCGGATCACCGTACTCTCGGGTAATCTCCCCTATGTCGAACCTCCCCCATCAACAACTCCAATGCTATATGCAAATGGCACAACAACAACCAATCTCAACCACCTCCTTGCTCGGGCCATGAAGCTCCCAAAACTTTCAACATCAACGTCAACGTAACCTTAGACCCAAACCGTGGGGTCAAGGCTCCCTTGGCCAATAAGCACCAAGGTTCAACTCAATATGCTTGGGTCAATAAGCACCCAAGACTTTAACATTAACAATACCTTAGACCCAAACCGTGGGGTCAAGGTCCCCTTGGCCATTAAGGACCAAGGTACAACTTGTCAACATGCGGTAACCCAACGGATACCGACTTGCATCTTATTATCTTAATTATCTTAGATAATTATTAACCGGTTGTCTAATCTGCATCTTTGATTAGCTATATCAACTTATCATCATTGGGAAATGGGGTCTGAAACCCCTTAAGTCCTTTAATTCTGTTTCTGTCCAGGAGGGATGAGCACGGTCGTGCTTAAACCCCAGCACGGTCGTGCTCAAACCCCAGCACGGTCGTGCTCAACACGTGAACGGCGTGCTGCCGCTTAAGTGGAGCACGGTGTGCTTCCTATCCAGCACGGTCGTGCTCCTCTGTTGTACGGTCGTGCTTAATGCGCGGCCATTTCCAGAATTCAAACTGGGAGCACGGTCGTGCTCCCTGTTCAGCATGGTCGTGCTCAATGCACGACAGTACTGTTCTGGGCAGAGACTAATACCGAGTTCTTAGCCAAATTTTAGGGTCTTTAATCCTTTATACTTAACACGTTTTTATTAAACCTAATTAACCAATTAATATCTTATCAACATACTGATCATCACAACCACAACATCAATCAACCAAAATCATATTAATAACAACAATTAACATATCATCATGCTCATTAAACAACTATCAAGAACATAGACAATATATTCATGGTACTCGAAACAGTCAACAGCATGTTATCACAATCAATAAAACTGACATGTAAATCATACAATCACATATAACAAACCGGGGTCATGGGAACCCCTTTACCTTACACTATCCCCACTGCCTAATGAGTACACTACCTTTCTCCCTATACCTGGATTGAAGGTTCCTCTAAATGCAAACGTGAGCTCCTAACAGTAAACCAGTTCCTTCCCTTCGAGCGGCTCAATCCAAAAACAAGCCTTGGTTAAACAAAAACACAAAACCCATTAGTTTCCGATTCAAACCATGAAAAGGAAAACACAAGGGAGAGAAACCTTACCTCTAAACTAACACCGATAGACCAAGCTCCCCAAAAGGTTTCCAAAACTCCACTGTATCAATGGATAAAGAGAAATTAGGGAGAAAAGCAAAGGTAGCCACAATATGGTGGCTGCTGCTA
The DNA here is from genome assembly GCA_035048595.1 of Echinosophora koreensis. NCBI lineage: Eukaryota > Viridiplantae > Streptophyta > Magnoliopsida > Fabales > Fabaceae > Echinosophora > Echinosophora koreensis. Next base: position 155,648 of record JAPCYP010000159.1, on the reverse strand, counting down.
CTAAAAATAGGGTTTCACGTAAAACCCTCAGTCTCCGTGCAAAACTATATAGTTTGGACCTGAGCACAGTCGTGCTCACCCTTGAGCACGGTCGTGCTCAACCTAGCGTCATCGAGACGCGGTCAGTACATTGGCCATGGTCATGCTCACTGTTGAGCACGGGCGTGCTCAACTTAAAATTAGAGACACGCTTCTGACTTTAAGCACGAGCGTGCTGGCTAATGAGCATGGGCGTGCTCATGTACCAGAAAGGGACTTTTAAGTCAAAATCCTACCAAGCCCTTAGCCAACAACTCTAGCTTAATAAAACAAGCTTAAGGAAAGCACTTACGAAAAACGGGGTGTTACAGCTGACATTATATATATATATATATTTGAAATTCAAGACTTCATTCAAAGAAAGGGAACAACAACAGTACAAAGTTGAAAGCCTGTAGGGTTTGGGACATATCCTATCCATGTTCTTGAGCCAACATATTTGGCTATTCCTACTAGATTATGAGCTTCAACATTGGATTGTCTGCCTATATAGGTTACCGATACTTCCTCTAAGCTACTCATTAGACATTTACAATCATTGATAATGGGCTCTATAGTAGCTAAACTAATTCTGTCCTTAATACAGTTTACCACAACCGAAGCATCAGAGAAAATGGCTATCTTATGCAATTGTTAGGCAAGGGCTAGTTGGAGACACCATCTGATTCCTAGAGCTTTAGCAAGGATGGGATTAGTTTCAATATCTTTTCTTTTGCAAGCTGCCATGATGACTTCACCTTCTATGTTCTTTGTTATGCAACCCCAAGCAGTGCAGCCACCTGGAAAACACCCTGCATCTACCATCATTATACACCACTCTGGCCAGAAAGTAGACAAGTTTACCAGATTTTGGATCCATCCCTACTACTTCCTTGGGTTTGCTTGATTGAATTCTTGGACAAATTCCACTGCTGCTTGTGCCACCTCCATAGGATTTGCTTCCTTTTGCTTGAAAATAACCTGGTTTCGAGCCTGCCATAGTTTCCATAGGGTAATACAGAAAATTTGGACAATATTTTGTTCCTGATATGTCAACCATTTTAGTAACCATGCATTAAGATCTATATGAGTTGGGGCATGAAGACCTAAGGTGGAAGAGAACCACACTCTTTTAGCAAAGTGGCAATGCTAAATAAATGTTCATCAGTTTCAATGTTCATACAACATAAAGGACAATTTAAATCAATATTCAAACCTCTCTTGCTCAGATTGCTGTGAGTGGGGAGGATGTGCTTAGCCAATCTCCAAAGGAGAAACTCCTGGTTCTATTTGGGACAGGTGAATGTCAAATTTCCTTCCAGAGATTTTTATGAGAGTCATATGATGGGCCTGGTTAGAGACTTGCTTTTTCCTCCCTCATCGCATGATAGGCCGACCTCACCGAGTACTCGCCATCTTTCTCCAGTGCCATATCATTCTATCCTCTGGAAGCCTAAAGGAGATAGGGATGCTAACAATTTGCTGAGCTTCAAACAGAGAGAAACAAGAGAACACAAGTTCCTTCTTCCATTGTTTAGTTTGTTTATCAATCAGCTCAGAAACCAGAGCATTAGAACTCAGGTTTTTAACTAGGCTAAAGACCTTAAAACTAGCTTGTGTTGGGATCCATCTATCTTGCCAAATTCTAATTTTCTCACCATTCCCAATCAACCATCTTGTTCCCTTTAACAACACCTCTCTAGCACCCATAATGCTCCTCCAGGCATAGCTTGGGAGGAATCCTGTTGTGGCCTCCATGAAAGTTCCTCACGGGTGGTACCTGCTCTTAAAGATTTTCCCCATCAAAGTATTTTCACCATTCAAAATTCTCCAGCAGTGTTTCCCAAGGAGAACTTTATTGAAGTCACTGCTGCCTCTGAAGCCCAAGCCTCCCCTATTTTTTGCCCTTGACGTCCTCTCCTAACTCATCCAGTACAGTTTCCTTTCACCATCTTTAGAGCCCCACCAAAACCTTGCCAGCATGGATTCAATATCATTACAACATCCCTCAGGAAGCTTATAGCGACTCATGATATAGTTTGGAATAGCTTGTGCCACTGCTTTGATAAGAACCTCCTTACCCGCTCTAAATAAGTGCTTCTCCTTCCAACCCTTCAGCTTCTTCCAGACTCGATCAATAACAAAGGAGAAAACCTCCTTTTTGGATCTTCCAAACACTACTGGGACCCCCAGGTATTTAGAATGAGACAACACAATCTTAACTCCCATTCTATTACGGATCATTTCTTTTTCTTCATCAAGCACATTTCAACTAAACGATGCCTCGGATTTATCCAAATTGACCATTTGTCTTGAAGCCTTCAGATAGTTGGAAAAGACTTTCATAACATATTCTGCCTCTGTAAGGTTAGCCCTTGAAAAGAGTAGACTATCATCTGTAAACAATAAATGGGATACCTGAGGAGCTTTCCTTGCAACTTTGATTCCATGTATTCTTCTACTTTCCACATCCTTTTTTAGCATACCCGAAAGGACATCCGCACACAAGTTAAAGAGATAGGGGCTGATTGGGTCCCCTTGCCTGAGTCCTCTCTTAGGCCTAAAGCTCCTGCTTGGTTGACCACTAATAAGAATTTGATAGGAGACCGAAGAGATGCATCTAAGGATTAGATTGATAAACTGATCTGGGAAACCCATAAATGTGAGCACCCCTCCGACAAACTCCCATTCAATCCTATCATAAGCCTTGGCATGTCAAGTTTTAAAGCCATCATCCTTTTTTTTTTTTTTTTTACCTTTTTTCTTCTTTTTCATCCAATGGAAGCATTCCATTGCAATTAAAGCATTGTCTGTGGTCAATCTCCTTTTTACAAAAGCACTCTGCTCTTCATCTATGATCTCAGGGAGGATGTGTTTGAGTCTGTTTGCAATTGCCTTTGTCACTATCTTCATCACCACATTGCACAAACTGATCGGTCTGAACTCTTTAGGGGAGTAAGGGTTTTTTCCTTTTGGAATTAAAACAATAAATGTCTTGTTTATATCATCAGGGGCCCTTTCCAAATTAGGAATTTCCAGAACCAATTCATGCACATCCCTGCCCACTATATGCCAATATTTTTTTTTATAGAAGAGGGCGGGTAGACCATCAGGGCCTGGGGACTTCAATGGATGCATCTGGTTTACTGCTTCAATAACTTCTTTTCTTGTGAACAGAGCAGAACACCAACTTTTGTGATTTTCCAAGAGCTTACATTTGACAACTTCATAAGTCCTGGCAATATCTGAAGGTTGGGATGATGATAAAAGATCTGAGAAGTATGCAATAAGGAGTCTCTAAATATTTTCTTCTCCATGCCACCATACCCCATCTTCATCCTTCAGCTTCTTAATCTTGTTAACCTGCCTTCTTTGACTTGCTTTTCCATCGAAAAACTTGGTATTTTTGTCCCCTTCTTTCAACCACACTGCACGACTTCACTGCCTCCATATGATTTCTTCAGTTTGGAGCAATTTCGTGTAACACCCTGTTTTTCACTGTTTTAAATAACAGAAATACATATGAATATGTTTATATGTTTATTTACGTTTTAGAAAATTATTTTAAATAAACGGAGTTTACCACTCAATTCTACTTGAACGTAGAAAGCTATAATTAAAATTTAGGTTGAAAAGTCAGGCGAAACCCGGCCTGCGAATTTCACTGACAGTATATTTATACTGATCAAAAGACCTAATTTTAATTCACGAACGAAAAAATTAAGGTTTTTATTTTATTTTCTATGATTGTGTATTTTTAGAATTATTTCATTAAAAGTGAAATAATATACGTTTTACGGACGTTATATTCAATCGGGTGAACGACGGAGCTGATTACGGGACTCGATAAGTCGATAAACCCTATATTCTCTTAGGAATAAGTCATCCATGTGAGAGGTTTAATGTGGCTTAGGGTTATGTTAGCAATTTTTAACAATTGCATTTTTATCCTTAAACTTTATATTAATTACAGTTTGGTCCCTAAACTAATTTCCATGATACACTAAGTGAAGTGGGCCAATTTCTTGCCATTCAAACCCATTAAGGGCTGCGTCCTAGAGCCCAATTTCATGGCCAAGGATTCATTTCCATGAAGCATATTCTAGTCTTAAACTTTCCTATGTCTTCATTATACCTTAAGCTATTTCCAACTTCAAAATCAATTGGACTTGGGCTTTCTTAGCCCAAAAATTGCGCATGGCCCATGGCCTTTTGGTTTACTCATAAATTCATGAGGCAACTAGATCATTCCACACAAATCTTGAGCTTACTATCATCTTCTCCATTTCTCTCCATTCTTCTTTTCTCTCTTAAGCTTTCATTGTTGATTTGTGAAGGAGCTTGGTGATTCTTGCACATTTCTTCATTTCCAAGAGGTGATTCATGTTCCTCATCATCTTTAAGCTATTGTTTCTTCAATTCATTTCTTGTTTTAAAGCTTATTTCATGATGTTCATCTTAGTTGTTCTTAACTTTGATAAATCATAGAAAATCATAGAAAAATCCTAAAAATGTGAAACCAATTTCTATGTTCCTATTATCATCACTTCTATCATAATCCAAGAGTAAGTTGAAAACCAAAATTTCCTCCCCTAATTTGTAGTCAAGGCCGAACCTTAGGGAAAAAGGGGTGGAGGAGTCTTTGTTCAAATGTTAGAAAATGATCATGTATTTTATTCTTCTAGCATGAATTCATATGGAATCCAAGATATGTTATCAAACCAAAATCTCTTGCCATATTTTTGTCTTAAGGCCGAATCTAGGTTTTTAGGAGTTAGGAAGTTTTTGATTCAAACTTTGTTGATTTATCATCAATCCATTGTCTTAAGTAATTAGGATCATTAATCCAATGTTTTAGGCAATTATAGAAATTTTTAGCCACTAAACCCTATGGAGGCCGTGACCTATTATAGAGAATTAGGAGATTTTAATTATTTGATTAGTAATTATTTGATTGTGATTGATGAAGGTTTAGGGAATCGATTGTGTACATGAGACCGGACTTTCGACAAAGTTCATTTAAACTGCTGAAAAATCTTCGAGAGGTAAGAGGGGATTACCTGAGGGATTTATTCGGTGGCTATATGCTATCAAATGTTTGTCTATAATTATTTATCTGTTGGTATTTATTTAAGTTGTTTAAGTTATGTTATTTTTATCTGTGATAGTTTAATTGCATTTAAATTGTTTATCTGCAATTATATTATAATGTGTTGTGATGCATGATCTGCCTGGGAATATTTCTGTGATATTATTGTTGATTGTTGTTTGAGAAGCCTGACAGTGGTCAGTGCCCAATTCAATTAATCGGATAAAAGCTTTAAGAAGCTTTATAAATTATATTCAATGTTTTAACGGTAAAATATTGGAATATAATATTAATGGAAATTTTTATTTGGGAAATTTTTTGGAAAATATCATTATTTTAATGATTTATCGCTGTAAGAGTGAATTATGAGTCACAGTGAGGGCATAACCGTGAAATTATTTTTGTACTGCTGATTTTTACGTAAGAAATTCCGTAATATTATAAAAAGTTACTTTATGAAAATAATTGTTGAAAATAATTTAATTATATTTTAGAAAATTGTTTAAGTGGAAAATGCTAAGTTTTGGCTTAAATGACTTTAAAAATGTTAATTGACGGCAAATTGGAAAAGTATCGACGGCAAGTATTTCGAAAACAGCAGTACGTATTTTAAATAAGTTTAAGCCTCAAGTGACTCATCTTTGTGAAAACTAAGTATTAGTATTTAATGATTTTATTAAAGAATTTCTCATTTGAAAAGATTTTCCAAAATCAAGTTTAACTCAACAGTGTTAAAAGTGGTGTTGAACTTAGTAACCGAAACGTCGGGGTACTAAGGTTCGTTGTGTTATGGACTTGGGGTCCTTTGGACTTTGAGGTCCTGTAGACTTGGTGTCTACTATATACGTGGTGTATGCTGTGTTAAAACATTGAAGATTTTTTTCTATTACCACGAACCTATGACTGGTGCATCGGTCTAGAGGTTTCAAGATTGAGCACTCGGACTTTGAGGTTCTGTGTTATTAATGAAAGTTTTAAAGATGTTTAAAACTATGTTAGTCGTAAGCCATTTTGAGCTTCGGCAAAGAAAGATTGAACACAAAGAAAAGTGTTAAGAGCAAAGTGTTTTGCATGCATTTGGAAGACGTGCCCGCGGTTCTATGTGTGATTACCTTGCGGCGTCAGGTATTTCATGCTACGATTTTCTTCATTGTACCCTGTTGGACAATGAAACCCCATTTACGGTTTTATCACTGTGCCTCGGTGTTGGACAGTGTGCAATGGGTTTTGGCTGCGTGCCTTTATGCCATGGGATGGCAATCAAGCCTGATCAACTCACCACGTGTTGAGATATCTCATGAGATTAAGTGCGAATTTAGATGATGTGTATGAAGTGTTCATGCATAGTTTTTCCAATGATGATGTTTGGGGCGTGAAACCCATTGATAAACTACTTGCTTGAAGATGAATGCTTATGTTTGTATAACATGTATATGTGTATGTGTTTTCTGTTGTGTCAAGTATGTAGTTGTCGAGTAAAATCCATATATTGGTTTCTCACTCTTGCATGTTTTATTTGTGGTTCTCTACCTGTGCATATATATTTACATCTGAGATTAGATGGACCCGGATATGCCTCTAGTACATTCGAGGCTGCGTTCGATCATGTTTGATGGCGCACATCATGGTGGTGATTGGGAGATAAACCCTAGGGCATTCAGCGTCACCTATTACTGCCCTAGTAGAGAGGTTGTCGGCACGGTAGAGGCAGGACCGCAGCAGAGGACGCATGTTGTGGAGACTGTTGAGGTATCTCTACCTCCAGTGTGGCTATACATACAGTACTTGGCTGAGCACGGGTTACTTGACATGCCACCTCAGCCGATTCAGCCGCTTCAGATAGCAGGACCAGTAGTACCTCCTGTTGAGGTATTTTTGGACGAGGTCGAGGAGGACCCAGATGAGTACTTTGAAGATGATCATGAGTTCCACCCTCCTACTGTTGATGATGATGATTCTCCCGACGAGGGAACGGGAGCAGAGGTATCTTCATCAGATACATCTGCTGTAGGTGGGGTTGATCATCTTGATCTCCCCAATGGTTTTCATTAGCTTGACCAGCTATAGGTATAGTTTCTGGGGTAGCGAGTCTTGTCAGTTTTTGATCTGGCTACTGAGAGCCATTAGTTTTTGTATGGTTCTAGACTGCTCGTTCCTTTATATGTATATGTCTTTATTTTCTTTACTTAGTTTGATGGAGAATGGCCTATACTTATGAGGGCCCTTTTGTGATCTCCTATTAGCGATGTAGTGTGTATTTAACTAATGATGCATATATATAGATATATATACGGTTGTTATGTCCTCAATGTTTTTTTTTAAAAAAAATTTATCACCATTTTCGCGATAAAACGTTTACTATAAAGTTTATTTTCCGAAAGTAACCAGCGTATAATAATTTAATTTTCCGCTTTTGGGTAACTATGTGATGACCCTAGAAGGCGTGTCGCATTTGTGGTATCAGAGCTGGTCGAGTCTTTCGGGAATGTTGGGAAATAGATCTGTTATGTCTATGTTGTGTGATCTCTGACTTAGACTTGTTTTAATTACTTCTTAAAAGTAATGTGTGGTAATGAGTAAGTTTACGTTTCAGTTTCTGGTTGGTTTAACTGATTGTGGCTTGTAGGTCAGTTATGGAATCAGTTGTTGAACCAGAAGTTGGACATGGACATGGACGCGGCCGCGGAAGAGGCCATAGAGGCGGTCGTGTTGGCAGTCGTGGTAACATGAATGAAGGGTATGAAGAAGGAGTGGATTATGCGGCTTAGGCGATGGAAAACGTGGCAGCGGCGATTGCAAATCAAACTGCATCTATGAATGCTCAGAATCTGCAAGCTGCGGAAGGCAAGGCTCTGATTGCGTTTCCAAGCCAAAATCCTTCACAGTTTGGTGTGAATGCTGATCATGAGAAGGCTGATTTGTGGATTCAGGAGCTGGAGAAAATCTTTGAGTTGGTGGTCACGCCAGCAGAAGTTAGGGTTACCTATGCTGCTTTCCTACTGATAGAAGATACAGAGTATTGGTGGAGAGGTGCCAGGCAACTGTTAGAAGCTGATCATCATGACATTACCTGGAACATTTTTCCAACTGAATTCATGGACAAGTATTTTCTGGAGAGCATAAGGATTGAGAAAGAACAACAATTTCTGGGGTTACAACAGCGAGAATTATCTGTGGGGGAGTATGTGGCGAAGTTTGAGTCACTTGACAAATACTTCCATTTCTTTCAAGCTCAACCGAATAAAAGCTGGAAGTGTGAGAGGTTTGAGGTCGGACTGTGATTTGAGATTAAGGAATCTGTTTTACCTCTGCAACTTTGTAATTTTCAAGCTCTAGTTGAAATGAGTCGTAAGATCGAACAAATGAGGAAAGGAAAGGATAATAGGGGGAATGTTGGTGGACCCTCTCATTTCAAGAACCAAAACCATAATTGAAAAGGAAAACAAAGTCAGAAGAAACCTTATTTCCGTCCACAGGGAAATAACCAGAATCGACAATAATACCATTGGAATTTTGCTGCATCGGGGAGTGGAGGCCAAAGGAATCAAAATCAAGGCCAGATTAGGAGATGTTTTAACTGTGGAGATACAAGGCACATGTTGGATGCTTGCCCAGTGCGGGGAGCAAAATGTTTTAATTGTGATCAAGCGGGACACTTGGTGAAGGACTGCAATGCGCCTAAGCGTGGACCGACTGTCAATAACGCCAGAACAAATAAACCAACGGCCAAGGGGAGAGTGTATACGATGAGTGGAGCTGAGGCTTCAAACTCTGACAATCTCATATAAGGTAAGTATGACTTAAACGGTAATCTTTTAACTGTACTTTTTGATTCGAGTGCGACGCATTCTTTTATCTCGATGGATTGTGTGAAACTGCTGAAATTGCCTGTTTCTTCTTTGTCATGTGATCTTATTGTTTCAACTCCTACTGCTAAGCCAGTATTAGTCATTTCTATTTGCTTGAATTGTCCTATCATTATTCAGGATAAACATTTTCTTGTTAACCTGATCTGTTTGCCTTTAATACAGTTAGATGTAATTTTAGGCATAGATTGGTTGTTTTCCAACCATATCGTAATAGACTGTGCACATAAAACTTTAGTTTTTCCTACGGATGAGATTTCTGGATTTTTAATTGCTAATCAAGTAAAAGCTTCTTTAAAAGAGGGAGCGCAAGGATACATATTATTATTTTCCTTAGACGTTAAAAGTGAGTTAGACTTGCAGTGTATACCCGTTGTCAACGAGTTTCTGGAGGTTTTTCCTGAAGATGTACCTGGACTACCACCTGTTCGGGAGATTGAGTTCGCGATTGATCTGGTTCCAGGCACTGGACCAATATCGATAGCACCATATCGAATATCGCCATTAGAACTTGAGGACTTAAGAGAACAATTAGTGGAGCTGATGAGAAAGGAGTTCATTAGACCTAGTGTATCGCCGTGGGGAGCTCCAGTTTTGCTCGTGAAAAAGAAAGATGGAACTTCTCGTTTATGCACAGATTTTCGTCAATTGAATAAAGTAACGATTAAAAATAAGTATCCGCTTCCAAGAATAGATGACTTAATGGATCAATTACGTGGAGCAGTCATTTTCCTGAAGATAGATTTACGTTCGGGCTATCACCAAATTCGCGTGAAGGCGGAGGATGTTCCTAAAACAGCGTTTTGAACACGCTACAGGCATTACGAGTACCTTGGGATGCCATTTGGAGTGACGAATGCTCCATCTATATTCATGGATTACATGAATAGGATTTTTCGTCCTTACTTAGATCAGTTTGTCGTTGTTTTTATAGACAATATTCTAATATATTCTCCCAGTAAAGAAAAACATGTTGAACATCTCAGCGTGGTTCTCCAAATTTTAAAGGAGAAAAATCTTTACGCGAAACCTGAAAAGTGTGAATTTTGGTTAGACCAAGTTCAATTTCTAGGACATGTATTCTCGAGTGATGGAATTACCGTAGATTCGTCAAAAGTTGAGGTTGTTTTACAGTAGGAAAGGCCCAAGACTGTAACAGAGATTCGTAGTTTTGTGGGTTTAACTGATACTATAGAAGATTCATCGAGGGATTTTCTAAAATAGTAGGACCACTTACCCAATTAACTCGAAAAGATCAAGTGTTTATATGGACTGAAGCATGTGAAGGAAAGTTTTCAAGAGTTAAAACGAAGGTTGACTGTAATTATTTATTTGATTATGTTTTGATGATTGACAAACACACTAACATTAAGCATGTAGGACAAAAATAAAATATTATTTATAAGCATTCAGGTACTCAAAGGCTAGCAAAGAAAACAAGCTAAGAGTATCATTTCAAGCATCAAGACCTCAAGCGAGATTGGGTAATATAATAAGTCTTAGATGTCTTGTAAGAGTATGATGACTAAACTTGATTTGGCTCAGTTAATTAATTTAATTAAAATATATAATTAAGAACATGCCTTTTGCCAAAATGATTTTATGATATAGCAAGCTTTAAATTGCTTTAAAATAATATTTTTTTTATTGGCCAAGCTATGGCAATAGATGTATAAGTTTTTAAGCCATACAGATTTTAATATTTTAAAGCAATATCAATTTTTGTCCGTTGCAAATTGTTGAAGAAGGAACATGCAAATCTTCTAGGTTGATAGCTTAATTTGATATACCTCTATTAAGGAGAATCAATGGTCAATCAAAGTGTCAAATATATATATATATATATATGTATATCCAAATCCTATAAAAATCCAGTTAACGTTTAAATTGATTTTCATTCAATATTATATGAATTATTTTAATTGTTTCAATCAAATTTTCAATCGGTGCATATTAATTGAATAATATATTTATCAATTGAAATTTTCCATTGAATAAAATTTGAATGATATTCCTTTCAAACGGCAATTTGGTTTGATTTCCTTTCTCCAATGAAACCTATAACCATTGATTTTATACATGTGTTTGAATTCCAAAGTGGCAGTCTTTTTAATTTAATAATGTTAACTTATTGCTACACCATTTGGTTCATTACTGAATTGATTTGGCAAGGTATATTAACAGAATCAGCATTTTGCTTATTATTGTGCCAACGTTCACTTTCTCTAAAATCACATGTTTCTTAATTAGTTTTCAAACGGTCAAATTCCTGAACATATAAAATGTGATTTGTTGTCACGAAAATACAGAGAATAATTGAACAAAAATTGTCTTACACTCTGAAATAATTTGAGCCAAATTCTCTGAGAATATCATCATACTCATAGGACTTCAATTTGTATCATCTGCACTATCTAGAGTGCTTCAGTTTCTTCTACTCTCTGTGTCAACTCAGAAATAGGGTGTGATATCCCTAGGTAGAGGGTGAGGTATCCCTCTGATTAGAAGGTGAGGTATCCTTCTGTTGTAAAGGGTGAGGCATCCCTTTGGTGTACAACTCTAGGCTCAGAAGCGTGGGTGAGGTATCTCGGAGACGTGAGGGAGAGTGCTAGAGGTCGTTGAGGCTCTTACACGTGGTGGGTGAGGTATCCCAGGAGGCGTGGTTAGAGTGCTCTGTTGTGCATAAAGGTTTGCAAGCACCAGTTTATAAGCTTGTTTATTAGTGGAAGAATCCCATAGGTGGAGTGGGGACTGGACGTAGGTCACAAGTGGTTGGTGGCTGAACCAGGATAAAATCTGTGTGCAAGTATTCTCTTCCCTATCTCTTTATTATTTAATTCATATTATTTCTCATTTGTTCATCATTTGTTTATTGCTTATTGTGTGATTTAATATTTTATATTGATAAAATCGTTTTTCGTAAATTAAATTAGAAAATTTTATAAACCCAATTCACACCCCCCCCTCCCCCACCCCCCCCCCCCACCCCCCCCTTGGGTAATGGTTGCCACGACCAACAAGTGGTATCAGAGCTTCGGCTCTGGTTAAAAGCTTAACAGCTTAGAGTGAAAGATCCTATTTGTCGGCAACCTTAAAAGCGCTTTCTTTGAAAAATGAATTTTTGTGATTTTAATAAACCACCCTCTTTTGACGGTGTAGATTTCATTTATTGGAAAGCAAGAATAGAAATTTTTATGCAAGCAATAGATTTTGATTTGTGGGAAATTGTGCTTAATGGTTTTGTTGCTAAACCCAAATCACAATGGAATGAATTTGATAGAAATTACTTTTCCTTAAATATTAAAGCAATGCTAATTTTGAGAAATAGTCTGAATGATGAAGCATATGCTAGAATTAAGGATTGTTCTTGTGCAAAGGATATAATGAATATGCTTGATTCTATTTATCTTGCTAACAATTTTCATGTGGATAAAAGTATACATAGAAAGCAAGAGGCAGGGCAAAATCAAAAGGAGCACATCCTTGAAACGTCGATTAAGGAAATAGATCATGACAATGAGGAGCCAAATATGCTAAGAATTGAAACAAGCTTACGCATGGTGCAAAAGGACTTTGAGGTAAATGATGCTAAATTTAATGATAGTTCTTTATATGATAAATTACAACAAGCATATGATGATGTCTATAATGGCTTGATTAATTTAGAAAAGAAAAACTTGAATTCTTTAGAAAAGATATCATCCATTGAAATTGAAATTGATAACTTGAAAGATGAGTATGCATTTCTTAACAAGGAAACGCCTTTTAACTGTAACCCCTCAACTACTTGTAAAAATTGTATTGACCTTCAAAATCAAGTTGAGGAATGTGTATCAAAAAGTACCAAAGTTGAAAAGTTTCCATGTTCTTATTCTGAGTGTGTCAATGAAAAGAAAAATAATGTTATTCTACATGGAAAATCAAGCAATGATTGTGACCAAAATATTTTGAGGAGTCAACAACCTAAAAATTCTAATATTTTCTATAATGATCTCAAAAAGACCAAGCCTTCATCTATAATTTGCAATTATTGTGGTCATCAAGGACATATTTCTTATCTATGCCGTTATAGGAGAAATTCTTATGTGAAAAATAAATTATTATGGGTTCCAAAAGATTATAAATGTTTATCCATTAAACCTCAAGGACCCAAGATGAAATGGGTACCAAAAAGTTCCTCTACCTTATCTAATGTGCAGGAAAAATTGCAAAATGATGGACATTTTGGTCAAGAAAAGGATAAGACAACAAGCAAAACGCTTCCCAAGTTCAAAAGTGCAATTATTGTTAACCGAAGCAAGAGCCCCTTTATGAAAGCTTGTCATGAGAAAAATATGGAACTCATAAAGGTCAACACTCAAATGAAGAAGCGATGGGTAAGAAAAGGCAATTCCTTGAATGGAAAAGCCAAAGTATCAAAAGCCTTCATATCACATGGTGGCTCATTAGCAAATTCAATAACTTTGAAGTATGGAAAGCGGAAAAGCCCCTATTGGAGTTCAAAACCCTAGGTGAAACGATTAAATTTACACAGGTCCACAATCTTTTATCAAAATTGGTAATCTTTATTTCTTATCCTTCACAGTGCTTTAACTGCAATATACATGATAATTATAAAATTATAATGGACCTATTTTATTCAATGTTATGCTTTTCGGGGCAATATCTCTTTAAACATGCTAGCATGCTAAGATAGGTGAAAACCTTTGTTTGAATATGACATGATAATCTTTGTTGCCTTGATTTTGAGCTGGTGAAGTGATTTCACTCTTTTCCTTTATATGCATAAATGTCTTGACATGATTATTTGGAGATTTTTTTTAATATGCATTCTTGTTTGAAAATACTAAATATGTGTATATTCATGAAACAAGAAGAAATTTTTTTTGACAAAAGAAGAAATTGTTAAATCTTGTGCTGTAAATATGTCTTTAATCTTCATTGATCCTGATATTGAACTATACCTTGAAATAAATCATATATTGAATTGTTGGTGCCTATCCTTACGCTGCGTGATGTTATCTAAAAGTTGAATAGGTCATTGATGCAATACAGTGTATTAGTGTAGTTGGTTCTGAGAATTGACAAAAGGTTTTTAAATAAGAGTTATCATTGTTCTCATTTAGTTGGGAAGAACTATTGATTTTGTAACTATGTAAAAGCGTTTGATCTTTGTTTGTTCCAAAGTGCTTATACAAATTTTCATGATGGTCTTGTTTTCTTAGAAATCTTGTATCTTTACAATGCCCAAAATATAATTTTGAATTCAAGTGCAAATAGGGATGAAGTGTATATTTGCAAAATTATTTTTGAAAGGGGGAGAAATAATTGTTTCCCAAAGGGAGTATGAGTGCATAGAATTGTTAGTCATAAGAGGGAGAATTTAAATGAAAACCTTTTGTTACTTGATGAACATTGCAAGAGGATATTTATTTATTTAAACCGCGCTGCAACTCTGAATAATATGTTTGAGAATATAAATCTTCTCATCTTTAAATTATATTGTCTATCATAAAGGGAAAAACTAAAATGGAATTTATCCTCAAACCTTCTTGCAAATAAATTTCATTATATGGTTAAGGAGGATGAATACATAGAAAGAGGGGAACATGTTAAAAAGAAATTATATAATGAGGGGGAGAATAAACAGGAGAAATAATGCAATCTGCTTGCTTACTCATTGAGGACACAAATGGATATAATTTGTCTTGATTATGTTTTGATGGCAATGTTTATTGCTCTTATTGACATATCTTTTTTTCTCTCCACTATATTTTCATTTTTGATAATGTCAAAAGGGGGAGGAATAAGTAAATATATTTTACTGATGCTTTCTTTGAGTAATGTTAATACTTTCCACACATACCTACTGCAAGTACACTCTGATAAACACATTACTCATGTAAGAAAGGTAAGGTTTGTCATCATCAAAAAGGGGGGAGAATGTAATTATTTATTTGATTATGTTTTGATGATTGACAAACACACTAACATTAAGCATGTAGGACAAAAATAAAATATTATTTATAAGCATTCAGGTACTCAAAGGCTAGCAAAGAAAACAAGCTAAGAGTATCATTTCAAGCATCAAGACCTCAAGCGAGATTGGGTAATATAATAAGTCTTAGATGTCTTGTAAGAGTATGATGACTAAACTTGATTTGGCTCAGTTAATTAATTTAATTAAAATATATAATTAAGAACATGCCTTTTGCCAAAATGATTTTATGATATAGCAAGCTTTAAATTGCTTTAAAATAATATTTTTTTTTATTGGCCAAGCTATGGCAATAGATGTATAAGTTTTTAAGCCATACAGATTTTAATATTTTAAAGCAATATCAATTTTTGTCCGTTGCAAATTGTTGAAAAAGGAACATGCAAATCTTTTAGGTTGATAGCTTAATTTGATATACCTCTATTAAGGAGAATCAATGGTCAATCAAAGTGTCAAATATATATATATATATATATATATATATATCCAAATCCTATAAAAATCCAGTTAACGTTTCAATTGATTTTCATTCAATATTATATGAATTATTTTAATTGTTTCAATCAAATTTTCAATCGGTGCATATTAATTGAATAATATATTTATCAATTGAAATTTTCCATTGAATAAAATTTGAATGATATTCCTTTCAAACGGCAATTTAGTTTGATTTCCTTTCTCCAATGAAACTTATAACCATTGATTTTATACATGTGTTTGAATTCCAAAGTGGCAGTCTTTTTAATTTAATAATGTTAACTTATTGCTACACCATTTGGTTCATTACTGAATTGATTTGGCATGGTATATTAACAGAATCAGCATTTTGCTTATTATTGAGCCAACGTTCACTTTCTCTAAAATCACATGTTTCTAAATTAGTTTTCAAACGGTCAAATTCCTGAACATATAAAATGTGATTTGTTGTCACGATAATACAGAGAATAATTGAACAAAAATTGTCTTACACTCTGAAATAATTTGAGCCAAATTCTCTGAGAATATCATCATACTCATAGGACTTCAATTTGTATCATCTGCACTATCTAGAGTGCTTCAGTTTCTTCTACTCTCTGGGCACAGGACAGACGGAGAGAGAGAGGGAGAGAGAGGAGAGAGGGAGAGAGGAGAGAGAGAGAAGAGAGATGTAAGGATAATTTTGTCTTTTGTTAGTCTGTCCATGGGACAAAAAGTTGTCCCATGGTTTGGTGGGGGACAAAATTCTGGGTTTTTGTCCTGTCCTTCACCCCATTTTTTGTCCTGTCCACTGACCACTTTTCAAATCAAACAGGGGACAAAAATTTTTGTGCTGTCCAGTCCCCTGAATTTTTGCAAATCAAACGCACTGTGTCAACTCAGAAATAGGGTGTGATATCCCTAGGTAGAGGGTGAGGTATCCCTCTGATTAGAAGGTGATGTATCCTTCTGTTGTAAAGGGTGAGGCATCCCTTTGGTATACAACTCTAGGCTCAGAAGCGTGGGTGAGGTATCCCGGAGACGTGAGGGAGAGTGCTAGAGGTCGTTGAGGCTCTTACACGTGGTGGGTGAGGTATCCCAGGAGACGTGGTTAGAGTGCTCTGTTGTGTACAAAGGTTTGCAAGCACCAGTTTATAAGCTTGTTTATTAGTGGAAGAAAATCCCATAGGTGGAGTGGGGACTGGACGTAGGTCACAAGTGGTTGGTGGCTGAACCAGGATAAAATCTGTGTGCAAGTATTCTCTTCCCTATCTCTTTATTATTTAATTCATATTATTTCTCATTTGTTCATCATTTGTTTATTGTTTATTGTGTGATTTAATATTTTATATTGATAAAATCGTTTTTCGTAATTAAATTAGAAAATTTTATAAACCCAATTCACCCCCCCCCCCCTTGGGTAATGGTTGCCATGACCAACATTGACTACTTCACCTGTGTTGGTATTACCTGATCCTGATGAACCTTTTGAGGTTTATTGTGATGCTTCACATCAAGGGTTAGGATGTGTACTAATGCAAGACCGAAAAGTCGTAGCGTATGCTTCAAGACAATTGAAGATTCATGAAAGGAACTATCCTACACATGACTTGGAGTTAGCAGTAGTGGTATTTGCTTTAAAAATCTGGAGACATTATTTGTATGGAGTGACTTTCAATGTTTTCAGCAACCATAAAATCTGGAAATACCTATTCGATCAAAAGGAGCTTAACATGAGGCAGAGGCGTTGGTTGGAGTTTTTAAAGGACTACAACCCTGGAAAAGCAAACGTAGTAGCGGATGCCTTGAGCAGGAAATCAATGCATATATCGATAATGATGGTTAAAGACCAAGAGTTGTTGGAACAATTTCGAGATATGCGATTGACAATTAAGATGTCGCCAGGAAAATTATGTTTAGGTATGATTAATGCTTCAAATGGACTGATGGAACAAATTAAAGAGAAGCAAGAAAGTGATCAGTACCTACGAGGAGAAAGAGAATTAGTGCGACAAGGAGCGGTGTGTCGGAATTTAAAGAAGGGAATGATGGAATTTTAAGATTCGGTGAAAGGATTTGTGTACCGAACGATACCGAGCTGAGAAAGTTAATTCTTGAAGAAGCTCATAAGATTAATTTAAGTTTACATCCGGGAGCTATTAAGATGTATCAAGATCTCAATAAATTGTATTAGTGGTATGGCATGAAGAAAGACGTAATGGAGCCTGTAGCTGCATGCTTAACTTGTCAAAAGGCCAAAGTTGAACATCAGAGACCGGCAGGAATGCTACAATCTTTAGACATTCCAGAATGGAAATGGGATGGTTTTGAGTTGGATTTCGTGTCAAGTTTGCCAAAGACTCGAAAAGGGTATGACGCTATATGGGTAATAGTTGATTGGCTGACCAAGTCGGCTCACTTTTTGTCAATCATTGGAAACGAGACTCGGATTGAGTTCAGCTTATCATCCTCAAACGGATGGACAATCGAAGAGGACAATTCAGTCTCTTGAAGATTTGTTGAGAGCCTGTGTATTGGAAAATGCTGGAAGTTGGGATGAGTATCTATCATTGATAGAATTCACTTACAATAACAGTTTTCACTGGAGCATAGGAATGGCACCCTATGAAGTTTTGTATGGTCGATGGTGCATAATGCCTTTATGTTAGTACCAGGATGGTAAAAGTGCTATGATAGGACCAGATATCGTGCAACAAACGACAAAAAAAAGATGAAAATGATTCAGGAGAAAATGCGGACAACTCAGAGTCGACAGAAAAGTTATGCTGACAAGAGACGGCGACCTCTTGAGTTTGGGGAAGGTGAGCATGTGTTTTTGAGAGTCACGCCAACGACTGGGGTTGGCAGGGTAATTAAATCCAGGAAACTCACTCCTAAATTCATTGGACCCTACCAAATTCTTCGTCGTGTAGGTCCAGTAGCCTATAAAATTTCTTTACCACCGTTTCTTTCCAATCTTCATGATGTTTTTCATGTTTCACAATTAAGGAAATATATTCCTGATCCATCTTACGTAATTGAACCTGATTTAGTACAACTAAAAGAAAACCTATCTTATGAGACTTTACCTGTACGAATCACGGATAAGATGACGAAGCAGCTCAGAGGTAAACAAATCTCATTGGTCATGGTTATTTGGGATGACGTGACTGATGAAGCAACGTGGGAGGTGGAAGACAAAATGAAGTTACAGTATCCTGATTTGTTTACAGGTACATAATTTCGAGAACGAAATTCTTTTTTTAGTGGCGAAGTAATGTAACACCCTGTTTTTCACTGTTTTAAATAACAGAAATACATATGAATATGTTTATATGTTTATTTACATTTTAGAAAATTATTTTAAATAAACGGAGTTTACCCACTCAATTCTACTTGAACGTAGAAAGCTATGATTAAAATATAGGTTGAAAAGTCAGGCGAAACCCGGCCTGCGAATTTCACTGATAGTATATTTATACTGATCAAAAGACCTAATTTTAATTCACGAACGAAAAACTTAAGGTTTTTATTTTATTTTCTACGATTGTGTATCTTTAGAATTATTTCATTAAAAGTGAAATAATATACGTTTTACGGACGTTATATTCAATCGGGTGAACGACGGAGCTGATTACGGGAGATTCGGGACTAGATAAGTGGATAAACCCTATATTCTCTTATGGAATAAGTCATCCATGTGAGAGGATTAATGTGGCTTAGGGTTATTAAAGCAATTTTTAACAATTGCATTTTTATCCTTAAACTTTCTATTAATTACATTTTGGTCTCTAAACTAATTTCCATGATACACTAAGTGAAGTGGGCCAATTTCTTGCCATTCAAACCCATTAAGGACTGCGGCCTAGAGCCCAATTTCATGGCCAAGGTTTCATTTCCATGAAGCACGTTCTAGTCTTAAAAATTCCTTGTTTTAAAGCTTATTTCATGATGTTCATCTTAGTTGTTCTTAACTTTGATAAATCATAGAAAATCATAGAAAAATCCTCAAAATGTGAGACCAATTTCTATGTTCCTATTATCATCACTTCTATCATAATCCAAGAGTATATTGAAAACCAAAATTTCCTCCCCTAATTTCTAGTCAAGGCCGAACCTTAGGGAAAAAAGGGTGGAGGAGTTTTTGTTCAAATGTTAGAAAATGATCATGTATTCTATTCTTCTAGCATGAATTCATGTGGAATCCAAGATATGTTATCAAACCAAAATCTCTTGCCATATTTTTATCTTAAGGCCGAATCTAGGTTTTTAGGAGTTAGGAAGTTTTTGATTCAAACTTTGTTGATTTATCATCAATTCATTGTCTCAAGTAATTAGGATCATTAATCCAATGACTTAGGCAATTCTAGAAATTTTTAGCCACTAAACCCTATGGAGGCCATGACCTATTATAGAGAATTAGGATATTTTAATTGTTTGATTAATAATTATTTGATTGTGATTGATGAAAGTTTAGTGAATCGATTGTGTACGTGAGACCAGACTTCTGACAAACTTCATTTAAACCGCTAAGAAATCTTCGAGAGGTAACAGGGGATTACCTTTGGGATTTATTCGGTGGCTATATGCTATCAAGTGTTTGTCTGTAATTATTTATCTGTTGGTATTTATTTAAGTTGTTTAAGTTATGTTTTTATTATCTGTGATAGTTTAATTGCATTTAAATTGTTTATCTGCAATTATATTATAATGTGTTGTGATGCATGATCTGCCTGGGAATATTTCTGTGATATTATTGTTGATTGTTGTTTGAGAAGCCTGACAGTGGTCAGTGCCCAATTCAATTAATCGAATAAAAGCTTTAAGAAGCTTTATAAATTATATTCAATATTTTAACGGTAAAATATTGGAATCTAATATTAATGGGAATTTTTATTTGGGAAAAATAAGGAATTTTGGAAAATATCATTATTTTAATGATTTATCGCTGTAAGAGTGAATTATGAGTCACAGTGAGGGCGTAACCGTGAAATTATTTTTGTACTGCTGATTTTTACGTAAGAAATTCCGTAATATTATAAAAAGTTATTTTATGAAATTAATTGTTGAAAATAATTTAATTATATTTTAGAAAAGTATTTCGAAAACAGCACTATGTATTTTAAATAAGTTTAAGCCTCAAGTGACTCATCTTTGTGAAAACTAAGTTTTAGTATTTAATGATTTTATTGAAGAATTTCCTATTTGAAAAGATTTTCCAAAATCAAGTTTAACTCAACAGTGTTAAAAGTGGTGTTGAACTTAGTAACTGAGGTATCGGGATATTACAGTTCGTTGTGTTATGGACTTGAGGTCCTGTAGACTTGGTGTCTACTATATATGTGGTGTATACTGTGTTAAAACATTGAAGATGTTTTCTATTACCACGAACCTATGACTGGTGCAACGGTCTAGAGGTTTTGTGATTGAGCACTCGGACTTTGAGGTTCTGTGTTATTAATGAAAGTTTTAAAGATGTTTAAAACTATGTTAGTCGTAAGCCATTTTGAGCTTCGACAAAGAAAGATTGAATACAAGAAAAGTGTTAAGAGCAAAGTGTTTTGCATGCATTTGGCAGACGTGCCCGCAGTTTTATGTGTGATTACCTTGCGACGTCAGGTATTTCATGCTATGATTTTCTTCATTGTACCTTGTTGGACAATGAAACCCTATTTACGGTTTTATCACTGTGCCCCGGTGTTGGACAGTGTGCAATGGGTTTTGGCTGCGTGCATTTACGCCATAGGATGGCAATCGAGCCTGATCAAAACTCACCACGTGTTGGGATATCTCATGAGATTAAGTACGAATTTAGACGATGTATATGAAGTGTTGATGCATAGCTTTTCCAATGATGATGTTTGGGGCGTGAAACCCATTGATAAACTACTTGCTTGAATATGAATGCTTATATTTGTATAACATGTATATGTGTATGTGTTTTCCGAGTAAAATCCATATATTGGTTTTTCACTCTTGCATGTTTTATTTGTGGTTTCTCTACCTGTGCATATATATTTACGTCTGAGATTAGATGGACCCGGATATGCCTCTGGTACATTCGAGGCTACATTTGATCATGTTTGATCACGCACATCATGGTGGTGCTTGGGAGATAAACCCTGGGGCACTCAGCGCCACCTATTACGGCCCTAGTAGAGAGGTTGTCGGCACGGTATAGGCAGGACCGCAGCAGTGGACGCATGTTGTGGAGACTGTTGAGGTATCTCTACCTCCAGTATGGCTATACATACAGTACTTGGCTGAGCACCGGTTACTTGACATGCCACCTCAGCCGATTCAGCCGCTTCAGATAGCAGGACCAGTAGTACCTCCTGTTCAGGTAGTTTTGGACGAGGTCGAGGAGGACCCAGATGAGTACTTTGAGGACGATCTTGAGTTCCACCCTCCTGCTGTTAATGATGATGATTCTCCCGACGAGGGAGCGGGAGCAGAGGTGTCTTCATCAGATACATCTGCTGTAGGTGGGGTTGATCATCATGATCTCCCCAATGGTTTTCATTAGCTTGACCAGCTATAGGTATAGTTTCTGGGGTAGCGAGTATTGTCATTTTTGATCTGGCTACTGAGAGCCATGAGTTTTTGTATGGTTCTAGACTGCTCGTTACTTTATATGTATATGTCTTTATTTTCTTTACTTAGTTTGTTGGAGAATGGCCTATACTTATGAGGGCCCTTTTGTGATCTCCTATTAGCGATGTAGTGTGTATTTAACTGATGATGCATATATATAGATGTATATACGGTTATTATGTCCTCGATCTTTAAAAAAAAAATTATCACCATTTTCGCGATAAAACGTTTATTATAAAGTTTATTTTCCGAAAATAACCAGCATATAATAATTTAATTTTCCGCTTTTGGGTAACTTTGTGATGACCCAAGAAGGGGTGTCGCATTCCGCATGCTCCTTTTCCAGCTCTTTATATCTGGACATATCTTCCATTGACTCTTACCATATGCTGTCTTTTTTCAGTAACTCTTCAATTTTTCTGATTTCTTTCTTAACATACCCGATCCTATATTCCTCAAAATACTTGTCCATGGCTTGCATTGAGTTCAATTTTTCCGGGCATTGGAGGTTGGGATTGGACCAAGTTTGTCTAATCACCTCTTCACATCTCCCATCTTTACTCCAGCATTCTTCAAATCTGAACAAGTGGGGTCTTTTCCTTCTTTCATCTTGAGAATAGGCTTCCAAATCCACCACTATGGCCGCATGATCAGATCTAAACCTAGGCAAGTGAACCATTCTGATTGGAGAGAATCTCTGAATGAACTCCTTTGATCCCAAGACCCTGTCAAGACGGCATTGAATGTTATCCTCCCCAAGTCTACCATTTGACCAACTGTACTGATGTCCATGAAAACCAAGGTCCAGCAAGCCACACAATTCTAAGGTTTGCCTTCCAAGAGATAGCTGGGAGAAGTTGCGAGCTATCCCCCTTTCTTTTCCTCAGGAGTAACAATATCATTTAAGTCACCAAAACAAAGCCACTTACCTCCTACTTGAGATGCAATTTTTTGTATAAGGCACCAAGTCTTCCTTTTATGTTGTTCCTCGGGGTATCCAAAAATGCCAGAGAAAAAACAATTGCCCCCATCCATCTCATCCTCAAAATATCCCATGATGTGGTTCTGTGAAAAGGATGACACAGTAACATTCAATTGCTCCTTCTACATGAGAGCCAAACCGCCTGCCCTTTCCTTTCTATTTCCAGTGCATTTTACAGTGAAGCAGGGGCTATATCTGCATTGCACTCTAACTCTCGCCATCTCTCCATCTTTCAATCTAGTCTCCATTAAGAAGACCATTTGGGGATTTTCCAGCCTATTGAGCCTTAGCAAGGCCTGAACTGCATGGGGATTCCCTAAACCCCACCAGTTCCAACTTAAGAGCTTCATTGGGCTAGGTGGTGTTGGTCAGCCAGCACCACCAGCACCACCTCTTTGTTGTTGTCACAGGCCTCTTCCATCTCAACATCTTGTCTCTTCTTCTTTTCTCCCCCAAGAATATCTTCTTGTCTACCCTCCGAGATCACAACCTCAACTAGCTGCCTCTTGCCCAATTTCTTCTCACTTGGTTTTGCTTGTGAGATTTTCAAGTTTCAAGCATTCTGCTGCCTTGACCACTTCTTCTTTTTCTTCCCCCATCCCTTCTGGTTGTCTGTTCCAACAACAAATTCTTTTGACAGTGCCACAACTTCAAGTGATTCAGCCACACTCTCCACATCCTTATTACTTTTTCCTTTCTCCGACTCAGTGATTACCAGCTCCAATCCACTTTCCTTTCCTTTCCCTTTGCTTTGCTCAACTTCTGTTTCAATCTCCTTCCCATTTTCAGATGTTTTACCAATGCTCTGATTGGAGGAAACAAACAGATTTCTGCTACATGTTCTAGAACTGCTATCTTTCCTTAGCTCGCCCACAACTTTTGGAAGAGGGGATGCCCTGAGCCATGGACCATAGGAGAACTCTTTATCTTCTAGCTTTTCATACTTGTGCCACCCTTCTACCCCGCACATTAATATAAAACATTTACTTAAAAGAGGAATTATAAAAACATGTCTTTATTTGAATAAAATAAAAACTGGTAGAAAGATACCACATTGTAACATAACAATGCGAAAATAACATAGTTTCAAAAATATAAACATAAACGAAACAGATAAAGAAAACCCAACCCCGATGTCACATACATAGCTGGTATAACCGAAATCAGGATACATCACGGAAATAAACTGAAAGCTAAAACTAACTATGAAACTAGGAACCTAACTAGGTCGTGGCTCCTCGGAGTCACTCCTCAATAGGCTGCTCGTCGTCCTCTACATAAAGAGATACATGCAACAACAGAAACAGGAAAACGGGGAGTAAGAAATCATGTAAACACAACGGAATAGGAATAGGGAATAAGATGAACATACATCATATCAGGCATAGCAACAAACTTCATACATCATCTTTTACATATCACAAGTCAACAGTCAATAGATGCTATGCGGTGCAACACTACTCCGCTACTCCATTATGCATATGGATCCAACTATCCCAGGAAGTCAACTTCAGAGCTACATATCCACATTGGCCATAAAAAGCACCAGCGTCGACAGTTCACCAAACCATGGGTGAACCCCTTGGATAGCCGACGTATCATAACTGGATACGCCACCTCGGGGGCGCACGATTCACCAAACCTTGGGTGAACCACCCGATACTTAGGCCATATCATCATAACTTAGACGACCTCCCCTATGTTGAACATCCCCCACTAATCAACTTCAAAGTATGAATACATGAGCAAACAACACACAAGGCAACCACCTCCTTTGCTTGGGCCAATAAGCACCCAAGACTTATCACCATCATCAACAACCACGTCTTGGCCAAAAAGAACCAACGTTCAACTCATCAACGCCTCGACCAAAAAGCATCGAGGGCGCTTTGGCAGAAAAGCACCAAAATGTAACAACGTGCGGCAACCCAACGGGTACCTACTTAACCGGTTTATTATTCTTTATTATCTTAATTACCCTTTAATTAAGTTATCTAACTCATCATTATTCGATTGGTGTCTTATCACATTATTAGAGACATTTGGGGTGAAACACCCCTTAATCCCTTTAATCTCAGGTTCTGACCAGTAAAGGGAGCACGCCCGTGTTCACCCCAGCACGGTCGTGCTGTCACTTAAGTGAAGCACGGTCGTGCTCACTGTCCTGCACGGCCGTGCTCAATGCACGGTCTACCTTCCAGAATGCAGCTGGGAGCAAGGGCGTGCTCCCTGTTCAGCACGGTCGTGCTCCTGTGCCAGTCGTACTGTTCTGTGCAGATTCAAACTTGTTGTTCTTAGAGTCAAAACTCCCTAACGCTCTCAAATCAGAACCTAGGGTCCTTTAACTAATCCAAATGGCATCAATCCTCACCTCTCCCTAACCGTTCATGTCTTACGAAACTTTAGGGGATTAACCCATTAATTATTATGTTAACTAAGAGTCCTAATTAAATCTATTTAGGGTCTTATTAACATATTCAATGCATTAACAACATCAGACAATCAACATCATCGATAACAACAGCCAATAGCAATCTCACAACATCATCATGAATAAACCAATGGCATTCAACAACATTATTCATCAACATACACTATTTAACATTTAACATCATAATACTTATAATAAAGAGACATACCAATTATCCAACTAACAACATAACAATAACTCATACAACCAGGCAGATCTTGGCATTGACAATAGTTAAAGCATATTCATAATCAACGAACATAGCATTAATAACAGTTATAACACAATAAACGGGGTTATAGGAATCCCTCATCTTACGCTACTCCCTAGTCTAGTGTATACATTATTCTTCTCCCATACCTAGTATGAAGAATCCGGTAGCAATCACTCAAACGGTAACCCACGCATTCCTCGAGCGGCTCAGTTAACTCTGTAAGCCTTGGTCAAACAAGAACATTAACCAATTAGTTTCCTAAATCTAATAATAGAAAAAGGAAACTCTAAGGGGAAGGAACCGTTACCTATAAGGATCAACACTGATGAACTAGACTTTCCCAAGGGTCTCCACTGCTCCAATAACGAAAGGAGTTTAGAGAAAATACGGAACGAAGGGGTTGCAGCAGCACTGGGAAAACTGATAATGCCAAAATAGGGTTCTAACGTAACCCTCGGTTATTGTTCCATATTTAAAGGCACAGACTTGAGCACGGTAGTGCTCCTGGTGAGCAAGGTCGTGCTCAACTTAGCGCTTGCGAAGCGCGTCCTGCCATTGAGCACGGGTGTGCTCAACTCAGCGTCAGCGAGACGCTCACTTACAACGAGCACAGCTGTGTGCTCCTTAACAAGCACGGCCGTGCTTATGACCCAGAAAGTCACAAGGCACAAGCCTAAAAGAAGGGATTTCAAGCCTAGAAGTCCCTTTTAGCCCTCAAGCTAAGTCTTAAGGATTAACCAACTAAACAAGCATACAAAAGCACTTAACGAAAAAACAGGGTGTTACAATACTCCTCTCCTTCCTGTTCCTCCACCTCTTCACAATCCTTCAGCTGATGGCCAATCCTCCCACATGCAAAACAAAAAATTGGGAGTCTCTCAGATTTGAAGTAGACTCTCAAGTTCCTGTCCTGGTATCTAATCACATTGCCACGCTTGAGAGGTTTCCTGAGATTTACAAGAAACTTTAACTCTCAGAAAACGTCCCAGCCTGTTCGGTTCCTTCAAATCCGTGTCTTCATGGCTTCCTATGATGTTCCCCAGTTTTTTTGCCATGGATTCTGATCGCATCTTCAACGGAAGGTCATATATTCTGACCCAGAACGATCCATAGTGCATCTCCAAGTCAGATGGTTGCTCCTCTCCCGAAACCCTTTCTAAAATGAGAAGGTTCCTATCGAAGCTTCAAGGTCCATTTTTTAGGACATTTTCAACATCCTTCTTCATAGAGAACCTGAATAGAAAGAGGTTCTTACTGAGATCATGAATCTCAACTGGGTACTTGAGTTTCCACGCCTGGATAATAGTACTCTTGAAAGCTCGGACATTATAGGGGCTGTCAGACCAGAGCTTCCCCGACAACGTGCGTTTGAAAACCTCCTCTCCATAGGTTTCGTCTTCATCTACTGTGATAACCTCCTATTCTTCTTTTGATAGTGTTACTTCCTTCCAACGATCCATCTCCAGGAAACTAGCCAAAAGTGTTTATTTTTTTGGTGAATGCAAAAGTAGAAGAATTTCTTGAATATAACAAAATAAGATATTCAAACAAACCAATAGAACAAGATAATCAAATCACGAGGAATGCTAGGGTCGCACCCTCTGTCACGTTCTTTTTTATTGGTCCATCTCATAACCTCTTAACCTGCTTATCACTTTACCAAGTTATCAAAAATTAAAAACTAATTATTATCTTTTAAAAAAAAATTCTTCACCTTTTTCCTGTGATTTCCAAATCCATTATTTGTCCAAACTCCAAACTAGCACCTGTGACACCCTTTACCTCGCATATATTTATAAGCGCATAAAGAAATAAAATAAAGAGAAACACGTGCATTATCATTTATTTAAAATAAGGCTAAATTACTCTTTTGGTCCCCAAATTATTTTAAAATGTTAAATTTGGTCCTCAAGTTTTTAAAATGTTCATTTTGGTCCCTTAATTCCTAAAACGTATTCAAATAGGTCCTTCCGTCAAGTTGACTAAGGGACCAAACTGAACATTTAAAAAACTTGAGGACAAAATTAAATATTTTAAAACAATTTGGGGACCAAAAAAGTAATTTAGCCAAAAAATTATTAAAATTTTAAAAAATATTTTTTCCCGAAATTGCCACGTGGCATTAAAATATTAAATTTAATGCCACATGCCATTAGGTAGGACGTCACCGTTAGCCAACTTGACGGAATGACCTATTTGAATAAGTTTTAGGAATCTACGAACCAAAATGAATATTTTAAAAACTTGAGGACCAAATTGAACATTTTAAAACAATTTGGGAACCAAAAGAGTAATTTAGCCTTAAAATAAAACCATGGTAGAAAGGTTCACATGAACATAACTCAATGCGGAAATAAAACAAGCTTTAAACGGAAACATAACTGTAAAACGAAACACAGCCCCGATGTCACATTACAGAGCTGGTATAACTAAAATCTGGAAACACATCGAATAACAACAGAAACTAAAGAAATCCTAAACTACGAGTAGCGGCTCCTCAGAGTCACTACTCAACAGGCTGTTCACCGTCCTCTACATAACAAAACGGTACATGCAAAGCAAACAACAGAAAAACGGGGAGTAAGAAACATGTATAAAACACAACGGCAAAGGAGGCAGTTAGCAAGATGAGCATACATCACAATCAAGCATGTTATAACATAACAACATACATAACATATCCATATCATTTACATCATCTCAACAATGTATGCTATCGGTGCAATACTACTCCACTACTCCGTTATGCGTGTGGATCCAAACTACATCAGGAAGGCAACGTCGGAGTTACATATTGGCCAATAAGCACCAACACCGGCAGTTCCCCAAACCATGGGTGAACCCCTTAAATAGCCGATGTACAATACTCTAGGATGCACAACCACGGGGGGCCACGATTCACCTAACTCTCAGATGAGTCACCGCGGACGGCTAGATCGCCTTACTCTTGGACGACCTCCCCTATGTTGAGCTTCCCACTAACATCTCCAATACGTGAATGTATGAGCAACAACAACAAGTAGCAAACGTAACCACCACCTCTGCTTTGGCCAATAAACACCAAAGTTTTATCACCATCAACACCTTGACCAATAAGCATCAAGGCCCCCTTAGCCAATAAGCACCAAGGTTCAACATCATCAACACCTTGACCAATAAGCATCAAGGCTACCTTGGCCAATAAGCGCCAAAACATAACAACCTGAGGTAACATATCGTTATCGACTTAACCAACCTAATGTTCATAATTATCTTATTAAGTCTTCATTAATTATCTAGCTTGTCTTTACTTCGATTGGTGTCTTATTTCATCATTGGGAACAATAAGGTGTAGCTACCCTTTGTTCTTAATTCACGTCTGTTCTGCTTGGGGGAGCATGGTCGTTCTGGACTTTAAGTCCAGCACGATCGTGCTGTCTATTGAGCACGATCGTGCTCACTAGAGCATGACCGCACTGGCCTGGGCAGAAAGGGTTAGAAACCCTTGTCAAACTTCCTAGGGCATTCATGGATCAATCCTATTGGCTTTTTAACTACACCATCAAGTACTAATCTCGTTACTCTTAATTAATCTCCATGTCTTATATTTATTGGGAATTAATCCTTTAATTTTTGTTTCATTATTACTATCCCTAAAACACTCATGGATCAATCGCAGGGTCTTGACTATACCATTGAGCAATAATGTTGCCTCTCATTACTATAATTCATGTCTTATGTATAATTGGGGACTTAGTCCTTTAATTCCATGCGTTATTAATAAGTCCTATTTATTTAATTAGAGTCCTATTAACATTAATGTTTATCTCATCATCCTTATCAAACCAAACATACATCCATGGCATAAACAACATCATCAAATCAAACATTCATGGCATAAACATATCATCATAATTCATGAATAAACATGCCAAATATAATTAAACATAGATAAACATATAACAAGACAATAATTAGGCAAATAGCAAACAATAGGGTCATGGGTTGACCCTTCACCTTACGTTACCCCCAATGCCTACATGTTCATACTATCCCTTCTCCCCATACCTGGTATGAAGATCAAAACCCTTTGCCAAGCGTAAGCAATTCTACTCCGATTCCCTCGAGTGACTCGACGAATTCCTTAAGCCTTGGCCAAACACGAAAGGAATAACCAATTAATCTCTAAATCCAAGAAATAGGAAAAGGAGGTTAATAGAGGGATAACTACATTACCTTTAATTGGCACTAATGAGCGACTCCTTTCCCAAACAACACGAGAACTCCAAGAACTTGATGGGATCAAAGGAAAGAGGGGTTGCAGCCGCACTAGGGTTACTAAAAGTGCCAAAGTGAGGGTTTGACTCGCAACCCTCACGAAACTAACTTATATAAGCTGTCAGACCCTGAGCACGGGCATGCTCACCTTAAGCACGGCCGTGCTCGTGGCTCACTTAGCCACTGAGCACACCTTTGAGCACGGGGTCGTGCTGAGCATGAGCATGGCCGTGCTCATGTACCAGAATGAGACTTTTCACCTCAAAATCTCACTTAACCCCATTTTAACACTCCTAGGGCACATTTCTAAGAAGCTAACACCAGATACAACATATATAAAACATAAACAAACAGTTATAGCCTTTAAATGAAAAACGGGGTGTTACAGCATCCATTGTGCAAGCCAAACCGCCATCATAAACAACCAGTCGGAGTCGCCCTCACCATCCTTAACGCATCTTCCGTTTCACCGCTTTCCTCCGCTGCAAACCACACACCCATCAACAACGTGTCATCGTCCACCGCCGTCTCATGATTTTCTTCCCTTCGACGACCATCACAATGTCTCTTATTCTCCGTTGCGAGCCCCGAAGGAGCTAAAAGGAATCGAGCTACTCGTCGACAAGCTCTCTCCACCAAGAAGGCTAGCCACTTCCACCATTGTCATCAATGACTACGACCTGGGCTCCCAACTTGTGTTGTTTAGGTTTGTGTCTTCTAGTGGGGAAGAACTTAGGTGATGAGATTGGCAAGATCATCAATTTAAGAACTTCTTTAGGATTGATGACCCTGATGCAACTACTATACATACGGCGGTATTGCTGTGTTACTTATGCAGATTCCTTAAGAAATTGAATGAATTGAGTGAATCAATTTATAGCACCGACATTATAACTACTACTCCTGCTGCGCCTCTCGATCTTAAAGGTGCTATGGAATTGGGGAGAAAGGGTTTGGAAAAGAGGGGAAAGAAACTGAAAAAAGAAATGGATTTGGAAAATAATCAACCCAAGGATAAACAAATGTTTGTTTTCAGAAAATATTATTATTATTTTTTTTTAGAAAAAATAATTAATTTTTAATAACATGGTAAAGTGGTAAGCAAGTTAAGAGGTGGTGAGATGGACCAATAAAAAAGAGTGTATCTAAAATGGTGTGCTAGAGGGTGCGTGTTCCTAGCACCCCTCTCAAATCATATAATAACAAATATGATTCAAGATTCATTCATATAAACAATTTGCAAGTAAATCAACAATTATCAAGATTTAACAATTATAATGCATATAATATGAAAACTCTGCATAAAAGTAAAAGCATAGAGTTAGAGAAAATTGCGCAACAATTTTTTTATATTGTTTCAGTCACTACCACTATAGTCTATGTCTAGTCCCCAAGCTTCTCTTAAGAGTTTCACTAATCAAAATCGTTTGTACAACATATAGATACTTCACTCGAATATAACCATGATTATGGGCTCACTCACAATCTTTCCTTCAAGAGATACATCACTCTTGAAACCGTTGGATACCTCACCCAAACTCTTCTTCTTAAAGAGATACCACACTATTGAATCCTTTTGGATGCCTCACCCAATAACCTTTTTCTACAAGAGATACACCACTCATGATATCCTTGAGATACCTCACCCAATATCGAAATTACAGCAAAACCAAGGTAAAAGATATAGCACAAGTACATTTTACAATGAAGCACTAATGATTTCTCTTAACAATTGTAGCATAATAGTCAAGAATTTTTGTGTAATGATTTAGACAGAATAACAGTAGTAGAAAGAGTTCATAATTTCGTGTCAAAATCATAGGTATTTATAGAAAATAATTTGAAGAGAGTTGGTTTCAAAAAGTTGAAGTTTGAGTTCAGTTTTTCTTGAAGTAGACGATTACTTTTCCTAGTAGTCGACTACTTTGTTCAAGATTTGTAACTGACTCGTAATGAACACAAAGTAGTTCAAGAATGTTGAAGGTAGTCACCCATGTGAAAACGTGGGAACATGGGGGAGTTGGAAATTACACTTTGAAGCAGCTCAAAGCCACAATTATGATAGTGGAAGTAATGAACATTAGATTTTAGTCGTAGGAAAATAAATACATGTGTCAATAGGACCGATGGAAGCAGATTAGGAGTTAGGAAGTTATTTCTTTTATCTATAAATAGTTCTTATTCAGATGTACAAACGGTCGGATACCTTGATCACATTCCCACATATCCTCACAATCATAACAGGATTAAACGAAGTTACATCAAGTATGGCTTCGCACATTTATTTTCCAGCAACTTTAATTTAATGCAATATTCTTCTTCTTCTTCTTCTTCCCTAAGCTCTTTTTCCATATTCTCTTTGCTAAAAACTCTTGGCGAACTTGATTGATTTCTAAACTTAAATTGCTTGGTGAATCAGTGAACTTGATATAGTTGGAACATATTTTGATTTGTGAATCATTTTATTTCTTTGTGCTTTTAATTTCTTTGCACATTTACTTTGTTGTATTTTTTTTAAGTTTATGTTACTTTTGTGTTTCCAAATGAGTTTAATCCGTTTTACCTTGCTTTCATCTTCCTAATTTTGTTTCTGTCAAATTTAACATTCTCGCACCTTTAGCTTGTTTGCTTGTCGAATTACAAATATCTCACTATTGAAACTTCGCTTTGACGAAGTCCTTGTGCAAACTTACCATCAGAAAAAAGAGATTCCACAACCACCTGACAAACATTCATTTGTTGATTGCCTTGTCAGAAACTGAGAAATCAAATTTCCACATCAGCACAAGTACAAAGGGTCAAATTGTTTTTGGTAGTTAAAGTTTTATTTTATTTTAGAGTATAATTAATAAGTACTTGGGAAAAACCTTAGTTTCCCATTCCAGATTCAATATTATTGAGCATGTGTACTTGTGGTCATGGTATCACTCATTTTATTGAATCTTGAATTGTCAATTGGGACAGTTTGGGAAGAAACTTTTTCTCCACTGCTATAATAGTTACTCGTTGATTTTCATATGTTGAATAGTTGATGGAATTTCGGTCGATACATTTCCTTTTGTTCTTCGAGTCCATACTTGATTGTGGTAGATCTGACCGCGACCAAGTCGAGTACTTGGAGACCGATGGGAAATGATGCCGAAATTTCGTCAGCTATAAGACATGAGAAGTAATGAGTAACTAATATAGTATAGTGGTGAAAAAGTTTCTTCTCTAATGGGATAGAGCCATACCATTTAAAGAAAGGGAACAGTTCAGGGTCACAAAAGCATGTTTAAATATACGTCAATTTATTAGAAAATGCAGAATGATGGATAGTTATCCCTCGAGCCGTAGTTGGGTGTATGATAGGAACGAGGCTGGAAGACGGTGTCTGAAACAATCATTTGTAGGTGGAATTGAAGAGTTTGTTCCTAAAACTTTGCAATGTTCAGAAACAAATTATATGTGTATTATTATTAATTTCTATATATCTTTTGATTTAGTATTATTATTTGTTTCATATAATTTTTTTCTATAAAAATAGATATGTCGATATCAGGAGGGCAGCTGCCCCGCCCCCACCGTCTAGCGGTGATAAGGGGAAAGGGAAGGCTAAGAGGGGACGATACATCATTAGAGTCCCTAGGCTAGTGACTACACCCTCCCCTACCTCTACTGCACTCACCTTGACCTCTACTATACCATTCCCAACCCCTGCTGCACACTGACCGACCCCTACTGCACCCTCCCCGACCCATACTGCACCCTCTCCTACTCTTACTGCACCCCGACCGCCCCCTTCAGCACACCACTATCTGTTGCGCTCACCACAAAACCCGGGTTAATGTTTACGCCTACCGTTGGGCTGACGACACAGCTGGACTAGGGGGCTCCATCATCAATTGTTGTGCCCCACACCGATCGGGGCACATCATCATCTGTCCAGCAGGAGGCCGTGGCGGAGTGGCAGAGGATTCCGGCACCAGGTGATCGACCATGGATCAGGACTGTTTCAGGATCATAAGTATTTATTTTATTTCATGTTTTATAAGAAATTATGTTTTTGTTATTAATGTGTTGTTACATAATGATCATTTGTTTAAAATTATAAATTTGTCAAGTTGATTCCATCGAAGACTACCTCCAAGGCCATTGCAATTCCATCAAGGTGCAGTATCGTCGATTTTGGATGTCCTGGGTGAAGTTGACTCGGGTTGACAAGATCGTGTTTTTACACGATCCGGGGTAAGCTATTTATATTTGATGCTAATTTTATAATTGTTTTTTCATGCATTATCTTCTATTATATATATATATATATATATAATTTTGCTTATATGTATTAATTATTGTTTTCGCTCAACAGCACCTTGTGCGCTGGCGTCCGGAGCATGCAGTAGAGATCTGAGACATATTTGAGTCAAATGTTCTTCTAGACTCTCGGACATGCTTCGGGAGCGTAGGAACAACCTCATACGTCCAGATTGGGTCGGGCCCAATATCTGGACCTAGTCGTGTGAGTACCAGAGCTCTACAACTTATAAGCTGAAGTGTGAGCAGACAAAGAAAAATCAGGCTTCCAAGAAGGGAGGGAGTGTTGGTGTAAGCCCTAGTGGCAAATCTATTTTTGAATAGATCATAATTTGTATCATGAAATTGATCATATATTTGATATTTGAATAAGGCATTCATTTATTATGTTATTAGTTTATAGCATAATAAAGTCCTTAGAATAGGCAGTTCATTCAATGAGATATTAAGTACGTGACTTAATCGTGAGACTTCGTTGAAAAATAGAACGCTATTCTTAAATATCCGTAGTCGAGTATTATTGTTAATTAGGATGACAATAATACATATAGACTATCGTGTGAGTAGACTGATGACCATATCTCATGGGTTATGGATATGTGATATCAAGTCGGCACACAGGTATAAATACCGGATGACCCCCTATGAGGATACTTCATAATAGTTATGTAAGTGTCATAAGTATTCTCATGGCAACCATGGTGAAATAGTCCTTCGACTTGAAGTCACTACGATTCCTACATGAGGAGTTGTAGGATTTAATGCTATCAAACGTCACGCCTAATAGGGTGATCATAAAGATAGTTATTGGGCTGCAATAAATCATGTTGAGGAGTGTAAGTGATGTAGACAGTATTCGTCCCTCCTAACATAACATGGGTAATGTCTTGGGCCTCTCGATAAAGTGAGACGTGAAATATATGTGGCCACGCGGAACTGGGCCAACATGTGATATTGGACTCGTTTGTGATTACACGTCTAGTCAGGGATCGACGAACAAATAATTAAACATAACAAGGATGACACTCTTATGCATTGTGTTCAATTAGGATATATGGACGAAGGGACATTTACTGCACGGTAAATTTTGGTCGTGGCAAGGCTAAAATCGGATCACCAAAACTCTTGCTAATTGGGTAATAACGATGCATTGCTAGATGCCACTCATTATTTATAATATTTAATATTATAATTAATATTTGATATTATTATAATATTTAATATTATTTCCAACTTAGTGGGAGCCTATAGGGTCACATGCATAGAGCAAATGTGGAGCAGTTATATTTATTAAATATGAATTAATTAATATAAGGAAAATTGGGCTTGTAGTGTACAAAGCCCAATAATGTAAGCAGTTAGGTCAAAGGGAGCTGCCACCTTATAAATAGGCTAGTGTTCTCTCCTCTAATCTAGTTTTGTTAACAGTGCTTCCTCATAGCCGTCAGTTAGCACAAGACGCATAGCTCCGATGGCCCGTCTGCTCGCGTGGACTGAGTATAGGTACTGCCCCCTCGTGGCACTAGTGATCCAAACGAAAAACACGCTTCAAGAGGTAAACACTAATAGCCCTTATGTGATTCATGTTTTGTAATGCGTGATCCATGGGAAATGGTTTTCTTCCGCCTTGAGATATGATTTTAAAAGAGAATTATCTTATGAAAACCAAAAAGTGGTATCAGAGCGTATGGTCGTAATTACCATGAGTCCTTATGTGCTTGTTTGCCTTGTTTGATAACATGAATATTTGTTGCTTTTGAATATGATTCAATTAAATACATGTTGTTTTTTGTGAACACATATTTGCTCTTGTTTAATATATATGTTGATATATATATATATGTTGATATATATATATATATATAAAGAGCTTTTCTGGAAGTGGGGGTTCAGTTCGTTTGAAAAAAATGAAAGAAGAGTCACTGTGCAAGTTTCACTTTTGTGTACGTGAATGATTCAAATAAAAGAAAAAAAAATTTAATTTGAATCTGGACCACTTCTATGAGTTCTATCACATGCACCAATTTCAAAAAGGTTTGAAATCTTTGTTTTTAAAGCAAATCAATTAATAGCAAAAGGTAGAGATCCTTTTGGCTTTTAATGTGTGCAGATCATATGTGAAATTGAGTTTTTTACGTGATATTCGCCTTATATGATTTCGTTTCACTGTGAAAAGTTCACGTTTATTTACATGAATGATTAATAAAAAAAAAAATGAATTTGAAACTGAGCAACTACAATCTCACATGCGCTGGTTTATGAGATTAGAATCTTTTGAATTTAAGTATATGATATTGATATGTGATATCAATTTGTTTTTGATTAAATTTTTGAAATTCAAAAGATTACAACAAACTAACTTGAAAATAGTGCCTTTTCTTTTTGAATTCTTATTAAATGACGTAAATGGAGTGTGCTACTTCACTGTGCACCTTTCAAATAAGGTAATTTTAAATTAATTTAAAATTGTTTAAAGATATTAAGAATAAAGGTTGTTATTATTTATAATTAAATAATTTTAAATGTATGGTGTATGATTAAGGCCCTAGATTATGGTGCTATTTATTTTGGGTAAATATGACATGCATGTCGTGATTTATTTATTTTAAATACGGCCTGCGTGTCGTGTCTTTATTTATTTATTTATATATTTTAAATAAATGTAATTCTTCGAGTTGAAGAGGAGACAATACCAAATGATGACGCCGTGGGAGGGGCTTGACAAGCTTGCTCGAGGGTCAAAGAATTGTAATAAATTAGTTATTTAATTCTTGCTTTTTTAGGAGGCCATAACTATATTACCTTATCTTATATGTTTATGTATGAGATGCATGAAATGTATGAGATGTATATTTTTGTATGTGATGCATGAAATTTATGTATACATGTATGTTTTAAATGTTATATATGTTTGTTAAATGTATGATAACATGTATTCTGAGAGACGTCTTGTGTGAGATACAACACCGGTAAGATCATTTTAATAAAAATCCCTTAAAAGGAAATATTAAGTTTAAAAGTTTTCCAATGTATGGCCCTCATCAAGACTAATATTGAATGTGTGTAGGTCCGCCAAAGCGGAGTGCATTTTTCTATACTAGTAAGATGTGATGGGACAATTGTAATTTCCAAATGCTATCAATTGGGTCTAACTTAACTAAGCCAAATTCAATAGGATTGAAAGGCTTAGAGGCGTTGAGTTGGGCTGTAGTCCATGAGATGGATTAAAATAAGAGTTATTCACCCAACTAATCCAAGAGTTACATGAGATGAAATTGGAAATGAGTTTCCTACCTAAATAACTAAGTTTTAGGAGATCAGCCAAAGTTGACTCAAAACGAGGTGAAATATGGATCTTGGTCTCGCAATGATGAGGGTCATTGATTTGAATAAAATAGTGGGAGCGTATTTAATAAAAGACCTTATTAAATATATTTATCATGATACTTATATTTTGCATGTTTCTGTATTTATAATTACCATGACATAAAACACTATAATTTATTACTGCGATTCGTCCTTGATAAGGACAAGGTATCCAGAATAAATTTTTCGGGATTGGTACAAAATTTGAGGATTGTCCTCATGTACGAGAAAGAGTTGTTTATTCTCGAGCAAATGATTCCTCAGCAATCAGTTCCTACTAGGATTGAAATGGATGCTTGCGAGAAGCCTCAAGTCGATGTCCTAGATTTAGGATGCCTCATGCTTGCAACCATGAAGGCGCGTGATATGTGTAACATCCCTGGCTGCTCTATGGATTGACGACTGTCCCCACAGACCAACACGGGTCTTTTCAGCGTGCTTTGTCCTCACTCACACGCTTCTCGAGAAAACTTCCCAGGAGGTCACCCATCCCAGAATTGCTCCAAGTCAAGCACGCTTAATCGTGGAGTTCTTAAGTGATGGGCTACCGAAAAGAAGATGCATCTTGTTAGTATAGGTAGTACCAATCAATTCATATAAGCATTCCTCAACCGTATAGTCCCATACCTACACAGTCTCAGGATCCCTCTCATTCGGGTGTGTAATCGGTTCATTCATGTGTCCCTCCGCCTAGAAGCCTGCCAGGAGCCGCTCCTTGTCCGTGCCTTCTTGCACCGGCGACCACTCCCCGCCCTCGTCAGCACCCGGATGTTACATGCCCACCAGCTTCCGCTTGGTTCGTCCCCGAACCACACCGTACTGGGAGAGGTGCCGCTCTGATACCATTTGTAACATCCCTGGCTGCTCTATGGATTGACGACTGTCCCCACAGACCAACACGGGTCTTTTCAGCGTGCTTTGTCCTCACTCACACGCTTCCCGGGAAAACTTCCCAGGAGGTCACCCATCCCAGAATTGCTCCAAGTCAAGCACGCTTAATCGTGGAGTTCTTAAGTGATGGGCTACCGAAATGAAGATGCATCTTGTTAGTATAGGTAGTACCAATCAATTCATATAAGCCTTCCTCAACTGTATAGTCCCATACCTACACAGTCTCAGGATCCCTCTCATTCGGGTGTGTGATCGGTTCATTCATGTGTCCCTCCGCCTAGAAGCCTGCCAGGAGCCGCTCCACTCCCCGCCCTCTTGCACCGGCGACCACTCCCCGCCCTCGTCAGCACCCGGATGTTACAATATGATCATGCACTTCATGATGCTCTATTGAGAGCATGCAATGCATAAGAACCATAAGTCTTTCCGACCCTTTTTCAGTTACGAACTGACAGAAGGGAAATCCCGACAGTTATAATGTGCTTCATATTATTGAGTACATTAAGAACTTGGTAAAATGAGATTTCCTTTTGGCCAAATGCTGACCAGTGATATGATCTTGCAATTGTTGTCAGATAGTTATAGTCAAATCATTGTGAACGATTTTGACAAACATTTACTAGAGATAAGGAAGGTGAGAACTACCGAGCAGAGTCTCTACAGTAGAAAATGTAACACCTCGTTTTTCGTTAAGTGTTTATATGTATGCTTGTTTGTTTGTTTAAGCCTGAGGACTTAGCTTAGAGTTGTTATAGAAGGGCTAAGTGAGATTTCTAGGCTTAAAATCCCTTTCTGGTACATGTGCATGGCCTTGCTCATGTCTAGCACGCCTCTGCTCATGGCGCGTGTCTTGTGACTGCCTGAGTCACAAGCACGACCGTGCTCAATGGTTGACTGCGTCTCGCAGACGCTGATGTGAGCACGACCATGCTCAAGGAGGAGCACGACCACGCTTGGGGCTGAGGTATATATATATATATACAGTAATCGAGGGTTTCGTTTTAAGCCTTATTTTGGCATATACAGCCACCCTAGTGCGGCTACACCTCTGTTTTTCCCGACTTTCTCTAAACCCATTGCATTCTTGGAGTTTTGGAGACGTTCGGGGAAGGCCTAGTTAGTCTGTGCCAATCCTAGAAAGGTAATGGTTCTTCCTTTTTTGGTTTTCTTTTCCTTTCTTTGAATTGGGAACTAACTGGTTAACCCTTTGTTGACCAAGACTTGGAAAGCTAGTCGAGCCGCTCAAGGGAACGCGTTGGGTTTACCTTTTGAGCTATCGCTGTTGGAATCTTCATATTAGGTATGGGGAGAAGGATAATGCAAACACTAGGCAAAAGGGGTAGCCCAAGATGAGGGGTTCCCATGACCCCATTGGTTGTTGAATGTTAAATGCTATTTTGAATATGCCTATATTTTGTTAATGCCTATGATATGTTTGACTTTATGATCGTTAGTTAATTGGTACGCCTGTTATGATGCCTATTTGATATATTGGTTGAACTTTTCATAATGTTGTATGCCAATTAATGTACGTTTAATGATATGTTTTATGTCCTGATTTAATTGGTTGAATTGGTATATTACTAATGACATGAATGTTGCTGTCTGATGATGTTGATTGTGTTGTTGGTTAAACGTATGATGGTTGATGTTGAAACGGTTAATAAAACTCTAATTGGTTAAAATATGGCTCTTTATTAACATGAGAATTAAGGGCTTAATTTCCCCAAATGTGTTCATAAAACATGGATTCAATAGTGAGAGGTGAGTTTATGCCAAATGTTTTAGTCAAGACCCTAGGATTGATTTAAGAGTGTTTACGGAGTTTTTGGCTAAGCGAGCTTAACCAATTTCTGCCCAGATAGTATGGCCTGCTCCAGGAGCAAGACCGTGCTTAACAGGGAACACGCCCGTGCTCCCATTTCAAATCTGGAAGATGGCCGCGCTTTAAGCACGGCCGTGCTTAACAGTGAGCACGACCGTGCTGGGAGTAAGCACGCCAGTGCTCCCCCATGCTGATCAGAACAGAATTAAAGGAAATTAATGGGGTGTTTACCCCAATTATCCCCAATGAAGAAATAATACACCAATCGAATGATGATAAGTTAGATAACTTAATTAAATATTAATTAAGCTAAATTAAGATTAATAAGTTGGTTAAGCCGGTGCTCAATGGATTGCTGCACGTTGATATGCTTTGGTGCTTTTTGGCCAAAGTGGCCTCGATGGTTTTTGGTCTAAGTGTTGATAAGTTGAACCTTGGTGCTTTTTGGCCAAGGGGGCCTTGACTCATATAGGTTAAGGTGTTGATGTTGATGGTGATAAACTTGGGTGCTTATTGGCCCAAGCGGAGGTGGTGGTTGCCCGTTTATTTGTTGTTGTGCTCATGCATGCACGCATTGGAGTTGTTAGTGGGGGAAGATCAACATATGGGAGGTCGTCCTAGAGTACGACGATCTGGCTGTCTTCACCCATGGTTTGGTGAACTGCCGGCATTGATACTTTTTGGCCAATGTGGATATGTAACTCTGAAGTTGCCTTCCTGAGATAGTTTGGATCCACATGCATAATGGAGTAGCGGAGTAGAGTTGCACCGCATAGCATATGTTGGTTGACTTAACATGTTGATTATATATATATTGATGTTGTATATTGTATGTTGCTTTGTATGCCATGTATGTTCATCTTGCTTCCTATCTCCATGCCGATGTGTTTATATGTTTTCTTACTCCCCGTTTTCTCTATTTCTATTGTTGGCATGTATCTTTTATGCAGAGGATGACGAGCAGCCAGGAGAGGAGTGACTCTGAGGAGCCGGGACTCTATAGTTAGGATTTCCCAGATGTTTAGTTTGTTTTGGTTGTTTTAGTTTCAGTTGTATTCCGAGGATGTTTCCGGAACAGTTATACCAGCTCTGTATGTGACATCGGGGTTAGCTTATGTTTATATTTATGTCTACGTTTTATTTCTTTTAAAAACTTGTTTCTTTTCCGCGTTTGTTGAACTAGTTCATATGGGACCTTTCTACTCATGGACCTTTTTATTTTAATTAAACGACGTATGCATGTTTTATATTTATTACTATTATCTTTTATGCTTTATATAACAAGCGGGGTAGAGGGTGTCACATTTAGTGGTATCATAGCAGGTCTGTCCTATCAGGCTGTGGTATGAGTCTGTTATGAGCCTTCTGTGTGCTCTTGTTTGAATTGTCTATATTTATATAGACAATGTTGCTTGGTACTAAGTACCTATAGCTTCGTTTTGGTTTGACTTACTGCATTTGGTGGTTTGTCTTGAAGGATCCAAGAAGCCTACGAGTGTTTCGAGTGTTTAGGGAGGTTGTTCTATTATCATTTGATAATAAGAACTCTGCAGCTGATCTTGTGCGCTTACCTTTTAAAACTGGTCGATGTTATTCTTGGCATGGAATAAGACCTTAGTTTTTGGAACTACTGTGGAGTCTAAAGATTCGAGATTTCTCTCTGCCAACCAAGTTAAGGCTTCGATGAAAGATGAAGCCCAAGTGTACATGATGCTATCTTCCCTGGAAGTAGAGAGCCCTCCTGATGTTGGAAGTGTGCTTGGTGTGCAAGAATTTCCTGAAGTGTTCCCGGGGGATGTTTATAACTTGCCCCCTGAGAGAGATGTGGAGTTTACCATAGATTTATTGCCTGGCACCGGGCCTATATCCATAGCACCCTATAGAATGTCTCCTCTAGAGCTGGCTGAGCTGAAGAAACAGATAGAAGACCTGATACAGAAGCATTTTATTAGGCCTAGCGTATTCCCATGGGGAGTGCCGGTGTTGTTGGTGAAGAAGAAAGATGGTAGCATGAAGCTGTGTATCGACTATCGGCAACTCAACGAAGTGGCCATTTAGAATCGGTATCCCCTCCCTATGATTAATGATCTTATGGATCAGCTGATAGGAGCTTGTGTCTTTTCAAAGATAGATTTGAGGTCAGGGTACCATTAGATTCGGGTTAAGTCTGAGGACATCCCGAAGACAACGTTTAGGGCGTGTTTTGGTCACTATGAATACTTGGTTATGCCCTTTGGTGTGACCAATGCTCCTGCTGCGTTCATGGACTACATAAACAAAACCTTTCACCCTTACTTGGATAAGTTTGTGGTGGTTTTCATAGATGACATCTTAGTGTACTCCAAG
Source organism: Echinosophora koreensis (assembly GCA_035048595.1). Taxonomy (NCBI): domain Eukaryota; kingdom Viridiplantae; phylum Streptophyta; class Magnoliopsida; order Fabales; family Fabaceae; genus Echinosophora; species Echinosophora koreensis. The sequence goes on along the minus strand of JAPCYP010000159.1, from coordinate 112,983 downwards.
ACCAAGGAGGAACATGAGGAACACTTGAGGGTCGTCTTGCAGACCCTTAAGGAGAAGCAGTTGTATGCTAAGTTAGCTAAGTGTGAGTTTTCGTTAGAAGAGGTGAGTATCTTAGGTCACGTTATCTCTAAAAGTGGAATAGTCGTGGACCCGGCTAAGGTTGAGATGGTGCTCCAGTGGGATGCGCCAAAGTCAGCGAGCGAGATTAGAAGTTTCTTGGGTTTAGTAGGGTACTATAGGAGGTTTATAGAAGATTTCTCTAAGATAGCTTTACCTTTAACCCATCTCACCAAGAAAGGACAGCTCTTTCTGTGGGACTCTAAGTGTGAGGAAAGTTTCCGAACCCTAAAGAACAGGTTGACATCAACACCAGTGTTAGTATTGCCAGATCCTAGTGAACCTTATGTCGGTGGGTTGGTTGCCTCAGCGCCGACGGAAAATGTCGTCGGTAAGTTACGAATGGGTTTACCGACAACTTTTTCGGTCAATAATGGCTCTGCCTACCGAGGTCATTATAGACGGAATTTCGACAGACCTCAAATTTGTCGACAACTGTTATTGAGGAGCCAATGACCGACACATTTGGAGCCGTCGATAAGCCATCGGAAACACGTCATTGACGATAATTTTTTGACGTTTATGACAGCTTTTGTCCATCGGTAGTACGTGCTTTTCTTGTAGTGGTAAAGCGCCCCTGCATTTGTTAAGTGTTTACTTATGCCATTGTTATAATCAAAATTAGAGTTGGTTTTTATTAGTATGGCTTGTTTTGCCAAAAAGAAGATCCTCTCATCTGTTCCGGCGAGGATGCAATATAGGATGGGAAAAACAAAGTTCAGCAACAGTTGCCTTGCATCGTCCACCAACTTTTGGTGCGAAAACGTAGCGGGTTCAGAAGCTATAAAAAAGGAATAATGCTTTCATTCACCTCAAACTTCAGTGAGAGACAATGGAGGCATTCCTTGATTTCTTTGACATGGTGTATGTAACAGAACTTGATCAAGGGCTATATTCCGAAACTCATATTTACCAAATAAGCTACTAAATTTTTTAAAATGATTCTAAAGACCCCGTGGGGCTGTGTGCACCTGCACTATCTGGTCAAAGAAACTCCCTCACGTGCGAGGGATTTAATTAGGGGTGTAAGTGGACCGGATAAACCCGACCAACCTGAACCGAACTAACCCATAAAAAACCGAAGTTAATTGGTTCGAGTAAGAACCTGAACCAAACCGAATAGAACCTAGTATCTTTGGTTTGGGTATTGGATTTTAACTTCCAAATCCAATCACCCGACTTTGCATACATATTATTTTTACCAATTACTAATTTCCTATTACCACACTCTGACCTAATTCGTGCTTCACATCTCTCACTCTGCCTAGCCACCACGGGCTTCCACCGCGTCGCGCACAACCTGGCATGACCAGATCGGCATCGTGCTTCACTGCTTAGGCGTCATTTTCTTTCCTTTACTAGTGGCAGAAGAATGTGAGAGGTGGGATAATCAATTCTAAATGAAATTGCCCACCTGCACCATCCGCAAGCACCGATTCAAGGAATTTGAAATATTTAAACATATTTAAGGAATGTGAGAAGATTTCACCCCTTGCAAATCTGGAATTTCTTTTCTTCTTCTACAAACATTTAAACTGACTCGAGGATTCACTTCAATTGCTTTGCGCTAAGCTTCGCTTCCTTTTCATTTGAAATATTATGAAGTTAATTGACATGTACTAAACATTAATAGAGGAGCGGTGAACACAGGACAAGGGGAATGAAGAAGAGGTAGTAGTGAAGAAGAATAGAGGAGCAAAGATGAAGCAGAAAGAAGGGGTAGCGTGGAGGGGATTGAGGGACCTAGGGATATTGTTGCATTTTAATTTTTTATTTTATTTTTCCATTTTTAATAGGGGACGATTCGAACCAAACAGAATATAGTTACCATTTAAAAAAAAAATATTTAGCTTTTGTTAATACTAACATTTTTTGTTAATTACGTGCAAATATTTGGTTAATCATGTGCAAATATTTAGTTAATTCAGTTCATTAGATGGTTAATGAGACATCCTGAAACTCATCTTGAAACTTACATGGTTGTGAAAAACTATTATAAGCTTTAAGGTAACTCATTAACCACATAAAGAACTGAATTAACCAAATATTTACATGGTTTGTGGAAAATGATTGTAAGTTTCAGGATGACCCATTAACCATATAATGAATTGAATTAACCACATATTTACACGTGGTTAACTAAATATTTTCACTTAATTAACCAAAAATGTTAATACTAAAGAAAGCTAAATATTTAAAATAAAACTACTATTAAAAAAAGAAGAAGGTCTAATCACTGGCTGTCGCATATAATTGTCAAAGTTAGCATAAAAAAAACATTTCTGTTTAAAAAAATAGAAATGATAGTTGCATACCTGGTTTTGACACCCGCTACTGTAGCATTATTGTAGCACTTTTATTTATTATTATTATTATTTTTTACAAATTTTGACTTTTTTTTGAAAAAAATAAAAATTTAGCTTTTTCGAATACTAACATTTTTGGTTAATTACGTGCAAAATATCTAGTTAATTCAGTTTATTATATGGTTAATGGGTATTTTTTTGGGGACAAATTTTAACTTTTTTTTTAAAAACAAAAACATGTGGTTAATCTTTTGAAAATGATTGGTTAATTCAGTGTATTCTGTGGTTAATAGTTAACTCTGATGCTTAAAATAAGATTTTTACATGTCATAAACATGAGGTTAATCCTTTGAAAATGGTTGGTTAATATAGTGTATTCTGTGGTTAATGGGTAACTCTGATGCTTGAAATAAGATTTTTACATTCCATAAATACGTGGTTAATCCTTTGAAAATGATTGGTTAATTCAGTGTATTCTGTGGTTAATGGGTACTCTAATGCTTCAACCATTCTATATGCTTAATCACGTGCAAATATTTGGTTAATTCAGTTCATTATATGGTTAATGGGTCATCTTGAAGCTTACAATCATTTTTCACAACCATGTAAATATTTGGTTAATCACGTACAAATATCTGGTTAATTCAGTTCATTATATGGTTAATTTGTGAAAATTATTGTAAGTTTCAAGATAATTCATTAACCATATAATAAACTGAATTAACTAGATATTTGCACTAGATTAACAAAAAATGTTAGCATTCAAAAAAGCTAATTTTTTATTTTCTTAAAAGAAGTCAAAATTTAAAAGAAAAAACAAAAAAGAAACACTACTATAATACTACAATAGCGCTACAGTATCCGAGTGTCGCACCCGGGTTAGCAAATAGCACGACCCTAAAAAAAATAAAAAAAATGATATTGTGACAACATGAAGTGGACAACATATGGTGACAACCGTATGTTTGTCTACTGTAGCGTTACTGTAGCGCTACAGTAACATTACTTTTTTTTTTTTTTTTTTTTTAATTTTGACTTCTTTTTAAAAAAAAAATTTATAAAAAAAATAATTTGTTCTTTTTTTAAATATTTAGTTTTCTTGAGAAATAATTTTTTTGGTTAAGTATGTACAAATATCTGGTTAATCATGTACAAATATCTGGTGAATTCAGTTCATTATCTGGTTAATGAGTTTTTTTGGTTAAGTATGTGCAAATATCTGGTTAATCAGGTATAAATATCTGGTGAATTCAGTTCATTATCTGGTTAATATGTTTTTTTTTAGAAATAAATTTTTGGTTAAGTATGTGCAAATATCTGGTTAATCATGTACAAATATCTGGTTAATTCGGTTCATTATCTGGTTAATGGGTTTTTGGGTTAAGTATGTGCAAATATCTGGTTAATCAGGTATAAATATCTGGTGAATTCAGTTCATTATCTGGTTAATGGGTTTTTTGAGAAATAAATTTTTGGTTAAGTATGTGCAAATATCTGGTTAATCATGTACATTGTACAAATATCTGGTTAATTCAGTTCATTATCTGGTTAATGAGTTTTTTGGTTAAGTATGTATAAATATCTGGTTAATCAGGTATAAATATCTTATGAATTTAATTCATTATCTGATTAGTGGATTTTTTTAGAAATATAATTTTTTTTTAAAAAAAGGTCAGCATTATTAAAAAAATAATAGCATAGCACTACAGTAATATTACATGACAAAGTTGTCCTGGCCGGTTGTTAGAATAACACGGCTAAAAAAAATAGGAAGAAGGTTTGGCCTTGCAGGAAAAGTCAACCCCAGAATGTGTACTAGTAGTTATCTGAAAGGTGACCCCACCAAAATGAGAAAACACGTTTTCGGCGTACATCACACCCCAGTCACTGCGTTTTGCCTCACAGCATAAACAGTTAAAGACAAAAAAAAAAAAAAACCCAACGGCGTGGACTCGAAACCGCGCTCTCCATCGCAATTCATAATCTCTCTCAGATCCGCGTTTTGCTTTCAATTCAACGTAGAAGAAAAGGAAGAAAGTGTAAAGGTCGTCGTCGTTGACGCATCCTAGCTCCGTCCTTTGATTTGTTAAGTCTTCTTCTCCTTCCCTCTTTGATTCTCATTTCTCAGAACCGAAACAAACGACATGGCCGTAGCTGACCCTAAACCTCACTCCGAACCTAAGGTCTGGAATTTCTTCAAGCTTCCCTTTCGCCATTCTTCTTCTAGTTCTGGCGCTACTTCTTCCAACACGACGTCGTCTCATAACCTTCACCATCATCATCACCATCACCATCACCCTCACCACCACAACCCTCCCCTTGAGGGTTCCACCTCTCACACCCCCAGTTCCGTTTCTTCTGTCGCCAGATCGCTTCTCCCAACACGACGTCGTCTCAAGCTTGATCCCTCCAACAAACTTTTCTTACCTTGTATGTTATTTGATTTTTCCTTCTCCTTTTTAAACTAATTTCTACTTTTTGCTTTATTTTCGAGATTTGGTGGTTTTTCTATTTTTCTATGTTTGCGTGTATAATTGAATTGTTTTGATCATGATCTCATTTGGGTTTCCTCGGTGATTTCTATTTACTGATTAATTGCAATTTTTTTTCTTCTTTTTTTGGGGCTTTGACTAAACTCGCCCAAATTTAGTAACTTCTTGGTTAAGTTCATTTCTTTTTGCTTGTAAAAATGGATAATGATTTTTCATGTGAATTTAATGCTTCAGTTTTGTTAACCTGCACTTTCCTTTCTTGCTTAATTTATCTGTGAGTTAATGCTGCGTTGCAAATCACAATCTTAAGTCTTTCCAAATTTGAAATAAATAAATAAAACATTGAATGCGACATGGAAGCTGGTGATTTGGGTATAATGCATTTTACGATTTTATTCAATGTTGTTACTTGTTACTTAGTTGCAGCTGGCAGTTGTGTTTTTTTTTTTTTTTTAATTAAACATGTCGTTGTTGAAGTGGTTTGCTGTATAGTGTTCTGAATGACTGAATTAAGGTGCAAATTGGGAATGAATTGTTTACTGCTTAGGTAAAATGGATGTGCATGTGATGTTGCCAAAGATACGTTCCTACAACCTTTGTTATTAGCTCGGAGGGTTGTTGTGTTTGTCTAGTTGATGAAAATACTATTTTTTTAAAATTTTAAATTTATGGTCATTTATTGTTGTTTTAAATCATTTCCCCTATCTTCCCCTGTCTAGCTCGTATGCTTCATGCGTGGTTTGATCTTTCTTTACCTTATAGATTTCTTGTTCTAATGCTCCATATGATTGCTTGACTTGCTTATCCTTGCGTTATATGATTGGTTCCTTCTTTCTTTACTATCTTTTGTAGATGAGCCGGGCAAACAGGTAAGGAGTGCCATCAGGATTAAAAACACCAGTAAATCCCATGTAGCTTTCAAGGTATGGTGAAACATCTGCACATGTTGATTTATTCTCCTATTCTTAGTTTTCCTTTTCTGATTTGCATCTGTTGTTATTGAGGTACTTTGAATGAGTCTTGAATTCAACTGTTTATTCTTGCTGTTACTTTGTCACAGCTTTACAGGGGAGTGCTTCATTTATTGCTGTATAAAATAATAGTTTGCTTATGATTTTAAATCAGTACTGGGATTTAACTATCTAATTTGACAATATTTCTTTGTTCTTTATTTAATGTGCATAAGTTTCAAACAACTGCACCCAAAAGCTGTTTCATGCGTCCTCCTGGGGCTATCCTTGCACCTGGTGAGAGTATCATTGCAACTGGTAATAATCAATATGTTATTACTCTATATGATCCTTTTGTGTAACAAAAGATTGTCATAGATGCAAGTTATCTTACTAATTTATATTTTTTTTTGTAGTGTTCAAGTTTGTAGAGATACCAGAACATAATGAAAAGCCAGAAAAAACTGGACTCAAATTTAAAATAATGAGCTTGAAGGTCAAAGGAATTATTGATTATGTCCCTGAGCTGGTTAGTTAATTTCATTTTGACTAGAAACTTACAATTGTCACAAAATTAAATAAGATGTTGCTGATGATTTAGTTATTTGATACTACAGTTGACTTGCTAGCCTTCCCCTTTCAAATCACCCTTCCTCTCTAAGCATGAACATCAAACAATTTTGCCAGTGTATATTTTCTTACATCACCTATGGTGCATACAGTATTTATTCTACTAGATATATATTTTATGCCTTCGGTATAACTATACTTATGAAAAGGATGTAATTATGAATTATGACAATTAACGATTTAAAGTTCATGTTATGACATCCTTAGTTGGTTTTTCTAAATTACTCTATGCCTACAGTATTTATTCTACTAGTATATATTTTGTTCTTTGGGTTTAGTTATTATACTTTTAAAAAGGATGTATTTACCAGAGTTATCAATCCCGGATAGCGGAACGGAGCGGCCGACCCCGAAAACACTGTAGCGAGATAGCACATAGCGGGACGGCCGCTATTTTAGGCAAGTGGGGAGAAGTAATAAGGCAGGAGGGAGGAGACACAGTAGGATAAGAGGGGGAGAAGTAGAGGGAGAAGAGAGGAACGAACAAAATCTGTAAAACAGAAAAGAACGTGAAAAAAGAGGGCGGTGGGGGGGGGGGGGGTTTGTTGGGAGGAAGAATCAGAACAAAATAAGGGTAAAATAGAGATTTACTGAGTATAAGTGAGGGTAAAGTAGAAATTTACTAAGTGTAAGTGAGGGTAAAATAGAGAATCGAAGTGTTAAAGAGAGGAGGAAAAGTGTGACCTAACTCCTAAAAACCCTAGATCTGATTGCAGCCGCCGCAGGAGAGCATGCGTGACACAGGAGGCTTCTGTGGACGGAAATTCGACCCATGATACAGGAGCAGCCCAAAAGCGCCTGCTCCACTGCTTTTAGGCCCTTTTTTAGCCGTGAAAGCGGTCGCGTCCGCCATGACTGAAAAACGCTCCGTCACGCCGTCTGAGTAGCGGCCACCGGCCGCTCCGCCCCGCTCCTCCGCTATAGCAAGCTATTAACTACCCTGGGACTATTTACGACAATTAACAATTTAAAGTTGATGTTAGTGCATAACCTTAGTTGGTTTTTCTAAATTAATCTATGTCTAGTATGCATATAGATTTCATTTTATCATTTTAATCCTTGAAAATGTTATTTTTAGTAGATTAATGGCCATCACAGGGAGACTGGGGATTTTTATTATGATTGACAGTGAGAAGGTTCACTTTCCTTTGGATGATTCACACACCTCTCCCTCCGACTCTCAACACAAATGTGTCCGCAGAATCAAAAAATAAATTCTTCTGTTGTATATGCCTGCTCTTTATTTTTCATTTTCAGCCTCTCAAGTATCCCCTACTCTATGATTTTATATGAGGATATTGTCCACTATGGGTTCTTGTTTAGATTTGTTTTCAAACGCCAAGTATTTTTTCTCCCCGGTAACAGTTTGATGAGCAGAAGGACCAAGTAACAGTGGAGCAGGTTTTGCGAGTTGTTTTTCTTGATCCAGAGCGTCCTAGTCCTGTGAGTACTAAGATTTTAAGTATTCATTTATACTGTGTCAATGTTTATGCTTATTACACATTTTTCCCTTTCTATTCTCTTTTTGCATTTATTCATTTTATTATCTTGTTCTTTTTCTGTGGTTGATACGTTCAATACTGCTATTTCAATGTTGTATTTATAAGATGCCTGTGTATTATACATTAACTGATTGTGTATTGCTTATTATGTTCTAATTTTCTCTCATTAAGGCTCTGGAAAAACTGAAGCGTCAGCTGGCAGATGCTGATGCTGCGCTTGAGGCACGTAAGAAACCTGCAGAAGATGCAGGTCCTAAGATTATTGGAGAAGGGCTTGTTATAGATGAATGGGTAAGTAAGTTTACTCAAAATTTTAAGGAAAGTTTTTCCTTGCTTCATCTATGTAATTTTTGATTATGTTTTCAGAAAGAGAGGAGGGAAAGATACCTTGCAAAGCAGCAGGGCGACGTGGTAGTAGACTCTGTATAGGGTGTTGGTCTGGGATAACAATGATTGAATTGGAAATTACATTCGAGCCAAGGAAGATGTCTTTTGAGAAACAAATTATAAAATCACAGCTTCTCTTTCTTTAGAAAACTATTGATGGGATGGGGTGATCGTCCTCTATGTAGATAAATGTTATTTAGTTTTCAGGTTTTCCCTTTTTTGGGAATAATCTTTTTATGGATTGATGTGGAATAGTTTTGTTCCAGTTTTCTTATGATCAAGGGTTTGCTGTCATGCTATAATTTCAACTATAACTAAGATTGCAATGATTTTGTAACAACAAAAGGGTAAATTACATGTTACTCCTCTGAAGATTCCCCCGTTTTTACTTTGTATTTTTGCTTCCTGCTTGGATACTATTTTATTTTATTATTGAAAACCAAACGAAATTTTATTCACAGGTTGAGTATAAGATATACACAACCAAAACAAGCCAAAGTCTGTTACAAATACCCAGGACACTTGGTATACCTGGCCAACAAACATAAAACAAGCATGAAGACCCCTGTACTGTCTATATATTAGCCACAAAGAACTACCCATCTACAAACCAAAGACGGCCAGCCACCACCTATGACCAAAATAAAAAATAAAAAATCAGCACCGTGTCCTGCAAAGTACCAGCACGCCTCATTACTGCTGCTGCACAGAAGTATGGTTGCTGCCGCTAAAAAGCTTCCTTCAAGCTGGATTCTGAAACCGCATATGCTTTCAACACTCCAAGCTCTCCCCACTTCACCTTCTCTTAATGTATCTCACACGTTGCTACTCCTAAAATGCCTTCACTTCCCCACTCCCTACACTCTCCTCCAGGCCTCAACATATCAGTTTTAGCAGAACCATCAGATCACAACGTGATAATGAATATTTGAAACCTGGAACCTTTGCAGAAATCCAATTCCACGCCTTCGATTTCTCTGCATCAGTAATGTCAGAAACTGTCACCACTTGAGACTTGAAAACCATTTGATTGCAACTCAGCCAAGTTGACCATACTGTTGAGAACCATATAACCTGCTACAGCTTCCTTGACTCAACTGAACAACATGGAAGTCCCTTAAACTACTCAAAATGTGCTCTGCAGTCCTGATGTAATGCTGACATGAATCCATGCCACTGCAACATCTGCCTCCATGCCTCTAAGAAGAAAGTGCATTCAAAAAAGAGGTGTGCGGCACTTTCTTCCAATGCTTGCAGCCCATACACACTTCATTAACCAAATGGGCCATTCCTCTCTCTGCTAAATTCACCTTAGAAGGTACACTATCCAAATAGAGTCTCCAAACAGAAGTTGAAACCTTCGAAGGAACAAAGCCATGATGACCTCTACACCGATTATTAATGTTTGCAATAGCCTCTACCATTCCCTCCCTCCATCAATAATTGCTTTGTAAGCTGACTTGACTGTATGTCCTCCTGTGTGATCTTCACCAAATTGCTTCATAACCACCGACTGTAAAGCCTCCTGAAGTCCACTGAGAAGTTTCTCCTCCCACTGAAAAAGCGGATGTCTCCACAACCACCTCCAACTCCACACCCTATCCCTCCAAACCCCCATATATGCAACTTTGGCATCCTTATTAATAGCACAGCAATGTTATACAAACGACTTTAACGTCGTCTCAAAATACCAAGGATCATCCCAAAACAAAGTCTCAGTCCACCCCCACCCACATTTACTACTAAATTATGCATCAACCACTCACCTCCATAGCCGGCCCCTCCACTTCTAATTGTCTCAAGTCGCTCCACCACTTTGACCCTTTTCTCACTACCTCCCCCCTTTCCACCTAATTAGCCCTATACCTTGCTACCAAAACCCTATGCCACAACCTATGTTTATCCACCTTCAACCTCCACCGCCACTTTCCTAACAAGGCTAAATTATGCGCTGAGATTTTTTACTCCTACTCCACCCATCTCATTTTCCTTACAAATAACATCCAAAGCTGCCCAACTAATCTTATATCCCTCAACTCCACCCCATAGGAATTTTGTTGACAACTAAATTGGGATCGTTGACAACTTGGACTTGATAAGGACAATTCTGCCACCTAATGACAGGTTTTTACTATCCAAACCGAGAGCCTCTTCCTCACCTTCTCCACCACTGGATGCCAAGTAGATTTTGGGCTTCAATCTGTTTGGGCCACATTTTATTTTGTTGTTGTTTATTTTTGGTCTCAATATCAGCATGTAAAATTTCTGCATGTTGATTAGTTGTTTTTCTTTGTCATTTGTAAGTCAAGCTGATTGTGGTGATACCACTTATCAGCTTGAAGGGGGTGTTAGGAGTATAAATAATTTCTGTTAGTGTCTGTTACATGTTATTAACAATTTGTTAGGGAGTTAGCCATGTTAGTTAATTATCTCTATAAATAGAGCCCCATATATCTCATTTCATCATTTTTTCAATCAATTCAAAATGCTACATGATGAGTATGTTCTCTTTTTAGCCTATGAGTATGACCTTTGTTCCTCACATCCCTGATTTCTCACAAAGACTAACGTAAAAAAAATGAGAAATTCTTGTCTTGCATGGGTGTGCAATCATTATAATAACATAGCACATGGGCAGGGTCGTGGAAGCCACAAGGCAACTAAGGCACTTGCCTTAAGGCCACACATTCAATTAGCTATTGACCCTTTATAATTTTATATATTATATAAATACCCAAAAATCTAACATGTAATAAATACATCAAAATATGACAAAGGCCTGACAATAACATGTATGTGAGAGAAATTTTATTAAAGCATCAAGTAGCAATGTGGCTTTCTAGCCCAAGCTGGCATCAAGTGCTATAATTATATGACTTAACAATCTTAATATGTTTTTTTTTTTAAAAAACGGGACAATCTTAATATTTATGAGTGTGTTGGAGTGAAATTTCGGGAAAACAAAAATTGATTGCAATTGAAACTATTTATTCCTTTCGTCTAACAAGATTAAACGTTGGTACTGTTGGAGATTAATCAGTTGCGCATGTGATTTTGTTAATAACAATAAATTGAAATTAATAAAGTAATGATTTTGTTTTTCTAGATATACAATAAAATTTGAAATTTTTTTTCTAGATCTGCCTTAGACCACAAAATGTCCGGACACGGCCCTGCACATAGGTAATCATTTCATTGATCATGCAGTTTTATGCAATTAAGTTAAGGGCACTATATTTTGAAGCTAGGCCATTCCATTCATTTCAGGGAAGGTGCCAGAGGATTGAAAATAAGTAGTTAGTTAAAAGCAAACTGATCGGTCTTTCGAACTGATTCAAAGCTTGTAACGACAAGCTTTCAGATTATATATTAGTGTTTTCATAAAAGCCATATTAACGGCCTAAAATTTTCTGATTCCTACCTTAAGTATAATGAGATTAGCTAGAATTTAGAAGTTATTCTTTTGATTAAAAATAATCAAAGCAAAAGCATAACACATAATTATATAACTTAGACCTAAAACAGCTGTGAGGGGAAAAGAATAAAGCGAAGAAGGGATGAGCAATATTCTTTTATTAACGGCAGAAAGGAATCCTATAAGTGGTGTGTTGCAATCATGAAACAAATAGAAGGGATCGCACGCACAATTAATTTCTAACGGAGGTAAGCACTATATTCTATATAAGGCTGTTTTGATTGTTCGCAGATATTCATTTATGAACAACACACAAACTCTAATCTTGAGTTTTTCTCTTTTTCCTGCAAGAAATAACATTCTGTGAGAATCAGACCAAAGCCATGGATCAGTTGCCTGGAATAATCTGGGAAGCTGCTACTCGTTTGTTCGGTTGTGCGAAAGTACATGCGGCCTATGTTTATGTGCTTGAGGAGATCTAGCCTCATTGAAAGCAAAATGGGAACAACTTCTAAACATGTGTGCAAAGAAGAATTGATGACGCTGAGAGTATTGGAGCCATGCAAAGGACAAATGAAGTGAATAGTTGGCTGCAACAAGTTCAAAATCTTCAAGAGGTAACTTCCATTTGTAAATTAAAGCTTGTTCTCCAATTATTTCTCCTATTTCTAATTCCATATTAAACTTGAAGCATGAAAAATCTATGACGAGTGTGTTTGGGAAAGCTGGAAAAAAAGATTATGCTGATAATCTGTTTTCAAATAATCGATTATTGTGATAATCGGTTATAATCAGAATCTGTTTTTGTTTGGGTATGTTTGCTGATAATCGATTTTAAGATAATCTATTTCATTTGGATGGTGCAAAAAATAATCACTTTTACATAGTAAATTATGAAAAATGATATGAAAATATTTGTTTATAATTTTTTATTTTAATATTAGATTTTTTTTAAAATCTTGTCATCAAAATAAAGGTGTTTCCAAAATCTCACAATTTGAAATAATCAAATATCTTCGCATACATAGAAAAAGAAGAAAAAAATAAGAAAGAAGGAAAAAATAAGGAAAAAAAAAAATAGAAAACGACAAAACGTTGAAGCAAGGACACATGCGCACAAGAACACAAGCGGCGCAGGAAAAAAAAGCGTTTCCAGTAAACATTCCTCTCTCCTAGCTTCTTTCGAAACAACGTTTTTTAAGAAAGAAAAACTTTTTTGAAAGTTAAGCTATTGACCCAAACATAAGCATCTTTTTACAAAACAGTTTTTTTTCAAAAAAAAGTTGAAACTCCCAAAAATAATCTTTTCCAAACACCCTCAACGTATGCTCTTCTTAAATGTTTTAACTGAAATTTGGTTCTCTAGTTAGTAGGATTTGTTTTAATATAAAAAAAAAAAGGCAAAAGAAAAAATGGTAAAAATATGATAAGTTATTAGGACTTATTAGTTGTTAGCCTTACAATTCTGATAAGTCCTAATAACTTATCATATTTTTAGGATGAAGACGAAGTGTGGCGGCGGCGTGGCGGGGGTGGCGTTTGTCGTCATCTTCTCCGACGATGGTGAGGTGGTCGCTGAAGCAAGCGGCGCGAACGCAGATCGAGCCGACGAATCGGATCCTGTGCTAGAAAAGAGGTAGTGAAGCAGAGTAACAAGTTGGCGGTGGAGATGGCGTCCGAAGGCGGTGGTGCGAAGACGGTGCCAGCATGGGTGTCGAGGCTAGATGGAACGAATTCTGAGCACTCCGGAATCAGTGTTGGTGGATCCTGAACCGTGAATGTCGTGGTGATTGCTGAGGCGTAACTGGCCGTGGGGCTGCCATCTGCGTGTGGTTTCGGTGTGTCATCATCACCGATTGCCGTCGGGCCGACGAACAGTGGCGCCGAAGCAGATATAGTGGTGGCCAGGACTATAGTTGGAGCTGGGGTGGGAAGAACAAGTTGCTCACTCTCACGGACGAGAGCAAATTCCACCGTGATGGGCTCGGAACGTTGATGGTTGAAGGGGTTGTCTGGAATGCGGACCCGTGGTGGGACGTTGCGGGGCTGATGTGGGCGGAGCACGGATAGTAACCGTGATGACTCTGGGTGGTAGAAATGGGAATCGGATGTTGGTGGTGGGGTGTGAGTGTGGCGTTGAGGGAAGAAAGGTCTCTAGTAATATTAGAGGGTATGATGGCAGATTTGTTGGCTCTGTAAAATTTGAAAGAGGATGGATTTAATGGTATCAGAGGAATGTGGAGGTGAGGTCATGGCAATGAAAGCACCAAATTGTTATGAACTGAATTGGTAAATGCAGAATTGTAAGGCTCTTGTTTGAGTCAGAGCATACTCCTAAGGGAAAAAGATTAAAACAACTAAAAATTATCCTTTAACTTTCTTCTCTACTTTCATTCATTCTTTGGCTCATACATATATAGTCCTCTTACAATCCAAGGCAAATCTACTGACGTAAAAAGGACTAACAGAAATAAACAACAAGGCAATAACAGAATGCATAACAAACTTCATGACTCAGCATAACAGTTTCCTAATTGATTCTTCTAGACTTCTCATTAGGGAATTGGGCTTCTGCCATTTTGGGCCATAACATTGTCACATTACATATAATAATTATACACGTCTAATTATTATATGAGTATCAGAATCGACATGATAAACACCTTAAATAACAATAACATAATTGGAAAACTGAAAAAAACTTTATGAGTACTATTTCTCATTCAAAAGAAAGTTACATTTGTAAAACATAATTACAAAATATATAAACTTTTATACAGTTGACTTGTCACTGGGCAATAAACTGTCTTACCTCACTTTACATGATACAACATGCCTAAAAGGAGCCGATATCATGATTTCTTCAATTTCCTCTTCTTCCTTATCTTTGGTTTATCTTTGCCAATACGTAGTACATCAACATCTGATTGTACCACTATAATGAGACTATGTCTCAATGAGGAAATCACAATCAAGTTACATTCTAAAACAATGGTACAATCATCCTGGTGGGTGCCGGAAAATCCCCTTAAGCCAAACCCACAAACAAACATGTAAAACATATATTTAATCATAGCAGAATACCTTTATTAGTAAACTTGTTTAAAACTGCATATTTCATAATATAACTATTTCGGATAAAACATAAATGTCTTTACATAAAACCTTATCCTTTCTTAAAGTATCATACCATAAGAAACATTAAAAATAGCAAAATGTTATAAAATTGAACAACTCATATATAACATCAAATCACTCATTCATAAAAGGTCTTAAAACATGCTCTTGCACATCATACCATGCCCTAAGTGCTTGTTTCAAACTATATAGTGCCTTTTTAAGTTTAAAAATGTGATATTGTTTCTCAGGGTCTTCAAAACCAGGGGGTTATTTAACATACACTTCTTCAATTATTTCATTCAGAAAACCACTTTTCACATCCATTCGAAATAAAGTTATGAGATGTTGTGCAGCATAAGACATAAGAATACATATGGCTTCTAACCTAGTTACACGTGTAAAGGTTTCAGTGAAGTCAATACCTTCTTGATGGTTATAGCCTTGAGATACTAACCTTGCCTTGTTTCTAACAACTTTTCCAACTTCATCAAGTTTATTTCTGAACACCCATCTGGTTCCAATTACCGACTTGTCTGTTGGCATGGAGACAAGTGTCCACACATCATTCCTTATGACTTGATTGAGTTCCTCTTGAATTTCAAGAATCCAACTTTCATTTTTTAGAGCTTCCTTAATATTCTTTGGTTCTATCTCAGACAGAAACGCCATATTGCTTGACTCTCTTAAGACATATTTGGTTCTCACACCTTTAGAGGGACTTCATATGATATGATCTTTGGGATGACATGTCTTGAACTTCCAGTCTTTTCTCAAGTTTTCGTCTTCATTCATTTCTTGACTTGTATATATGGTTGGTCTATCAGACGCTTTAGTAGGTTCTGTAACACCCCGTTTTTCGTAAAATGTTTTTCTAAAGCTAGTTTTATTATTTTAAAAATGTTGGTTAAGGGCTAAGTGGGATTTTAGCTTAAAAGTCCCTTTCTGGTACATGAGCACGCTCGTGCTCATCAGCCAGCAAGCCCGTGCTTAAAGTCAGAAGCGTGTTTTTGATTTTAAGTTGAGCACGACCGTGCTCACCAGTGAGTACGCCCGTGCTCAATGCGTGGACCGCGTCTCGCTGACGCTAAGTGGAGCACGACCGTGCTCAAGGGTAAGCACGACCGTGCTCAAGTCCGAGTTTTATAAGTTGGCGCAGAACCCAAGGGTTAACGTGAAAAACCCTACTTTTGTTGGCAGCCGTCACCAGTTGCGGCCAGAACTATCTCTTTCCCTTTTTCCTCTTCTTCCATTGTTGTAGTGGAGTTTTGGAAGCCGTTTGGGAAGCCAGTTTGGTCTGTGGTAGTCTAGAGGTAACGTTCTCTCCCTTATTGTTTTCCTTTTCATAATGGTTTGAATAGGAAACTAATGTTTGTGTTCGGTTTGGCTAAGGTTGTATTGAGTTGAGTCGCTTTGGAGAACCGTGACCGTTTGCGTTAGGAGCTAACGTTGGAGCAACCATCAATCCAGGTATGGGGAGAAGTGGGATTGTATTCATTAGGCAGTGGGTAGTGTAAGGTAACGGGGTTCCCTATGACCCCGGTGTTGTTGTATGTATGTTTGTGATAATATAGTGTTAATCTATGATAATATGTTTCTGATTGTTATATGCTTTTGCACATGATGGTTGCCTATAAATATGATGCCATGTTATTATTGACATAATGTTGTTGGATGGTTGGTTGTTGTTGGGGTTGCTGTTATGATGAGTACAATGTCGATAACACTGTTTAATGGAATATTTAGGTTTAATAAACGTGCTAAGTTTAGGGGTTTAATCCCTAAATAATTTGGTTAGAACTTGGCTTCTGTTCCTGCCCAGAACAGTGCAGTCCTGCATTGAGCACGACCGTGCTGAACAGGGAGCACGACCGTGCTCCCATTTAAATTCTGGAAAATGGCCGCGCTGTTCAGCACGGCCGTGCAGGTCAAATAGTACGACCGTGCTGCTGAGCACGACCGTGCTGAGTTAGAAGCACGACCGTGCTTCACTTAAAAGGGCAGCACGCCCTCACGTGTCCAAGCACGACCGTGCTACGGTCTAAGCACGACGGTGCTGACCCCTCCTGGACAGTGATACAATTAAAGGACTTAAGGGGTTTTTAACCCCATTCCCCAATAAAGATAAGTTGAGATAACTAATCAAAGATAAAGATTAGACAACCTGGTTATTAATTATATAAGATAATTAGATAATCAAGTGTTAAGTCGATATCCGTTGGGTTACCGCACGTTGATAAGTTGAAGTCTTGGGTGCTTATACACCCAAGCCTGTTGAGTTGAACCTTGGTGCTTATTGGCCAAGGGAGCCTTGACCCCACGGTTTGGGTCTAAGGTTACGTTAAACGTTAATGTTGAAGTCTTGGGAGCTTCATGGCCCAAGCAAGGAGGTGGTTGAGATTGTTTGTTGTTGTGCCATTTGCATAGAGCATTGGAGTTGTTGATGGGGGAAGTTCGACAAAGGGGAGATCGCCCGAGAGTACGGTGATCTGGCCATCCACGGTAGGTCACCCAAGGTTTGGTGACCGAGGCCCCCCGTGATGAGGCATCCACGGTTTGATGCGTTGGCTATCCATGGGGTTCACCCAAGGTTTGGTGAACTGCCGGTGTTGGTGCTTTTACGGCCAATACGGATATGTAACTCCAAAGTCGTTCATCCTGAGTTAGTTTGGATCCACATGCATAGTTGGAGTAGTGGAGTAGTTGATGCATTGCATAGCATAGCATACTTGGTTGTTATGACACTGTTGGATGTTGATGTATGCTTGTGTATGTTTACCTTGCGTACTATTCCCCTGCTGTTTATATGATTACATGAATCTTACTCCCTGTATTGTTTGTGTTTGGCCTGATCGGCATTTGCAGAGGATGACGAGCAGCCCGGAGAGGAGTGACTCTGAGGAGCCGCCACTCATAGTTAGGGCCTGTTTATTGTTTAGTTTGTTTTCGGTTGTATTCCGTGGATTTATTTCCGGAACGGTTATACCAGCTCTGAATTGTGACATCGGGGTTGGGTTATTTATTTGGTTATGTTTTTATTTGATTAAACTTATTTTTATTTTCCGCGTTGTAAACGAGTTCATGTGGGACTTTTCTACCCATGGGCAACTGTTTTATTTAATTCAGTTAAATGCATGTTTTTATTTTTAATTGTTTTATATTTAAATGCCTTATAACATGTGGGGTAGAAGGGTGTCACAGGTTCAACTTTTGACATGTCTGGTTGTTGATCTTCTTGTCTGTTGAGATCAAGACCCGCAAGATCATCCTCAAGATCTTGGAGGATTGTACTTCTACTATTGTGAGGCCTTCCATCACGGCTAATGCATTTGATATCAAGCCGTCGGTTCTTCAACTAGTGCAACAACATCAATTTGATGGATGGGCGCATGAAGATCCTCATAGGCATATTTCGTGTTTCTTGGAGATATGTGATATTTCTAAGTATGCTGGAGTTTTAGATGATGCATATCGCTTGCGTCTATTCCCTTTCTCTTTATGGGATAGAGCACGTGATTGGTTGGACTTGAACATGGATCATGGTAGCATTACCACTTAGGAAGACATGGCTCAAAAGTTCCTAACAAGCCAAAATGGATTTGAAGAGCTCTCCTTGGACAACTTTGGATTTGGAGGAGAAAGTGTTTCATATTCTGAAGTTTAGTTATGATAGACTGCCAGATGAAACACACAAAAGTTGCTTCCTGTATTGTGCACTGTATCCAGAAGATTATCATGTCGATGTTGATAGTCTCATTGATCGATGGATTGGTGAGGGATTTCTCGGTAATGGTTATAAGAGTAAGAGCATGTATGATATGTATGAGGAAGGAAAATCTATCATTGCAAAGTTAAAGCTTTCATGTATGTTAGAGGTAGCTGAAAAGCAGCTTTCATGCTACTTAGAAATTAAGATGCATGATGTGATCTGAGATACGACACTATGGTTAGGTTGTGATCATGATAAAAATAAAGACAAAATTATTGTTGAGGAGGAAGCACTATCATTATCACAAATGAATTCTGAAAGATTGAATGTTGTGGAGAGGATTTCAATTATGAATCTTGGAAACAAAAGTTGGAACATACCTGCTTGTCCTAAACTTGCTACCCTATGCGTAAATATGAATTTAAAGACTATTGATTTTTTACATCCCCAATCCATGGCAAGATTGAAAGTCTTGGATCTATCAGGTAACCGAGGGAAGGATCAGCTTAATCATTACCTCAAAGAGATAGGCAAGTTAGTAAACTTTGAATTCTTTAGCCTATCAAAAAGAAGAATAACATACTTGTTGCCAATTGAGTTTAAGAATTTGAAAAACTTGAGGGTGTTCCTTATGGAAAATGTTGATAATGATCTTGAAATTATTCCTTTAGAAGTGATTGAGAGTCTTGAGCAGTTGAGGGTGTTTAGATTTATATCAACCAGTTGTACTCGCAGCATTGATGGTAGTAGAGAGGATGCATTTGTTACGTCTCTAAAATGTCTGTGTGCATTTTCCTAAATTTTGATGAAAAACTAAACATTGGTTAATGATTTAATTAACCTATTTTGTGGTTGCTAACCTGTCTACTTAGTGCACAGATCAGAGAATAGCAAAACTCATATGTCTGTCTACCTAAGTAACAACCTGTCTGGATAATCAAAAAGTCAACCTGTCTGCTGACTGGGATTGTTGACTTTGTACAAACTAGTTCCAACCTGTCTCTACTCTGCTCTCAAACTCGTCTGAGGTTCTTTGTTAAGAACTCGAAGTACACGAAGCTTTTGGAAGCTGTCCCCTCATGCAGAAGACTCTGAATCTCTCTCTCACTTTTATCAAGAAATTCAGAGGTTCCCTCTCTCAAGCAACCTAGGAAGTCAGAGACAAACTTCCAGTTAAAGAATGTTTCCAACATGCTTTATTCCCTAGTACTTTCGGTTATTACACAAGAAGGGAAATGTACTCTGCAAAAGTACAAAAGCATTCTGCACAACTCTGATTTGGCTAAAACACGATGCATAAAGCCATTATCCTTCATGTTAGAGTACAACCAACGTCTCCATTGCATTAATGACTGCCCAGAACGACTATATTGCATTCAATGAAGCTCTGCTTGAAGCCATCGTTGCAAGGAATGTCTCTAACGAATATTAAATGTTTGAAGGCTATAAATACAGAAGTCATTGAAGATGAAGACATCAGAGATTACAAAGCATTAAAGAGCCATTACTCTGTTCATTTATTCATTCTGTATTCTTCAATCATTTGAAGTTATTACGTAGACTTTCCTAAGCTTTACATTTAAACCACTCTCTGAGTGTTAGTGAAAGATCTGTCTATCTGTAATTGTATTTATTACAAACCAAACTCTCAAAAAAATCTGAGTGAGCCTGAAGAGGCTAGGTGTGCAAAGACTACTTGTCTTGTAGCCAGAAGAGGCTAGGTGTGCAAACAATACTTGGAGTCTGTAACCTGATCAGTTATAGTGGATAAATCTTGGTGCTGCCAAGGACTAGACGTAGCTCTTTGTGTTGAAGAGTGAACCAGGATAAATCACTGTGTTAATCTCTCTTCCCTTAATCTCTTTAGTTGTTTTGATTATATATCATCTGCATTCTAACTAAGGGGTTAAAACTGTTTTTATCAAGCTTGTTTTCATCTGTATGCTTGTGTGGTTTTCTGTGAAAATACAACAGACAGGTGACCTGTCTGTGTAAATTATTTTACACCTGTCCGAACCTAGCTTCTGTATGCGAAAAGTTTTCAACTTTATTTTAATTCCTGATAAACATAATTCAACCCCCCTTCTCGTGTTTATAGTTGTCTATTTCAGTTGGTATCAGAGCTCAGCCTCTGGGTTGAGCATCTAACAGTGTAGAGGTAAAAGATCCTGAAGAATAGACATGATTGCTGGAGCTAGTGGAAGTCACCAGACTGAAGGAGCTTCCTTAACCAGACCTCCATTCTTCAATGGAGAAAACTACAACTATTGGAAAGATAGATTTCAATGGTTCATTCTATCTACAAACTCTGATCTCTGGGATGTCATCACAGATGGTCCATTCATTCCTAAGAATGATGACAACACTGACAAGCCAAAAGCTCAGTGGACCCCTGCAGAAAAGACAAAGTGGGAGCTGAATCACAAAGCCAGATACAATATCATCTGTGCTCTCAGTCCTGATGAGTTTGAAAAGGTCTGTGCCTGTGATTCTGCCAAAGAAATTTGGGACACCTTAGCTGTCACACATGAAGGAACAGTCAAAGTCAAAGAATCAAAGATTGCCATACTTGTCAGAAAGTATGAACTGTTTCTCATGGAGGAAAGAGAATCTGTTGCTCAGATGATAGGAAGATTCCAAACTATCATCAATGGCCTAAAGTCTCTTGGCAAAGTTTACTCTAATGTTGAGAAGGTTGGAAAGATACTAAGAAGTTTACCTAGCAGTGGAGACCCTTGGTAACTGCTATCTCTCAAGCCAAGGATCTTACCACCTTGACTATGGATGAACTTCTTGGTATACACTCACTGTTCATGAGCAAGAACTTGGAGATGAAATCTCAACAAAGAAGGGCAAGTCAATTGCTCTGAAGGCTAATCAGAAGTCTTCAAAAGCTTCTAAAGCTTTGAAGGCAGACGAGTCATCCAGTGATGCTGACCTGTCTGAACCCGAGGATTCTGAAAGTGATGAAGAATTATCTCTCCTAACCAGAAAGATAAAGCTTCTCTTACAGAAAAAGAAGTTCAGAAAGGATAAGCCATTCAGAAGGTTCAACAAGGACAAGAACTTCAGAGAATCCACTTCAACAGACAAGAACTCAATTGTCTGCTATGAGTGCAAGAAGCCAGGTCACATCAAAGCAGAATGTCCTCAACTCAAGAAAGCCTTTTTTAAGAAGTTCTTCAAAAAGAAGAAGAAAGGGATGATGGCTACTTGGGAAGATCTGGAGTCAACATCTTTTGATGAAGAGACAGAGGAAGAAGCAAATCTCTGTCTAATGGCCAACACTGACTCAGATTCAGATAATGAGGTAAATTCTGATTATGAGGAATTACTTGATGCCTATGAGGAATTGCTAGAGGAATCCAACTGCTTATCTAAGGTTTTCAAATCCCTCAAGAGAGATCATGTTAAGCTCCTCAATGAGCATAAACAGAAATCTCTAGAGTGTGAGAAATTTGCCAAAGAGAACAGTGAGCTGGAGACTGAAAAGTATAATGAAGCTAGGATCTCTAGTGATACATCACAGTCTGAAGAAGTTGAAAAACTTCAACAGAAAGTGGAAGAGCTCACTTCTGATCTTGCCAAATTTGTTAATGGTAGAGATAATCTGACCAAGCTGCTTGGCTGTCAGAGGCACTCCCTTAACAAAGAAGGTATTGGATATGTCCATCAGACACATCATAAAGTACCAACTAAAAACTCTAAAGTGTCTGCTACATCTACATCTATTAAATCCATACCTGTCTGTAATTTCTGTGGAAAGACTGGACATGTTATGTCTAAGTGTCTTCATAAGAAAAGAAGGAAGTCTTCACAAACTCCTAGAACTAACAGAAAAGGACCCAGAAAACTATGGGTACCTAAAGATCAAATAATCTCTGTTGCAGATGTCCTCAACAGCACAAAGAAAACACCACTGCTGGTACCTGGACAGTGGTTGCTCGCGACATATGACAGGAGAAAGGTCTATGTTCCTAGACCTCCAACTTAAGAAAGGAGGACATGTGGCATTTGGTGGAAATCAGAAAGGGAAGGTTATAGGAATTGGTACTATTGGTGGTAAACCTCCTCTTCCCTCTATATCAAATGTTCTTATGGTTAAAGGATTAAAACACAATTTGCTTAGCATAAGTCAATTATGTGACAGTGGATTTGATGTCTCCTTTACCAAAGATTTATGTGTAGTTAAAGATCTCAGTGGCAAAACCCTCTTTTCAGCTAAAAGGCAACAAAATCTGTATAAGATTGAACTGACTGATCTCTCGGATCAAAGTGTAACCTGTCTGATGTCTAAAGAGGATGAAAGATGGTTATGGCATAAGAAACTAGGACATGCTAGTATGAAACTTATTTCAAAATTAAAAAGGGATAACCTTGTGAGAGGATTGCCTGATATTAGTTTTAAGAAAGACATTTTGTATGATGCATGTCAGAGAGGTAAACAAGTAAAATCAAGTTTCAAAACTAAAAACCAAGTATCAACCTCTAGACCTCTTCAGTTGTAACACATGGATCTGTTTGGACCAGTTAGTGTTGCTAGCTTGGCTGGAAGAAAATATGGATTTGTCATAGTTGATGACTATTCTAGATATACATGGGTACTCTTCTTAACCCACAAGGATGAGTCTTTTAAGGCTTTCTCAGTATTCTGTAAAAGAGTACAAAATGAGCAGCGTTTCTATATTTCTACTCTTAGAAGTGACCATGGGGGAGAATTTGAAAATGAGCAGTTTAGACAGTTCTGTGAGGAGAATGAAATCTCTCACAATTTCTCTGCACCTAGAACTCCTCAACAAAATGGAGTGGTTGAGAGAAAGAACAGATCTCTGCAAAAGATGGCTAGATCTATGCTCAATGAGAATAATCTCCCTAAGTACTTCTGGGCAGAAGCAGTAAACACAGCCTGTTATGTACAAAACAGAATACTCATTAGGCCTTTTCTAGAGAAGACACCTTATGAACTGTGGAAAGGAAAAAGCCCCAACATTTCTTACTTTCATGCATTTGGTTGTGAATGCTTCATTCTAAATACCAAAGATCAACTTGGAAAGTTTGACTCTAAAACAGTCAAAGGTATCTTTTTGGGATACTCTGAAATGTCTAAAGCTTTTAGAATTTACAATTCTAGAACATCTGTTATTGAAGAGTCTGTTCATGTCAAATTTAATGATAGCTTAAAGACTCATAAGGAATTATCAGATCTAGAAGATGATCTTGCAGGTCTTGATATCAACAAGTCAGTAAATCAACAACCTGACTTAACCAAATCAGAACCTGAAGCAGAACTAGACAGACAAGTGGAGCAGACAAGTAAATAGACAAGTCAAGATCTTCTTGAAAGAGACTGGAAATTCAAAACTCATCATCCTAAGGATCTCATTATTGGAAATCCCTCAGAAGGAGTGAGAACCAGATCTACTTTAAGAGAATCAAGCAATGTGGCCTTTATGTCAGAAATAGAGCCAAAGCACATTGAAAAAGCTCTTGATGATGAAAGCTGGATTCTTGCTATGCAAGAGGAACTCAACCAGTTCACCAGAAATGATGTCTGGACACTTGTCTCCAAGCCCAAAAACAAGTCTGTCATTGGAACAAGATGGGTCTTCAGAAACAAGTTGGATGAGGATGGCAAAGTTGTCAGAAACAAGGCAAGGTTAGTAGCACAAGGCTATAACCAACAAGAAGGTATTGACTATACTGAAACCTTTGCACCTGTAGCTAGAATAGAAGCTATTAGCATTCTAATGTCATATGCTGCACAACACCAAATCACCCTTTTTTAAATGGATGTGAAAAGTGCTTTTCTCAATGGAATAATTGAAGAAGAAGTATATGTTAAACAACCCCCTGGTTTTGAAGATACTGATAAACCAGATCATGTTTTTAAACTTAAAAAGGCATTATATGGTTTAAAACAAGCACCTAGGGCATGGTATGATAGATTAAGTTCTTTTCTCATGCATAATGGTTTTACAAGAGGACAAGTAGATACTACTCTGATTAAGAAAAGTTCTAAAGAGAACTTCATTATAGTCCAAATATATGTTGATGATATTATTTTTGGAGCAACTAATGAAAAGCTGTGCAAGGATTTTTCAAAGCTGATGCAAGCAGAATTTGAGATGAGCATGATGGGAGAGTTAAAGTTCTTCCTTGGTTTACAAATCAAACAGACAAGTGATAGAATCTACATTCATCAACAAAAGTATATCGAGGAAATGCTTAAGAAGTACAAAATGGAAAGTGCTAAACTTATGAAAACTCTCATGGAAACCAATGCAAAACTAAGTAAAGATGATGAAGGTAAAAAGGTATACCAAATTGTCTACAGAGGTATGATTGGATCTCTACTGTACTTAACTTCAAGCAGACCTGATATTCAATTTAGTGTCTGTATGTGTGCTAGATTTCAATCTGACCCAAGAGAATCTCATCTTAAGGCTGTTAAGAGAATATTTAGATATTTGCTTGGAACTACTAATCTTGGTTTGCTATATTTAAGAACTAAAGAATACAGATTAGTGGGATTCTGTGATGCTGAGTTTGCTGGAGACAGAATAGAAAGGAAAAGCACCAGTGGAGGATGCCACTTCATTGGAGCAAATTTAGTCTCTTGGTCAAGCAAAAGGCAGACAACTATTGCTCTATCTACTGCTGAAGCAGAATATATCTCAGCTGCTAGTTGTTGCTCTCAACTTTTATGGGTAAAACATCAACTTGAGGATTACTCTATTTTTTAGCATAAAATATCTGTATGGTGTGATAATTCCAGTGCTATTTGCTTAACTAAAAATCCAATTCAGCATTCTAAGGCTAAGCATATAGAAATCAAACATCACTTCATAAGAGATTATGTTCAGAAAGGTATCTTTGATATTAAGTTTGTTAAAACTGAAAATCAGTGGGCTGATATCTTCACTAAACCTTTAGCAGAAGAAAGATTTTTATTTATTAGAGATAATTTAAACATGCATTGCATTGTTGAATGAAATGTCTGAGTTTTTGAACTGTTTATGCTATCTGTCTTATAGCTTTATATCACCTGTCCGTGATTACCTGTCTGACTCTACTGAGTCACTTTGTTGAATCTCAATAGTTTTATTAAAATGGCTATTATTTATTTAATACCATTTGTTAATCTGAAGCTAATCATGGGCACGACAGTTTTTATCTCGAAACCATGTTTTCATTATGTCTTAGTGGTCGCTACAGTTCCCCACATAAATCGTGCCGTTTTGAATTAAAAATGTCTTATTTCTCTCTCCTGCCTTTATTGCTTTAAAAGGCAATTTTTCAGAAAAATTCAAACTTTATCTTTTTCAAAATCCCTAAGTCTTTCTATCTTCGTCTTCTTCTCTTTCAAACCCTTTTCTCTTCCAAAACCCTCGTATCCTCTTCTCTGAAAAATGGCATCTTCAAGGCGTCTGTCCTCAAAAGAAATTGCTGAGCAATACGAGATGAGGGTAGCTGATGTTGAGGAAATTCTTCCTGGAAAGACTGTTGATCTTCAACAGATGAAGAAATGGGGAATGGATGTCACTGAAGAGTTGGAATACTCTAAGTGGACAGCCTTCTTTGACATCAAGGAGCTTGTTCATCCCAAGCTTGTCAGAGACTTCTGGAGGAATGATGTGGTCATCACCAGTGTGATTGATGGAACCAAGAGCTTCAAAGCTCAAATGTCATCTGAAGTAACCCTCCTCTTCCCTATTGGATCTTTGGAATTAGCAACAAGATGTCCAAGGATTGGAACTGCCTTCAAACCTGACTGGGAAGATCAGGTAGGAGCTGAGAATGTAAATATTGCTGTGTATAGAGTTCCCAACCCTGAGAACAAGAAGCCTGTCAGCATGGTGCCCAAGTGCAAGTTCTTGCACAAATTGCTGCTGGAATGTGTGATGCCAAGAAAAGGATCACGAGACAATGTGACCAAGATGGACAGATTTGCTCTATACCACTTGATTCACAAAATCAAGATAGACATCAATGACCTCATCTATATGTATCTTGAGTCTCTAATCAGAAGGACAAACATGTCAACCTATCCTTATGGAATGCTGCTGACAAGGGTGTTCAGGAACAAGCTGTTTGTTCCAACTGATGTTCATTTTGTGGACATGACTCTGCCCATAGATAAGAAGGTCCTGTCTATGATGGGGATTGAAGGAATCCCTCTGGAGGATGAAGAGGAAGACAAGAAGAAGAAGAAGCTTGCTGCTGAGCAGAAGCAGAAGGAGAAAGTAGAGGAACCAGTTGATTCCACTGGTGAATCAGAGGTTCCAATCTCTGAGAGGATCTGGAAACCTGCTGGAAAGGTTGTCAGACAAGACCAGAAGCCTGAGGAACCCTCAGTTTCTGAAGAATCTGCTGAGACTGTTGAGCCTCTCAGATTCAAGCTGAAGAAACCCTCTCCCAAGAGGAAGACAAGTGAGGCTTGGAAATCTGGTGTTGCACCAGCACAACCCACCAAGAAGAGAAGACTGGTGAAGACCTTTACCAAGGTCAGACAAGTGGAGTCTGAACCTAGTAAAGAGGAAGCATCTGCTCAGGGGGAGCAGACATCTCCACCCTTAGAGGAGCCAAGGGAGATCAAACCTCTTGATTTGGAAATCATTCCCCAGAAAAAGAAGGTCAAGGCTACCCTATGCCTTTGGTGGCCATTACTGGAAGGGAAGAAATCCCTACAGAAGAACCTGCCGTGTTGCTGTTGCTGCAACTTCTGCTGACCTGTCTGATGGGACTCAGACAGTTGATCATCCTGAAGCTGCTGCTCTGTCCCCTTCAAGGAAGAAGACAAGACTCTTTGAAGATCAGTTTTTCACCTTTCCTTTTGCACCACCCTCTCCCCTTCACCAAGGTATTCCAAGTTCTGTTGTTTCCTCCCCCTCTGCCCTTTTTGTTAATCCTTTGTCAGTTGCCTCTCTTTTCATTCACCTGTCTCTTCTAACCCAAACCCAAAACATCTTTGATGCTGTGTCTGATATATGTCAGTACACAGTTGTTCACATGGACTCAACTCCCAAAGAACAATCTGGCATATCATCAAGACTGTTTGTGAGTGATCTGCAATCTCTGATGACTGCAAGTGTCTCTCACTTATCTGTCATTTCCCTCTCCTCCACCTTATATTCTTAACTTTTGTAGGGAAATTTTCTTTTGTCCCCCTACTGTTGGTGTTCATTAGAACATTGGAAGGATTTTCTCACTACCCTGCCTCTGTTGTAATGTTTACCCTTTAGGGTCTAGATATTTCTTTCTGTTTGAGTAACAGCGGTCAAATTCATTTTTCTGTTCATATAGACTCTCTCTTCACCCTTACCTCCATCTGTCTTAGGCTAATCAAACCTCTTCCCCCGCCTATTCAAATTAGACGTCCAAACTCGTCTGTCGCTCTTATGTGAAAGACTCTCTCCATGTGTCTTTCCTTCTTCTTGATACTGAACCTAGTCAGAATCAAACCTTTGTTTAAGTATTGTTTTTCTCCCTTTGTTTTATTTCAGGAACCACTTCATCAGTATGCTTCTTTCCTAGTAGTCTCCCTCACCCCTTTCTTGTAAACCTAAGGCACCCCTAGTATTAGCCTTACCCTAGTATCCAAACCCATCTGGCTGCTTCAACCAGCTGTATACAGACGAAGCCTCCTCCTCTCAGGATGGTCGGATTTAAATAGCTTCACAATCTTCTTAAAGTTGAGCTAGAGAAAGTCAGAAGGACAATTGGATGCAGAAAGGCATGCTAGGCTGCTGTTAGACAAAGAAAGTGGATTCTTTGTATCTTCTTTTTAAATCAGTCTAGGTAGATGTTTGTAGAAACTGCCCCTGTTACATGAGAAAGCTTTTATGATGAATAAAAATAAATTTTACTTTATCTCCTTATTGTCTCTCTTTTCTCTTTGCTGTTATCTGTATGTCCCTTTTTGTTGCTGACAAAATGGGGAGGAAAAATGTAAGATGATTAGGAGAGAAATGTATGAGATGATTAAGATGGTTGCTAAATGCTAAAGTGTTCTGGAGAAAATATAAGTTAGTTAAAATTGAACTTTTTAATCTCTGATACTCTGATATTTTTGAACTTAAGCTGCTTGATGCCTATTTCTCGTGCATACTGTTATGCACCTGTCTGCACGTTATAGAAAATTTTCAACCTGTCTACACTCTGTTATTCTCTATGTTGATATTTCCTAAGGGTTATTAAATCATCTGAATGTTTGTCATCATCAAAAAGGGGGAGATTGTTAAGTCTCTAAAATGTCTGTGTACATTTTCCTAAGTTTTGATGAAAAACTAGACATTGGTTAATGATTTAATTAACCTATTCTGTGGTTGCTAACCTGTCTACTCTACCTAAGTAACAACCTGTCTGGATAATCAAAAAATCAACATGTCTGCTGACTGGGATTGTTGACTTTGTACAAACTGGTTCCAACCTGTCTCTGCTCTGCTCTCAAACTCATTTGAGGTTCTTTGTTAAGAACTCGAAGTACACGAAGCTTTTGGAAGCTGTCCCCTCATGCAGAAGACTCTGAGTCTCTCTCTCACGCTTATCAAGAAATTCAGAGGTTCCCTCTCTCAAGCAACCTAGGAAGTCAGAGACAAACTTCCAGTTAAAGAATGTTTCCAACATGCTTTATTCCCTAGTACTTTCGGTTATTACACAAGAAGGGAAATGTACTCTGCAAAAGTACAAAAGCATTCTGCACAACTCTGATTTGGCCAAACACGATGCATAAAGCCATTATCCTCATGTTAGAGTACAACCAACGTCTCCATTGCATTAATGACTGCCCAGAACGACTATATTGCATTTAATGAAGCTCTTCTTGAAGTCATCGTTGCAAGGAATGTCTCTAACGGATATTAAATGTTTGAAGGCTATAAATACAGAAGTCATTGAAGATGAAGACATCAGAGATTACAAAGCATTAAAGAGCCATTACTCTGTTCAATTATTCATTCTGTATTCTTCAATCATTTGAAGTTATTACGCAGACTTTCCTAAGCTTTACATTTAAACCACTCTCTGAGTGTTAGTGAAAGATCTGTCTGTCTGTAATTGTATTTATTACAAACCAAACTCTCAAACAAATCTGAGTGAGCCTGAAGAGGCTAGGTGTGCAAAGAATACTTGTCTTGGAGCCTGAAGAGGCTAGGTGTGCAAACAATACTTGGAGTCTGTAACCTGATCAGTTATAGTGGATAAATCTTGGTGCTGCCAAGGACTGGACGTAGCTCTTTGTGTTGAAGAGTGAACAGGGATAAATCACTGTGTTAATCTCTCTTCCCTTAATCTCTTTAGTTGTTTTGATTATATATCATCTGCATTCTAACTAAGGGGTTAAAACTGTTTTTATCAAGCTTGTTTTCATCTGTATGCTTGTGTGGTTTTCTGTGAAAATACAACAGACAAGTGACCTGTCTGTGTAACTTATTTTACACCTGTCCGAACCGAGCTTCTGTGTGCGAAAAGTTTTCAACTTTATTTTAATTCCTGATAAACACAATTCAACCCCCCTTCTCGTGTTTATAGTTGTCTATTTCAGCATTCCTCGAGAAGTTGGAGTTACTACAGGAGTTAGAGGAACTATGCATGGGACTAAAAACCTTAACTGGCATACAAAAATTAATTAAGTCAACTAAATTGCAGGATTGCTCAAGACATGTGAAGCTTGATGGTATTCAGGAGCCACTTCAAATGGCATCATTATTAGCATACTTGTCAACAATGAAGCATTTGGAGCGAATAGAACTACATTATCTAAAAATTATGGAAGGTTCATCCGTTACTTACACTTGCCATCTCCGGAAGCTTCGCTCCGTGCGTATTGGTGGTTCCCATACAATAACTCACTTGACATGGCTCAAGTATGCTCCACTTGTTGAATTACTTGATGTTTACAGATGTGAGCTCATTGAAGAAGTGTGAAAGGAGTTGAAGAGGAAGGTGGCGAGACAAACAGGGAGAAAGTTGATGATGATATATTTTCAAATATTAGATTTCTCTGCTTTATTGATATGCCAAATTTGAAGTGCATCCATGAGAGAGTGTTGGTTTTAATAAAGAAGGTTTTAACAAAGTTATTATAGATAACTGTAGTAGAAAAAAAAATGGACGAATTTTAAGATCGTTTTGCTTTAAAACTCACTAACAGAGAGGTTATAAGGATGAACGGTGAAAAGTTGCATTATTTTTATTTTCCTTAAAATTTCAAAAAATGAAAAGGGAAGTCTCTAAAATGTTTTAAAGTCGTCAAGGAAAAATTGTATTTGAAAACAAAAGTCTTTTGTTTTATAAAAAAAGAAATTGACTTAGACAAAACGTTTAGAAAATTTGAAGTTGTGGCAGAAACTCTGTAAAATCATTTCTTTACGTTAAAAGATTTAAGAAAAAATGAACTTCTTTGCTATTTAACGTTTTATAAACGAATTTCAGTGGAAAAGATTTTCTGTAAAAGGGTTTTAAAATATTTCCAATAAATTTGGATAAGTTTCGGAGTTTTGTTTTGGTATTTGTTTTCACAGAACAAAAACTGTGTTGAAAAAAATAAAAGCTAAAGAACCTAGTGGCCGAGACGTCGGGATTCTAGTGTTCTGTGAGAACAACTCGTAGATCGTTGATCCGTGTTGTCCATGGGGGACTTTGTGTATTATAAGTGATGTGGTGGACTTCGTGTCCCATATCTGCGAACCTTGGACTGGTGCATCGGTCTTGGGTTTCGTGATTGAGCACTTTAACTGTGTGTCCTGTGTTGCAAATGATTGGGCTTTATGCCTTTAGTCGTGTGCTTTGAGCCTCGACAAGAAAGAACGAACGAAAAACAAAAGTAGCGAAAATAAAATATTTTACATGCCATTGAGTTATCGAGCCACAATCCACAAAGGGTGGATTGACAAATTGGATAGTTACAGACCAAAGAGTTGTCTACCAAAGAGTTTGTCTTTGGGTCTTTAGGGACATCCGAGTTCGAAAACCCCACAGATGGTCGGGGCTTTGCAACCTGGAGCAGTGGAAATTCGACTACCCTACACGGATGTACTCAATAAGGAACTATTCAATATTATTTAGGTGAGACATAATACCCTAGAACAATTGGGGATCTGAATTAATTGAAAGACTGACCCAATGCGAAACAATTGTGGTATGGGGATTATTACAGCCTATTATGCTCGACGAAGGGAAGTTAGGGTCTCCGGAGAATAAATATTAAAAACAGATAGTGGACATTGAAGTGTCATGCATTTTTACAAATTGCGATGACTGTCGGGTATGAATCCCATTGTTTAAAATATTATGATTCATATTTGAGAATTCATGTGCCATATATATATATATATATGCTGATATCTGTGTGTCGCGCATGTAGCTATCGCGATAAAAGTCACATGTCGGTATCACACCCTTGCACTATATCTGTTTTGGTTCTGCTGTTGTACCTTGGTACATGGATATAGGAATTGCTGAGGAGTCCCCTCCTATATTCGGAGACAGTGGATCTAATCCTTGAAGAGATCTTGGGTATATGGGATGACCATATAGGTTACTCTCAGGTGGATGTCTAGTAAAGCGACCAGCTTAGGTTCTTGAGGTGTTTTTGTTTTGAGGATAGTATGTATATATGGCTCTGAGAGCTTCATTTTTATGGTAATCCAAAACTTTTCTATTTGATTATGGATATTTGTTTATGTAAACCTTTTCAGAAAACATGTACGTTACAGCAGACTTTTATGTACATGACTAGGATTTGTACAATGATATGTGAAATGTGATTTTTTTACAGCTTTAATATATGTATTATGATTTTATTTTATTGACTTGAATGTCTATGAATATTTATATTGAAAGAAAAATTTTAGACCCGCAATTTCGAAACATAACTATATAAAATACCTAAATTATTTTCCGAAAGCAACCAGCATTATTCTTTTTATTATTAAGATTTTTCGAAATCGAGTTAGACATGTAGTGTCGAGGGGGTGTTACAATAACTGTCATGTTTCTTATGTCTGCTATATTGTTTTGTTAATGAGCTCCTTCTAACTGTTATCGATATTAGATAATGATAATGAGTGGTAGTGAAAGAAAGGGAATGAAGGTTGTTCTGATTCTTTGGGAAAAAATTCTAGGCAGAGTGGGATGTCTTTCATCCGAGAAAAGAAGAAAAGACGATATAAAGAGAATGCATTTTTAATATTATTTTTCCATATTTATTTTAATATTAATCATATTAATGTTTAGAAATAATGAGAAATTATTGTAAACTTTAATGATATAATTTATTGGTAGGTGATTTTTGTTCTAATGTTTTTGAATCAACATTTTAATCTCAAAGGGATGCATCATTCAGTAGTTCTGTGAAACCTTTACGCAATAGTCATAATGGTATACCATATTGTTCTTTATATTTTGACAAATTTAATTTACATAGTTCTTACTTTTTTATGTATACCGAGATTTTTAATATGTAAAATATTTATTAAATATTTTTTACAACCTTTATTAATTGTGTAGTTTTATAAATTATTGGTCTTTGACCAACGTGTGGTTGATCCAAGTGGTAAGGGACTTGAACACCTTAAACAAGTGGTTAGGGGTTCGAATCCTCGCTCTTGTGTATGGAGAAAATCTGGTTGGGAAGTGAGAACACACTTTGTGTGCCCAACAGGTTTCCTGACAAAGATTAGTCACTGCTAACGGTGGTGGATACTTCATACCTATATCATGGTTAAAAAAAAATATTGGTCTTTGTTTTTAGGAGACTATTTATTTAAGTCTGATTATTTATTTTCTATATTAATTTTAGTTATATTTTTAAAGGGATAATGTGAATGTACTAACTTAATTTGTCTTCGAACTATTAGGTTTATATTTATTTATTTTTTGCTTTATTTTAAAAAATTAGAATTTAGATTTATTTAAGTCGAGTAAAATCCCAACAACATGGTCTATCAACCCAAGTGGGTTATGAGGATATACTACGTAGAAGAAATAATATTAATTTCACAATCCATCCAGTAATTGAGATTGTTATTTTGTTTGTATTACTGTATAATCTTTTCTCACTTGCATTCCAGATTTTTATTTAATTGGTTCATTGTTATTGATATTATAGAAATGGATTTTCAAGTTCACGATAAAGAGAATCATTTATTTGTTGAACCTGAACGTGAATGTATTTATTTACTAATCTATATATGTCTAATAAATGCACAGGTAAAATTCACATTTAGTAAATAAATAATTGCAAATGATACGACTAAAGAATATGCATTTTAATAGATGTTTCAATAAGCTTTAGTAGGCTTAGATATAATTATCTGTTAGATATGGAAGTATTGAAATGAGCAACTAATAGGATTGTGCTTGATTTATATCATCCACTATCTCCTCTTTGTATGCAATGTAGTTTGTGTGCAATAATTCAATCTCATTTTATCATTTTTTTTTTGTATTATTTGGGAAATGAATTGTTTTTACTGTGGATCTTATCATCATATTACATTGTTTATTATGTGTGATCATATTTTCCATCCTTAAGCTTTTTTGGTTATTAAGTATGATGTTAGATTGGATCATTCATATCGTAACTTATTTATGGCATCTTTTATGGTCATTATTTTCTTTCTCACAACATCAGGTTGGTAATGAAAAAATGATCCACGTATATTATGCATATGACCAAGATAACCCAATCTTTGTTTGTATGTGCTATTGTCTACTTGATAAGCATGAATATCAATAGTTAAATCCATTTATTTGTATGTTTTAAAGTCATATATGTTATTAGTATAAAAGATTTTAAACTGTTATTCATTAACACTTTGATATGTGTATTTTATTTTAATAATATAAAAAATAGCTATAATGTGA
This sequence comes from Echinosophora koreensis, assembly GCA_035048595.1. Taxonomy (NCBI): domain Eukaryota; kingdom Viridiplantae; phylum Streptophyta; class Magnoliopsida; order Fabales; family Fabaceae; genus Echinosophora; species Echinosophora koreensis. Next base: position 78,491 of record JAPCYP010000159.1, on the reverse strand, counting down.
AAATTTTAAATTAATATTGGATGTCACTGAACAAATTCTTTACTTTGACAGTACATACAAATTAAATTCATAAAATATAATTTAAATATATTCCAAAATATAAATGGCAATTACAATTGATAAAATTTTTTTTTTTGTTTCCCAGGGTATCCTCCGAGTGCAACTGCAGAAACTAATCCCTCGAGGTACTTGACTGAATTGAAGGGTTGATCTCTCCCAACCAGATTTTCTACATACACAAAAGTCAGGGTCGAATTTCTGACCACTTGCTTAAGGGGTCGGAGCCAATTACCACTCGGACCAATCACATGTTGGTGATAATTTGATTACATGTTATAATAATTATTTAGAAAAAAATATGACCCTTGTATTTTGTACGGGTAAACAATACTAGTTTCTCTAATTATTAATTAACCAATTATGTGGATGGGTGACATGCTAGTCCCCATCTAACTAAAGTTGTAGGAGTGCCCTAAAAAAATAGCATATGATAACCTTATACAAGAAGTGGAAAAAGAGGGGAAATGCGTGATCAATAAGGAAGAAAGAATTCCATTTCTTAAATTTTAAATCTTACCCAAAAGCATATCCACAGAAACGGTTAGTTGAGGGGGGTAAAAACATAAAGGAAAGCCCCAAAATAAATGGGAAAGTGTTAAGTTTCATGCTATTCTCTTTTCCTTCGTTGCAAAGACCGTGACTGAATTGATTGATACCTCTTTTTTGGCTCCAAAGATTTTGTTCCTTCTCATTACTTATAAATCATGATTACATTAAAGAAAAAAAGAAAAAAAGGTAAAGAAGAAGTGGTACTCAAAAATCATGTGAAAGTTTGATTCTTCACACCGCAGTGGTACTGGCACTCAAGTTGCCCATCTCAGAAAAAAAGTGAGGTCGTATGTGTATTAGATTTTAGTTCTTAATAATGGGTTTTAGAGCAAAATGTGGCCTCAAATTTTCCAGCATGGTAATCATTTTGAAGCCAGAAATTGGTCCGTTTTTCTTCCATCACATTATTACACTAGCGATATTTTGGGAAAGGAGAGAAGTTGTATTTGGATCTGTTTATTTCTGGTTGGCTTATCGTTTTTAAAGTGCAATTCCAATGTCTCTCCCACCTATATTAATTATGATCTAATCGGAATAGGATTCTCTAGTATTCCATACTCGGATGAGAGAATGTACCACGAAAGCAACATTATGAAAATCGGACTGGTTGAAACCGTGAACTGGCCTTTTGTCTAATCCTAATTAGGAATCAAATTCGATTTTACAATTAAAAAATGAAAAAGTGAAAAAGTGAAACACAAAAAAGAAAATATGATCGACTAGCTGATCCTCTATTTCAAATCCAATATTGCTTCCTTAGTAATTGCAGCAGTGCAGAACAAAAGAGGTTCTTGCTCTATCCGGTCGTCCAGCCATTCCTTATTCTCTGTTTGGGTTTATCCTTGCAACAATTTGCTCGTTCCTCTGTGGCTCTGTCCCATCCCTTCATCTTTGTCTCTGTACAGTCGCTCACCGTCTTCATTGGTCCGCTCACCCGCTCGCATCATCGGTCTTCACGCACTTCACTTTAGTAATTGAGTCAGAAAATAGTGAGAAACTGAGAATACAGACAGATTCATCAATCCATACAAAGTTACTTAAATTAGAGTTAAAAAGGGTGCGTTTGATTTGCAAAAGGTATCAGGACAGCACAGGATAAATCCTTGAGTCATAGGACAATTCTTTGTCTTGTACATTGTTTGATGGATAATGGACAGCACAAACAAAATAATATTAAATTTATCGGAATACCCTTTATAATATATATATTATATTATTTAATATATAAATATAGACAATAGAGAGAGAGAGGGGAGAGAGTGAGAGAGGGGAGAGAGAAAGAGAGAGAAGAGAGAGAGGAGAGAGAGGAGAGAGAGGGAGGGAGAGAGAAAGAGAGGAGAGAGGGGAGAGAGGAGAGAGTGAGAGAGGGGAGAGAGAGGAGAGAGTGAGAGAGGGGAGAGAGAGAGGGAGAGAGAGGAGAGAGAAAAAGAGGAGAGGGGGGAGAGAGGAGAGAGAGAGAGAAGAGAGATGTAAGGATAATTTTGTCTTTTGTTAGTCTGTCCATGGGACAAAAAGTTGTCCCATGGTTTGGTGGGGGACAAAATTCTGGGTTTTTGTCCTGTCCCTCACCCCATTTTTTGTCCTGTCCACTGACCACTTTTCAAATCAAACAGGGGACAAAAATTTTTGTGCTGTCCAGTCCCCTGAATTTTTGCAAATCAAACGCACCCAAAATATATAAAGAATAAATTACAACCCACCACCCGAAAGTTTATCAAAATAACAATAAACTCCAAATATGATCATAAATTATAATTCATTCCAATTTTTGGTGTTGACTAACTATTGACCTAACACCGTTAAGTCACTGAAAACTAAAAATAAATATATATAATTAGTTAATTGATATTTATACATTAAAATATGTTTTTAAAGATGAATTTACAAAATAAATTTGATTTTTAGTTTGAAAATAAAATGTACAATATTTGAAAATCTTATGGGATGAAACAGAATTCATTTAATTTTTTTTTTTTAAGAAACTTATTGAATATATTTACTTTTCTCAAATAGATAGAAAAATTGATGAATTTTTAGTATATACTCTAATAAATGATAAATATTAAACGTATTCCTAAATAATAATAGATATTTTTTTTATTATTAATAGATGATTTATCTTCATTCTTAAACTCAAATATTTAAATGATATTTTTATTAAATTTATTAGTGACAATTACTATAATAAATCATATATTATATAGACAAAATAATTGAAAGTGTAATATTTGTTTTGAAGTTGTTGAACTAAATGACTCAAAAAAAAAAAAGAGTGTATACTAAAAAAAAAGAAAAATCATCAATTTTTATTTAGGTGTACGTTTAATATTTATTGTTTGTTAGAATATATGATAAAAAAATTATCTATTTTTCTATAAAAAAAATATATTTAAGAAAAGTAAATATATATATATATATATAATAAATTTTAAAAAAACTTAAATGAATTATATTTATTTACATAAGATTTTCAAATTTTACATTTTATTTTTTAAACTAAAAATTAAATTTATTTTTTAAACAAAAAAGTCTAATATTAATCTTTGAAAATATTTTTTAATGTATAAATATCAATTAACTAATTATAAATATTTATTTTCATTTTTCAGTGACTTAGCGATGTTAAGTCAATGGTTAGTCAATACCAAAAATTGGGGTAGAGTGTCATTTATGATCATATTTGGGGTTTGTTGTTATTTTGATAAACCTTAAGGCGGTGGAGTATAATTTACTCATATATAAAATTAGAGATGAATAGGTTCAGTTTTAAATTTCTTCTTCTAATTTTTAATCATTATAATATTTTATTAGCATTGCATGTTATAATTTATGTGAAAATTTACGTTATATATCATCCGGTTAGACCATTCGGTTGAATCAGTTAAACCTGAACCGAAACTTTTTCGATTTGATGTCCGAAACAACTTTAACAATATTTTGTGAATATATGTTTAATTGTATTTTGATGAATGACAAATGCCAACCATAAGCATGCAGAACAAAAAGAAAAATCGGTCGAACAAGCATGCCAGTTGTTACAGCCAAAGAGATGAGCAAAGACCATCAAGTATCAAGACCGTAGGAAAATGGGTAAATCTTAGGTCTTAGATATTTAATAAGAGTGAGATGGAGCTTTAATAGAAAAAACTCAAGATAATTAAAATAATCAAGTTTTTCAAAAGAATGTTTCTAATCTAAAAAATTGTTTGATAAAAAAAAATATTAGTATGAAAGCAAGTTTTTAATTTTTGAATTAAATACATAGATGTACAATTATTTACATTGATGTACAAGGCACAAAATTGGTCAAAATGAGTTTTCAAATTAAATACATCTGTGTATGAATATTTTACATCAATGTACCGAATTTAATACATCTTTGTACAATTATTTATATCGATGTATCATATTTAAATACATCTGTGTATGAATTATATACGTCGACGTATTGAATTTAATACAGGTGTATAATAAATTACATCGATATATTCTTTTAATAAATGGTTCAGAATCCTTTTGAAACACAATACAAGGGTGTAGTAATGTCTGTACATCGATGTGTACACAACCATGATTAACGAGCAACGTTCAGAAACGTAAAAATCCTCTTTCCCATATTGTCTTACAACCTTAACATTTTTAAAAGTTTATAAATAAAAGTGTTTTATGCTACCAAGTTGAATATACAAGAATACATAATCTTTTAGCAAATATCAATTTGTTTTTGAAATAATCTTGAGTCATCTCAATTGTTAATCCATCACTCACAGGACTTCAAGTTGTGATCATCTATACTAGAAGAGTGTTTCATATTGAGTAAATAGCCAAAATGGTCCCTGAAACTGCGAGGTTATGTCAAGTTGGTCCCTCAAATTAACTAAATTCCAAAATAGTCCCCGAAACTGTCAAACGTGGATCAAGTTAGTCCCTCCGTTAGTGAGGGATCACTGACACCGTTAACGGCGCTTATGTGGCACGTTAAGCGCCCATCTGGCTGCCAGTACTGGCATGACAGCTGTACCACAATTTTGGGGACCAATCTGACACTCTAATTTAGGGACTAAAATGATACCCAGCTTGTATTTGACACCCAACCTTCTTCATTTCAATCACGTCCCTCAATTTCACCTGTTCATCTTCCCGCCCTAACCTTCCCTCTGCCACACCCTTCCTTCTGCAACCGCTCGCCGGAGACCATAACTCGTCGCCGGCAACCGCACCGGAACTCGCTTCCACTCACTACTCAGGTGTGTATTTCGTGTACCCAGTTTGTTTTGGGTTATCTGGTCATTGGTTTTGATTGTTCATCTTCTCCTTCATACTATGCATGTGGTAGGGGTTTGGGTAGGGTTTCATCTAAGTCTCTATTACATTAGTTTTGTACTTAGGAATTTTCCCTAGTTATCATTTTACCCATTGTTGCGCATTCTTCATCATCAATGTGGGTGGCTTTAGGGTTTGTTGCGATGCTCTGTTTTTTTGTGTTGTAACAGAGTATATGAAACGTTTTGTAATTTATTCATCTTTGTTAATGGGCAGAATGAGTACTATGATCACTGTTATCGTGCACCATGGAGGCATATTGTTGAGGAACGAGAGAGGTATTTTGGAGTATGTGGGTGGTGAGATGGATGTGTGGGAAGAGTTGGACTCAGACACACTCAATGTTTTTGATTTGTTCAGCATTGTGAAGGTGTGTAAGGGTTATGATAAGGTTGATAGATTGCTGTGGTTGAAGCCAAACAGGGACCTAGATATTGGGTTGAGGGAACTATCATGTGATAGTAGCTTCATAGAGATGGTTAAGGCTGCCTTTCTCAATGGGAATGAGATTGAGATTTATCACGAGTATACCCCCGAGCCCCTTCAGGCATTGTTACCTAACCAGGAAGCTGGGAATGATGCTAACATGGGTTTTGATGAGGGTCTCATGAGTCCATATGAGGACAGCCATTCTTCTGCTGATGAAAGTGCAGAGGACAGCCATTACAAGCCTCCTCCGGTTGAAATTAGTTCAGATGATTCTGAGGAAGTGGTGTTAGGCAAGCTTAAAGGGAACAAGTCTAAGGGAAAGAAGGTTGTTGGGACTTCATCCAAGGGTAAGAAGGCTGGTGGGAGTGATGGAAAGGGTAAGAAGGTTGCTGGGACTTCATCCAAGGGTAAGAAGGCATGTGGGAGTGATGGAAAGGGTAAGAAGAAGGTTTCAAGTAAGAGTAAGCACAGGTCACCTAGTCCTTCAAATGGTCACAGCAGTGATGATAATGATGGTGGGGCTGAGTTTTATAGAAGGCATGAAGACTTCTTTAATTATGGGGATTTAGGTGGTGGAAGCAGTCAAGTGCAGGTAGAAGTTGTGAGTGATGGAAGCTACAAGCCTGAGGAAATGAAGGATCCTATTAGCACAGATGAGGAGAATGATGGAGCAACTGAGGTGCCTAACTTCCCTCAATTTAATGACAAAGCAAAGTTTGGTAATGTCCGTTTGGTAGTAGGGATGGAGTTTACAAATTTATCAACTTTCAAGGCAGCTGTGAAGGATTACACCATAAACATGGGCAGGCCAATAAAATGGGTGAAAAATGATAGCTTAAGGGCTAGAGCTAAATGCAAGGAAGTTGGTTGTGATTGGGAGATTTATTGTGGTAGGAGTAATGTAAGGAGGAGTTTCCAAATTAAGACTTTCAAGGACACTCATAGCTGCTGCAGAGCCTTTAAGGTTAATCAAGCAAACAGAAAATGGGTGGTGAAGAAGCTAGAAGAGAAGATTCGCAGCCAACCCAAAATCACACATGTAGAGGTTTTTGATTTCCTTAAAAAAGAATTCAATGTCATCATTGATAGGTCAATGATTTTTAGGGCAATTAGGGAGGCAAGAGAGTTGGTTGAAGGTAGTGAAAGGGAGCAGTATGGTAAGCTTTGGGATTATGCTCATGAGCTGTTAAGGAGCAATCCAGGGTCATTGGTTAAGATTGATACCATCCCTCTGCCAGATTCACAACCACAGTTCCAAAGGTTCTTTGTTTGTCTGGATGCATGCAAGAGAGGATTTAAGTCAGGTTGCAGACCTTTTATTGGGTTGGATGGTTGCTTTTTGAAAGGTTACTTTGGAGGACAACTCCTTTCAGCTGTGGGGCAGGATGCAAACAACCATATTTTTGTGATAGCATATGCTATAGTGGATGTGGAAAACAAAGACAATTGGGGCTGGTTTTTGAAACTGTTGCATGAAACACTAGGTGATTACAGGCAGCATGGATGGAATTTCATGTCTGACATGCAGAAGGTAAGATTTTGTCATTCATTACGTGGACTGTTTTGATAATATGTTGCATATTTCAGGGACTAATTTGACATTAAGTGACTAATTTTAGGGACTGATTTGTATGTTATGCTTGCAGGGGCTAATACCAGCCATGCAGGAAGTGATGCCAGGAGTGCCCCACAGGTATTGTGCCATGCATCTGTGGAGGAACTTTATAAAACAATGGAAGGAAAAGGAACTAAAGGGTGTGGTTTGGGACTGTGCCAAGTCAACCACAATTACACAGTTTAACATGCAGATGGAAAGGGTTAAGAGGTTGAACCTGAAAGCCTGGGAGTATCTGAACAAATGGCCAAAAGAGGCATGGACAAAGGCATACTTTGAGACAAACTGTAAGGTGGACAACATATGCAACAATACATGTGAGGTTTTCAATTCAAGGATTGTGGATTATCGTGGTAAGCCTATTCTAACTATGGCTGAGGAAATTAGATGCTATGTGATGAGGACAATGAGTGCAAACAAACTTAAGCTTGCTAGGAGGAGAGGACCTTTGTGTCCTATGCAACAAAGTAGGCTAGAAAAAGAGAAGTTGGATAGCAACATGTGGACTCCTGTGTGGTCAGGTGATGGTGATGGCATGCTGGTTTGAAGTGCAGAACCTTCCTTCTAAGGTTGATGTCAACCTGAGTGCACAAACTTGCACTTGCAGGTTTTGGCAACTAACAGGTGATGGTTATGAGAATGTTGTTTGATTTTTGCATATCCTTTTCTTCTATTTTATCTATTATGACAGTGTTATTTTTGTAATTTTGCATACTTTGACAGGTATGCCATGTAAGCATGCATGTGCTGCAATTGCATATAGGAATCAAAGGGCAGAAGAGTATTGTCATGGCTGGTTAACAATGGGGTCATATGATGCAACTTACCAATTTTTCATTCAACCAACACAGTCTGAACAATTTTGGATGCCCACTGATTATGACAAGCCGGTTCCACCTAAGCTCAGGAGAAGTGTTGGGAGACCAAAGAAACAGAGAAGGAAGGATGGAAATGAGGAACCCGTGTGTGGTCATAAGTTGAAGAGGTCATATCCTAACTTTAGTTGCTCAAGATGTGGCATTGAGGGCCATAACAGTAAGGGATGCATGAACACTGGAGTTCCTCAAAAACCTAAAGCTAAGAAATCAACTCCAGGACAAGAGGATTCAGTGCATGAGATACCCTTAACACAAACTGCTCCTACTACTGAGCCAGTGCAATCTCAAGATGTACCACCACAAGTGCAGCAACAAGTACAAGATCCTCCAGAACAAGTTCAGGCTAATCAACCACAAGTGCAAGCTCCACCACCATCACAGCAGAGAGCACAGAGGGTAAGATGGCTTTTACAGGGACTGAGTTGATTTCATATATATAAGTTCAGGGACTTTTTTGATTTTAAGTTGCATATTTTGGGGACTAAATTGACACTATGTTATCGATTTCTATTTCTGCAGGCAAGGAGATATGGTATAAGAGGTCCTCTTATACCACAAGTGCCAAAGGAAACGCCAGTTAGAGGCCCACCAGTAACATCTCCACCAGCACCAGCCCCTCTTGCACCACCACCAGCTCCACTTCCAGCTCCACGGACTATTATGGTCCAGCTTCCAGCACCACCAACTGGATCCAGGGGAGGACAACCACAGTTTATGTCTTTCATTCCAACTCCAGAGCTTCCACAGATGCGTCCAAGGAAACTATGAAGTCAAGACCATTTTGGATAAGTTTGTATAATGATATATTTGCACAATGGATGGTGCCTCTGTTTTTTGTTATTGGCACATGTGAACAATGGATAGTGCTTCTGCTGTTTTTTGTTATTGTCTGCTGTAATTTCTGGCTTGGTACAGGTTTAGATTTACTCTGTTTTGGGTATACTTTTGTAAGACATATTTGGACACCTTTTGGTGCTTAAATTAATACCTATGCAACTATGTGGAATTTGTCTTTTGGTGCTTTCCTTTCATTTTCTATAACAAAATGACACAAACTGACACAATCTGTCTTATGCAACAAAATGACACATTTTACTCAAAACTTGTCATTCTTTTCATTTCCATAATAGGACAATACATTACACATTACATTCCAAAATATGCCTACATTATACCTATACCTAAGACCATCACACCTAAAACTACCTAAGCACTCTGCCTACCAATCCACCAAACCAGACAAACACTTAACAGCACACACATTACAACAACCACGAATTTGACCATTCTAACATCTGCAACCAAAGTGTCAACCTTCCCATTCAGCTCCATCAGTTCTGCCTTCATTATTTCCTCACTTCCAGTATCATTAGGAGTTTCACATCTCTCAGCAACCTTGAAAATCTCAGGAATCTCATCCACCCAGACAAGATAGCCACAATTGCCTTCACCCTGCAACAACAATTTCACACAAAGAAATTAGGTTTAGCAGAAACTTAGCTCAATGCAAATTGAAAGAAAGTCACAAATCCAAATGGAGTTTTGGGATTGAATGTTACCAATGGTAAGGGACATCCATAGAAGGCCCTCCCTGGGTTCCTCGGAGTCCTAGAGATTCGTAACACAGCTCTCCTCTCACAATTGCAAAACAAGGGTAAGGGGTTGTTGACTTCTACCCCATCAACCCTAGAGCTACTCGACCAAGAGGGAGTTATGGGTTTCTTGGTTTGTCTTGAGTATGGTACCGGCGAACCACCACCCATCGGCATCCCTTTCCTGTAGTTGCAGTAGGAGAGAGCGAGAGAGAGAGACAGAAACAGGCGAAGGACGGAGAGAGTGAGAGAGACGAACCAGAGATGTTGGGGAAGAAGAAGAGAAGAAGAGAGACGTTAGGGTTTTTTAAAAGAATTTGAGCGTCAATTTGGTCCCTGTATCAATTTGGTCCCTCAAATTTGCATGTATAGTGCCCATCTTACGTGGCAGGATGAGTTGGCAGCCAGATGGGCGCTTAACGTGCCACATAAGCGCCGTTAACGGTGTCAGTGATCCCTCACTAACGGAGGGACTAACTTGATCCACGTTTGACAGTTTAGGGGACTATTTTGGAATTTAGTTAATTTGAGGGACCAACTTGACACAACCTCGCAGTTTCAGGGACCATTTTGGCTATTTACTCGTTTCATATTATCCTTTCTCTTTGCTGAATCATTGTGGAGGGTGAGGTATCCCTCTGATTAGAAGGTGAGGTGTCATTCAGTTGTAAAGGGTGAGCATCCCTTTGGTGTGTGACTATAGGTTCAGAAGCACGGGTGAGATATCCCTGAGACGCGAGGGAGAGCGCTAGAGTTTGAGGCTCTTACATGTGGTGGGGTGAGGTAGCTCAGGAGGCGTGGTTAGAGTGCTCTGTTGTGTACAAAGGTTGCAAGCACCAGATTATAAGCTTGTTGATTAGTGGAAGATAATCCCACGGTGGAGTGAGGATTGGACGTAGGTTACTAGCGGTCGGTGGCTGAACCAGGATAAAATCCTCGTGCAAGTATTCTTTTTCATTCTCTTTTAAATTATTTATCTTATATATTTATTTACTTGATTAATTTTGTCAAAGAAATTATTTTGTTGAAAAAAATCTAAAAAGAATTGTTAGACTCAATTCACCCCTCCCCTCTTAAGTCGAAGCTACCTATTCCAACATATTTCACAATAGAGAATGAGAAAATTAAAATTAATGAACTTTATGTGATAATAATAGATTTTATTATATTTTGTATATTTTTTCTCTCTTAACATTACCTTTTTTATATTAATAAGAGGATCTAAATCTGATTCAATCAACATTCAGCTAGTGGTTGGAAGGTCGTGGGTAAGAACTACCTTAAGGCTTTGTTCGGTAAAAGTAGTTGATAAACTAGCTTATAACTTATAAATTAAGTTATAGGTAATAAGCTAATTTTTAGCTAAAAACTTACAGCTAGGGGTGATCACGGGTTTGGATTGACCCATCAACCCAATTGACCCTCATAAAAAAAATCCGAGGTGATTTGGTTCAGGAAATGCCAAACCCAAGGGGTTTGGTTCGAGTACCTATTTGGGGAAATTAAAACTCGAGAAATTCGAACCAACCCGAGATTCATCGACAAGGAAGAATGGAAGATGATTGCCAAAGCAGGAAGGAAGTAGTGATATAAGAATGGAGGGGAAGGACGAGATTCAACAACAAATCAGTAGTGAAGTAAGCATGAAGGAAGTAAGACTGAAGGGGAAGGGGCCAAGGGGGTATGTTAGGAGGAAGAAAGGCATCTAAGGAAGCAATGATTTCGGCATCGTCAACAAACATTGAGGACTTGTTGGAGGAGGTGGGTGGTTGTGGCAGAGAAGTAGAGGCTGGTGTGGTGAATGTATCCACGAGGAAACAGGTCTTAGGGATGAGTTTGGAGTGGTGAGAAGGTGGAGGGAAATGGAATGTTAAGGAGTGGGAGAGGGAGAGAGAAAAAAACATAGGAGTGTTTCTAGCCTAATGGGAGAGAGATCTAGAAGACTGGTCGAAGGGAGAGAGATCCGGAAGGTTGAAGAGTGAAGAGTGGTTTTAGGATAAATAAGCGCCTGTGCATGAGTTTTTTCTTAATTTTTTTAGAACATTGATTTTTTTTTTTATTAAACCCTAAACCCGAATGAGATCAGGTTGGTTCAGTTCAGGTTACACAATATTTTCTTCGCCAACCCGAACATGTTTAATTGGTTTACGTTGTCCAAACTTTGCCCAACCCGATCCGAGCCCACCCCTACTTTTAGTTGATAGTTGTAAAGATAGCTAATTTGAATTTGAAGTGTTTGATAAAATTAGTTTTTGAACTGGTTTATAAATATAAAATATCATAAAAGACATGTTTATAGAATTTTTATAGAATTTTATTAAAATTCTAATTAAAGCTTTATAATAAGAATATTATTTTTTAATTTAATTTTTATTTTTCAACAATATTATCAAATAATATAAATGAAATGAAATGACATGTTTATATGATTTTCTATATAAATTTTATTTTATGAGATAGGAGTTTGGGTAAAGTAGAAATTTCGTTAAAATAATAAAGGTAAAAACGAGAAAGGTTAATAAGCTATAAGCTAAATAGAATAAATTATTAAAAAAAAAAGATATAAGCTAATGGATAAGTTTATTTATCAAACACATTTACTTTGGTCGAACAAGCTTATAAACTAGTCAAATAAGTTATAAGCTAGCTTAAATTTCAAATTATTTCGGAAGACTGTTTCATAATGTGTGTAATGAACATACAAAATTTAGTTTCAAATTACCCATTTGTTTATCTGCTCTAATGTCTGTTTGTGATTAAGAGGGGAAGGAAGGGGAAGAGTTTGGGAAGTAGGGGAGGGGAAAAGGGATTGAGAAGGAAAAAATAATCCTCCAAAATCCTCCTTTAGTTTATTTTTTTAGTTCCTCCAAATTGGAGGATTTTAGTTCTTTTGTTAAAAAATGATTTTAGGGAGGATTTTGGACGGTTATCCTCCTTTTTCCCTACCTTCATCCTCAAGCCCTCCCCTCCCTTCCTCTTCCAACTCGCAAACAGACCCTAATTATATGGCTCTTTGGATTGGGGTTCTCACTTGACAAAGAAATATATCCCAACAATTTAAGTCAACGTGTATGACAGACTGACAGTAGGAATGAATACATAATATGTAAAGACGGTTATGTTATTTGAACACAAAATTTGGATGCCGTATGTGACACCGTATATATTTATCTCTATATCTCCATTACTTTTTATTTTCTTGTATACATATATTCCATGGATACATAAAAAAATAAAGAGACATCGTATTGTGTCCCTATTTTTTATGTTCAAAAAACATTTGCCATGTAAAAATGTACCATACTCATTTGTGATATCTACTTCTACCTGGCAAATATCTTAAACCTCATAGTAAGAGGTACCATAATACATGCATCTTGTATAGACACTTCATAATTGAGATGTTTAGATTTAAGAAATTAATAAATCGATTACACATCAGAACATATCTAGCTCCAACCAAGAAGAGCAACTAATTCAAAGAAACTTTGAAGGTGATGCAAGTTAGGTTTAGTTGTAATTTTTGGTTCCCTTATTATTTTTCATGTGCGATTTTGATCCTTACGACTTTTTTAGCACATTTGGTTCCCCTATTTTTTCAACGTTGCAAATTCAATTCTTTTGTTAGATGTTTGTCAATTTTTCAATGATCAATACAGAGGAACCACTGCTTAAAGCATGTATAACCTTTTGTAACACTCATCTCGGGCGCTACATTGTCTGTGACATTTTCACAATATCGTTTAACGCAAAAATTAATTTTCAATAGATACGGGTTTATTATTCGATATTCCTTTTCGCAAATAAGAAATGAGATAATACTTTATACTTATTAACATTTCTCCCAATCCACTAACAGACCTAAAACATATACATCCAGAAAATGAGAAAATAAGTAGTAATTCATACATTCTCCGTGTCTACATAATACCTTCATAAATTCTTTCAAAAGATAAAAGTCGTGTAAAGACAGAAACAACTACAGGCAGAAATAACAACGCCATTAAAATAACATGACTAAGAAAAACATAAATAACCTTGGAAACGCAGCTCTATGAACTAGTCCAAAACACCGGAACTCATCATGTTGGCCTGTACAAAACGATGACGAGGTGTCATCATTGTACAATAATAACAACTGAGAACAATACATCGTCACACTGGGGTTAAGCTCTCACATCTTCCATAAATTGATCCCTAAAGATGCCTCCTCATGACCAGTCCGTCTCATATCCAAAGCTGGTTACGATAATGGAGCAATACTACCATCTTCGTTGCAGAACATAAAATAAACAGAAGACCAGAAAACATAAAAAATGAGGTGAGCTCCCCATTCAACATACACATAAAGCAGGCATGCAGTGGTACGACTCATATACATGTTACAGCATACATATATTCATATTATCTTCCATTCTCATTTCGCAGATAAAAACTCCAAGAATATACAATACCAAACTAAATGGTAAGCTTATCAAGCATACCGGACACGGCTTGTCCATTGGGGGACGAGAATAGAGAGAAAACTGATTGAAACTGCATAGTCCCATACCTACATAGCCTCAAGGAATTCTTGATCCTAACTCTGGAGCTAATTGACATTTTGGAAATGAATTGGTCAGTACGGGTTTCACATCCGCCCACCTTAGGCACCAGGTGTGACTAGCATACTAGGCACACAAGGCTTAAATCATAACGTACGTACAATCATAATCACATGTGATCTCAAACTCTCTGTAAGATATTAGGCTCAAAACCTCTACAACCGGGAAGCTCGGCTTCCTAGGCACAACGGCCTCACCAAACATAGTATCAACTATGTGTTTGGGCAAAAATTACCGAAATACATCCAATGTCTATCCACCGGATAAACCTCGTGATTCCACCGAAATCCATTTGATGTCAATTTCAGACGAACGATATCCTCGGGTTCGAACCACTAGCCCTTAGTTGAACCACAGTTCTCAAGAAGACTTTCCATGTTTGTGCAAAGATTTTTAAGGCACTTTCTTACAAGTCCTAACCCAATATGGAATTGGATCGACAGTCCAATTATTTATTTCTTTGCACTTTTCTAGTGGAGTCTTTTGCTTGGCTTTCAAGAAATCAAATTATTCTGAGTCCATTAAGTCTTATGGATGTATGGATATTGAATTATCCACACTTTATGACAAATGGTCTTGCTTCACCATAAGTCATAAATCATTAAGTTCATATTTTCACTAAGTTATCTATGACTTAGATTTTGCACTGTACTGTAAATACTAGTCTTTGAAGACTAAAATCCTTTTTGGTTTTTTTTAAAAAAAATACCTTTAGCTAAAACCAAATCATTTCAAAGTAAGATTTGAACTTAGTCATATTAGTAACAAACTTCTTAAAATAGTTTCCCAAAAATACTTGAAATACTTAAAAGACGGTTTTGTCTCTTTTACTGTATTTAGGACCGAGACTCCATATTTTCAAAAGTCTAACTCTTTTTCTCGAATCATTCACTTTCCTACGTTACAATACCTATTTTAAGGCATTAAAATATTGATTTCAAACTTTACATTACGGTTTGCTCAAAAACCCTAAAACTAGACCGAACGTCGTTAAGTTCGAAAATCGCGTAACTCTTTTTTTTTCAACAACTTTTAACCCTAATGGTCCACAACTCATTTTGGAGTCTTAAGACACTTAAATAGACTTCAAAAATAGTTTCAAACTGTCTAAAACAGTTTGGGGCAGAATTGGAACCTTGGTCCATTTCATGTGTCCGATTCCGTGAAAATTCTGTTTTTAAGTCCGCTTTTACATTATTTTTGTTCTCTTAAGACCTAAACTCGAATTAAAACTATTTTGGGTTCCTTGAAACCTCAAAAGTCAGATTTCAACACTATGAAAACAGTTTTGCAAAATATTATTTTCTTCTTGGTTATATTCCTTTTCAAACTTTTAAACAAGATTAGAATTACATAGATTGATGAAATTAAGGTTGTCATGCCATTTCTTCTAGCCTTGGCCGAACCAAGCATCAACAAAGTGAAGGTTCTCACTTCACTAAACAATCTCAATCATATATGCATATCCATGTATCAATACATAAGTTCATGCCATATACTTTAACATTTTAAGCATACTTTCCTATTCATGATTCAAGAAAGCCAAACATGAATTTTAACCAATAAGCATGTTTCAATCAAGCATATACTTTACTAATTATAACCACAGAACAACCACAATAATGACATTCATTCCTCCAAGAGGATCACATAAACACATATATATACAACCCTTTGACTTAGGGTTTCAAAACAAGCCAATAATCAAATAAACCACACACAAACCCACAATATGGTAGATGAAGGTTATTCTCTCCCATACCTCTTGTAGATCACATGAAAATCAAGCAAAACAAGCTAAAAGGATGGTTGTGTACTTAGGGTGTGCTCACGGTTTTGGCTCCTCCAAAACCTAGCAAGAACAAACAACAACACAAAAGGTTATATACATAGGCTTAGACATAAACAAGGAAGTAAAATAAAGACTTGAATCACTTAACTCAAGCCAAAAGGTTGATGATCAAGTGATTGGTGTTCTTGACCAAGAAATACCCATTTTTGTAGAAGGCTCAAAAGGGATTTTTGTGTGAAATGGCTTATGTCTAGAATGACTGGAGGATGATGGATATGGTCTTAATTTGTGAAACAAATGAATGGTTGATGAACTAGAGGTCTTGGCCGAAAATGGTCATGTAAAACATATTTTGGAATCAAGCTCTAAATGGATTTTCTTGTGAGATAAGAGAGGCTTAGAATGTTGAGAGGAGTAAGGATCTACTCTTAATTTTTGAAACAAATGAATGGATCATGGCTTAAGGGTGTTGGCCGAATCTTGTTCTTGGTAGAAGGAAAAGAGTTTTTGTTCTTACAAAGGTGATAAGTTGAAGAAATGAAGTGAAGTGTGTGGAAGTGAGGAGGTGGCCGAAACTTGGTGGTAAGGAAGGGAGAAGATATTTTCGTGTGCAAATCATAGTTGGTTAATCATGGTTGAAGGTTGAGTTAGAAAATAATATAAACTAACTTAGAAATTTTGTCAAAGGGCCATCATGATAAGATGAAATGAATTGGATGAAGGGTGAGGAAGAGAGTTGGTCGTGTGGTTCACTCAAGTGGGAAGAGAAGGCAATTTGAAATTGTCTTGGTTATTAACCTTAAGTAGTAACTATGGTTTTTGGTTAGGTTAGAAAATAACTTAAAATGCTTAGATGTCTTCGTAACCATCATGATCATCTAAAATGAAGTGAAATAATGCCAATCAAAGAGGGCTTGGTCGAAATTTACAAGAGCAAGAGGGGAAAAATGAACAATTACACTTAATGGACAAGAAAGAACAATAAGGTAACTTCACATAGGATTTTGGATATTTTGTTCAAAACCCATCATTACAAGGGTGAGTCATGGTGGTGACTCACCATGTGACTCACCACTTGAGGTTAAATGCTTGTCCCATCAATTCCAATATCCAGTTCTATCTCTACAGTTCCGTATCTGGCTCCGTATTTTACCCAATTTAGGTTTTCAATTGTTTTTCACCAAAATTCACCTAAATAAAATATAATATTTTATTTTTGTGCGAACATTTTGAAAATAAACTTTATCACTGAAATAATGATAGAATCTAAAATTTCTCAGTTTCGAGTCAAATTAGGGTTTCTGTCGATACAAAATTATACTGTCAGCGAAAACGCAGACGGGTTCCATCTGAGTTTTAAACCCAATATTTAACCGTAACTTCCTTCGATATAGAAGGTCTCAACTATAATTTTATTTTCCTCAAAATCATTTTCTGGATCCCCGGTAAAAGTATAGAAAATAATTACCGGTCAAGACATGAGAAAATGGAGTGTTACACCATTGGTTGAACTTTTGTGGTAAAGGAGCGTGTGATGGAACCCAAAAAGGTCTAGTAAATGAAGAACAAAACCAACAAATGACACAAAGGAAGCATTGAATCACGTTAAAGCGGAGAGATAGAGGAGAGAGAAGCTCAACAAGGGGTTCTATGCATTTAGAGTGCTGATTCCTCTATGTTAATCATTGAAAAAAAAATTGATGGTCATTAGACGGAAATATCGAATTTACAACATTGAAAAATAGAGTGACCAAATATGTTAAAAAAAAAAAAAAAAAAACATATGTAGCAAAATCACACATAACCAATTCACCAAAAAAAAAAATCACACATAACCAATAATAGGAAAACCAAAAGTGTAATTAAGCCTAATAAATATTGGAAGGAGACAGCAAACTTACGCTATAGTTGTGCCAGAGTTGTTTATTTTTGTACCATCACACATGATTCTTTCTGGTCCCTGTGCCTTATAATGATGGAAACTGATACCAAACGATTCTTGTTTGGGTTAATGATGAGCCAATAGCACATCCACGTTGCTGATTTAAACCTAAACATTTAGGCCATTACTATAATAACATTAGCCATTTTTTAAGCAATGCTGAACATGCAGAGTTTTGAATACAGAGAAAGCCAGTTTGATGTCAACCTTACAGCATAGTCTAATGTATCCCAAAAAGTTGGCAAAGTCCCAGGCCCTTCTTCAAAGACCAAAATTTTTAACCATTATTGATAATTGATTGATTTATTTTAAATTTTAAATTTCTCTAATCAATTAATCACTGATTAGTTTTTATGAGAACCAATCTTCAACCTATTGGTTGGAGGACCCTAGAATTGTCCAAAAAAGTCTTGTAGTAAACATAAATTTGTGTACTCATTCTTAGAGATGAAAAGAAGAAATTTCAGATGAGATTCAATGACTCATAATTTGTGCAATGGGATTAATATAGAAAAGGATCCTGTAAACTTGTATTCCGTTCACTGAAACCAGGATAAAAATAACCCTTTAATTTTTTGTACCAAATCAATGCATTAACCTTGACATTGACACAGATAATTTGTTGTACCCTAAAAATAAAAATAAAAAAACAAAGAAAATAAGTCACTGAAGAAAATAAAATAAAACCAGGACCAATTACACATTCTTAGTAGCTCCCTTGCCCATCTCAACTCCATTGCCATAATCCTCATGATCAACGAATCTAGACCAGTATGGGTGTTCCTTCCATACCTTCCCCATCTCTTCAATAGGGATGCCCTTAGTTTCAGGCAACATGAAGTAAATAAAGAATGTCATCACAAATACAAAGAAGCCGAAGAAGATGAACAACCCAAACTTCATGTGGCAAAGCATCATCAAGAAGACTTGTGCCACAAAGAATGTGAACAGCATGTTCACCGACACATTGATACTTTGAGCAGCAGAGCGAATCTCCAAGGGGAAGATCTCACTAGGGACCAACCAACCTAGAGGGCCCCATGACCAAGCAAACCCTGCTACGTAAATGCAAATGAAGAGCACCACAACTGCAGCATACCACTTTGGCAAGTCACCAGGATTTCCATCAACTCCAAACTTGGCCCCAATTGCAGCTGCAACTACAGCCTGTGCACATCAACAAATATTGGGTTAATAAATCAATTAGGATGCAAGTCATATGTAACAAAATTAAAGCTCACTATATATACCAGACTCATTCTAAGCTTAAAATAATTTCATAAGCAATAAACTTTTACAAATTAGATGTACACCCCTAATTTTTTCGATAAGTAGAATACTTTAATAACACATAATCTAGCTTAAGCATCAAAGTGACTATTTTCCCACCTTCTAGGAAGAGTTGAAAAGCATACACCCGATCATGTGTTCTAAGCTAGATAACAGTAAAAAAAAAAGGATTACATAAGAGTTCAACACGATATAAAAAACTTCCCCAGCAGCTAATATATCATAAAACCCCCTTTTACAAAAGTCATTTCTCCCTGTACTTTACATTAATAAATCACATTAAATTAATACACCAATTCTCCATTAAACATGATTCAATTCTCTCCTAGACTTACACCCCTGATTCAAAAAATCTGGTTTTTCATTCAATAATTCATCCAATTAATTATTAGATTGAAGAAAAAAATGTACCTGGCATATGAGCATCTGGGCTCCACCCTGAAGGAAAAGGGCTCTCCTACCCCACTTATCAACCCCAATGATTGATACCGTTGTAGCAACAACATTAACAACGCCAGTGATCACAGCTGACATAAGAGCAGCATCATCTTTAAACCCAATTGAGTTAAACAGCACAGGTGCATAAAACATAATCACATTGATGCCAGTAAATTGCTGGAAGAATGGAATCACTATGGCCATAGTGAGTTGGGGTCTGTACTTCCTTTGCAACAAGTTCCTCCAAGGATGCTCCACTTGCATAGATGCTTCACTAGCTGCCACAAGATCATTGAACTCTTCTTCAACATCATCTATTCCACGGATTCTCTGAAGTTGAGCCTTAGCTCCATCGCGATCGCCGCGTTCGATCATTGAGTTAGGAGTGTCTGGAAGGACTAATGATCCAATTGTGATTATAAGAGCAGGGACCATAGCACCTCCCAAACTCAACCTCCATCCCCATCCACCTTTGATTTTTGCAAAGAAGTAGTTCAACACATTGGCCACAAGAATACCAATTGTGATGGACATTTGGAAACCAATGTTCAAAGCTCCTCTGTATCTATAGGGAGCCATCTCAGAGAGGTATAGTGGCACGGACTGTTAATCATACAAAAATCAAATAAAATCAAATAACATGTAACAAAGATTATTAACAAATAACTTAGATAAACAATTATTAATAAAATGTAAGTGACAATTAAAATCAAATAACAAACATCAATGTTGAAATTTATGATGATATGTTTACTATAGAATTTTTATTTTTTTTTTAGAAAATGTCGTTATAGAGGACCACGGGTTCTTTTCAACCTGTTACTTTTCTTGAAAAAATTTGGAAAACAGCTCCAAACTTTTATTCAAGTGCTAAATAATTGACTAAGAAATTAAAAGAAGATAATTTTATATTAAAAATGACATATTTAATATATTAAAAAATGTTACATTTAATTTTTTAATACAAATTTCTTGTCATTCCTTAACAAAAACAGGACCCTTGTTTTTATTTCGTAAATTAATTAATTCAATTCAAAGCCGTGGAAAATAAAGTAAACGGTGGTGTGAATGCGAAGGGAGGATGTCACATGCAAAGAAAAACGGGGCACGATAATTATGCCACCATTTAATACAATAGTGAGAGCAAGCTACATGTTTGTCCAAATTCAGCTATCACTCTCACCCCATGTTGAATCGAAAATAAGGATGCAGATTCGTTCCTTTTCAGAGGAACAAAACAAGAATTTGCAGTGTGTTTTAGAAAGCAACGTCAAGCCGAAATCACAGTAGAATTAAGAAATCAAGTAGGGTAGCCCATGACTATTGGGCCGGATAACTAATAATAAACATTAAATGAATGCCTAATCATGTGCAAATCCATATTTTTACTAGAAAAAAAAAAGAGGTCTCACTTAATTGTATATTCAATACTGCCTCTTTCTGGCTAAAGCGTCATCATGAATCATATTATCCAGCAAAAGATGAAAGATCAGCATATATAATTCATATGAAAAATGCTTTTTTATGCACAAATTTCTCATAAGACACCGTATAACTAGATATTATCATATATAGGTATTATCATATATAGGATATAAAGTTAAATAAGTAAATAATAAATAATATATAAATATATGTAAGATATCATCGTATTTTATTTTAAGTTAAAAACTTAAATCTATAATCAGATCATTCGGTATCAATATAATAGTAAAATAGTACAAAACAAGCATATCGAACGACATCACTTACTCATTATGCGATTAAAAAATTGGAACAAAACGACAATGAAGGAATCAAAGTCATATTTAGGTTAGTTTTATGTCTTGAATACAAGCAGGTTTTGTTTTCCAGTCTGTACACACTACACAGCGAGCGAATATCGGAGACATATACACATTTTTTGGTAGATAGAGACATATACATATTTTGAGTTATCCTATAAAACCAAAAACAAAAAAACAATTCGAGAAAACAATAATCTGAAAAAGGAAAATATATCTTGAGCCGTTGAGCGTTTCAGTTTTTATTTTCAATTAATATATATTGTTAATTTTAATTACAAAGTTGCTACTTTCTTTTATTTTTTACGTCACATGATTATCATGCCTTCAAAAATAATCATTACAAAAAATCAAACATTTTTTATAACGCAGATAAACATTTTAACACTTTACCTTACAAAAAAAAAACACTTTACCTTACAATTAAATCGTATTAATAAAAAGTCAGGAATAAAATTAAAAACACCAAATTAACCCCCCCTAAACATTCACCGAAAATTCATGGATACATTTATTGTTAATTTTGTATATGGGACGGCACATGGGTTAGACGATTTTAAAAACTAAGAGTGAGAAAGATGAGCATGTAAAACATCCATTTCCGGCTTTAAGAGGTGACGAAACAGCCAAAGGAAATGAGTTTTAATTTTTCAAAATTGGTTAACTCGGTGGGTCTGAGTGACGTCTAAGACTCTTGAGCATTGTCCACCGGGAAAAAAGGGTTACAGGCAAAGACCAAAGAGAGAGAGAGAGGGTTATACCTGATTTGCGAACCCGATACCGAACCCGAGCAAGATCCGACCCACGATCAACATCCATACCTTTTGGGCAAGCCCATTGATGAGAGCACCGACTAGGAAGAGAAGACCTCCGAAAAGCATGGACAGTTTCCGACCAAACTTACGCGTCACCGTCGACGCCACCAGCGACGACAGCAGCGCCGCCAGGTACAACGACGACGTGAACATCGTCAGCGTTTGGCTGTCGTATTGACAGTACTTATTCGTCGTTTTGTCCAAGTTTTTCTTCCGATACACCGACGGGAAAAACTTCAACAGAAATGGATCCATAGACGTCACCCCACCTAACCAAAACGGCAAAACCAGTCAAATAAAAAATAAAATTACATTTAAATTTCATTTTCTTTTTGTGTGTGTTAATTGTATATATATACCAGAAATTCCAATATCGTAACCAAAGATCAAACCACCCATGGCTGCAACGATGCATGTTACAGTGACAAAAGGAGTGAGGTTTCCAGGGTACTCTTTTCCCCCTCCAACGTTTATTCCTCCAACAGCAGGCATTTTCTGATCTCACTATATCAGAAATTTCGGACTATGGGAACAAAGGAAGAGAAGTAGAAAGAAGAAGAAGAAGAACTACAACAACAATAATAGTAGTAGAAATATAATGAAGACAGAGAGAAAGAGTGAAGGGAAGAGAAAACAAGATGGAGCTTTTCTATTGGGACCTGCAAGTGTTTATATAGAAATCTGAGAGGGAAGATTTTATCTCATTACTTTACTCCCTCATGAACCGTTGAGCTGTCAACAATACTGTATGATAATGATGATAATGTATTGTAAAAGATATATACACACATATTACTTTCCTTTTAAAAAGAAAAGATATATACACACACACATAGGTATTAAAATTTAAAAGAAGTTATTAATATTTCAATTAAATGCCTTTGAGTATTTAATAAAAAGACTTTATTATTTTTTATTTCTTAAATATGGTGATTTTTATTTTCATTTGTTTCCTCTTTTTCACAACTTATAAAATTGATCCCTCGAAAAAAACATTATTTCCAATTAGTTCCTTCAAGACCTCGCCATTCAAAAGTGGTGTTATCTTCCTATATCGACGACGCTCACATGGCTGCAAGAATGCCTATATAGGTACATGAAAATATGTCCAGGACCTCTCATGAGCATCAGTGTAATAAATAACGGCACGAGAATGAAAAAGAATTTTGGAGTACTAATAATTTGAAAAGTTTTTTTTTTTCAGTAATTTGAAAAGTTTTAAAAAATATAAAATCGAGAAAGAAAAAATTATTACATTTTAAGGAATTAATTAAAACTATATTTGAAATTTGAGCATTAAAAACAAGAATTAAATTTTTTTTTATGATTTTATGAAGCATATATATATATATATAACAAAAGGAGTCAAAAAACTGAATTTTATATAAATAGTTAAGATTATAAAATAAGAAGAATGCTAACAAGTGTCCTAAGGACATTGGCTAAGGATCTAAAAAAGGAAATTTGTCATTGAAACATGGTGCATTTTATATTTAAAGATGATAAACTTACTTTCCCAATGAACTTTTGCTTTTTTGGATTCCTTAACCAATGTCCTAAGGGCACTGATTAGCATGATCTATAAAATAAATAGGATTCAAGTACTATATTTTGTCGGTGTAAAAAAAATTATATTGACATTCATTGATATCTTGAAATGTGTGTTTTTATTTTAAATACATAAAAATTTAACTCAAATAAATATATACAACTTTTTTACGTGATCAAATAATAATTAATTAGTTTTAATTTAATCAATTGTATATAATTTTATGATCAAAATTCACTACTTAATTCAACAAATTAAGCTAATTAAACTATGATATAAATTGTGAGTACGTGAATTCAAATTTCCAACCATACGCTTCCTCTTTTGTGTTAACTCGTAGAGCTCCCTCTTTTCCTCTCCTTGTAAAGTCTCCGAGCCTCCGTTTAGAAAAAAAGAAAAAACAATTTTGAAGAAATAAATATAACTTCGATTAGAGTAATTATTATTTAGCACACTTCCGGTCTTCCTGGTTCTTTCTGTCTCTCTTTGTGCTTACGTATCCTTAGACGGCCACCGTTGGATGTTCCTGTATTTAAAAAGCAAGTCCACTTTATAAATAGGATCGAACGGTGTTGACAAAATAATTTTTTTAAGTCTTTTTCAAGATTTCTATTCCCCATCCACTCTCAATTGGACTTCATTTTTGGAATTTATACAATGGGTTAGCTTCACACGTCAGATAATACTCACATTATCACATATCAGGATGTGAATTGGGTTATATTGTGTGTGTATTAAATTGATTCTTTTTTTTATAGATCTTATAGATTCTATTTGTTATAAGGATGTGTGGCTGCTGAGTCAGCCAATAATAACAGTTGTAATTAGATAATTATTATGGTTTATCCATTGGAGGAACATATTAGGAAAGAGTAAGGTGGTATTGGTCTATTGGATAATGTCGGATCAGTAAGTTGTGGGGGGTGGTTGGTGTTATGTAGGTGGAGTGGTGATGTCGGTGTATGTAGTAAAAGTAGTCGTGGGGAGGATTAGGATACGTGACTTCGAATGGCTTTACAGGAAAGAAAATGGTTGTCTAAAGCATAAATACGGTCATGCGTTGAAGGGAATGCTTCACTATTTAAGTGTTTATCCATACCCGGTAGGTAGTGTTTTTTTTTTATAAAACGTACTCCCTCCGATCCACAATGTAAGCAAAAATTTCCAAATTTTTTGGTCTAAAATATAAGCAAATTTCAACTACTTTATTCTCATTTAATGAAGTTATTCTCAAAATACCCTTCATTTAATACAAATTTTGTTTTCCAATGGCTCATTTTATTCTTAATAACACAAGCTTAATAAATAAGAGGAAGGGTAATTTAGGTAACAAACCTAATTTTTTATTCCCAATGACTCTTTTAAATGAGATCAACTAACTATCTTAATATGTGTGTCCCATTTAATTTTTGCTTACAATAGAGACTGGAGGGAGTATTAAATATTAGAAGAAATTAGGTTGTCATTTTTTGAAATTTGACTTCATTATATTTAATATCCCTTTTATAAATATAGTTGTATTTTTTTATCCTTTAAAAAATGCATAATTTTTTAAAAAATATATATATAATGTTTAAAATAAATTAAATATCAAATATATTTAAATCAAATTTTAATAGAGTTCGTATAAATTTTATGGATTTAATCTGTATATATTGTCGGTGTAAAGAATTCTTACATTGTCAATGAAATATAAAATTGACATATCATAAAATATATTTGACTTTTATTCTAGCTACCTTAAAAGTTACATATGCATGTTATGATTTCTAATTTGTTAACAGTGTAAAAAAAATTTACATTGTCAATACATAATACTTAAACTCCAATATTATTAAATTTTTATTAAATATTATATTTGCACGAGATATTATATCTGACTTATGTAATTAAATATTATCATATATTATATTACATGAAAATTAACATATCAAATATAGATATGAAATAAAATATCATGAATATTTTATATTTTGGTCTAAGACTCTCAATATCTAAAAATAATATTGAATTCATTTAATCTTAGTCGAGCTTGAAAGACCTATTTAAGAATGACAAAACTCTCCAAACACTTATTTAAATGTCATATTTTATAAGTTCAAAATAATATAACTTCAGCTATGGGAACATGAATATAATGTAGGATAAAAAAAAACTTAGTGCAAAAGAGAAACACTACAAGAAAAAATGGTTTTAGCGAGGGCCAAAGGCCGTCGTAAAACTCAAAATCCGTCGCAAAATTACTGTTTGTGACGGCTTTGCGACGGCCGAAAATCCGTCGCATATAGGGTCGTCGCAAAAGCTTTGCGACGGCTATTTGTTAATGGCCGTCGCAAATTTAGCGACGGCCAGGCCGTCGCTAAATTCTGCTGATTTGCGAAGGCTAGGCCGTCGCAAACAGGCCGTCGCAAAAAACTAACATTAGCGACGGCCAGGCCGTCTCAAATATCAAAAATTTAGCGACGGCTAGGCCGTCGCAAATCACTGACATTAGCGACAGCCAGGCCGTCGCAAATCACCAGATTAAATAATTAATTTTTTATTATTATAAATATGAATTACTTTTAATCAATTATTTAATATAAAATTCATAATTAATATAAACTTTTTTCTTAATTATAATTTTATACTAATATAAATAAATAATAATTCTAAATGATAATAAATGAATAATAATTTAAACGATAAATGAAATCATTAACGAAACTTAAAAAACCAAATTCTTTTAACAAAGTGTACGTACATTATAAAGAAACTAATAATTGTTTTGACAAAGTGCGTACATCATACAAAATAACCACAGAGAATGTAATAATCCTCTCTATAACCCCTCAACAAGTCTGTAAAGGATCGACCCTCCTCATCATCGATCTGCTGATGACCCTCAGGTTGGGACGAAGGTGGCTGGGACGACGGCTGCTGCGGCTGAGGGGTGCTGTGAAGGTGCTGGTCCTGCTGCGACTGTGGCTGATAGGTGCTGGCTCCAAAATGCATCATCAGCTCTCTCTGTGTAGCTGCCATCATATTTAGTTGTTCCATAATCTGTCGATTGATCGCCTCCTGAGTTGCCAGTCTTTGCCGCATCTCGACCATCTCCACAGACTCCTGAGATTGGCGGGTCCTACTAGACGATGCTCGACTCTACTGAGTGAAGACGCTAGAGCACCCGCGTTGATAGTTGCTAGAGAGGTCTCCCATACCGTAAATGCGCCCCTTTTTCTTACCGCCAGCAACCTCGACCCATGTCTGCAACTCCACTTGGGCTTCCACCTCTGGGTCAAGTGTGGTAGGGGAAGATGAGGCTGTCTGAGATCGAACCTGAGATAACTTAGCTTGATACTCCTCCTGTCATTAAAATTAACGCACATCATCATACAAAATGACCAGAACTTTGTTAATTATAAAATAAAAATAAATACCAATAAAGAGATGTGTAAATCACCTGAGTGCATCTAGAGCGCTCATCT
Organism: Echinosophora koreensis; assembly: GCA_035048595.1. NCBI lineage: Eukaryota > Viridiplantae > Streptophyta > Magnoliopsida > Fabales > Fabaceae > Echinosophora > Echinosophora koreensis. The sequence goes on along the minus strand of JAPCYP010000159.1, from coordinate 51,364 downwards.
ACATAGTAACTTAAAGTGCATAAGGATTGTAAGAGTTATGGAAAAAATTAATAGGATAAAACACAAAAATAACAATTTACACAATAAACAAATAATATTAAAATTATGGTTACACAATATTTACTTTTTTCTATGTCAACGCGTTTTGTTTAGTAGATTCGCCCCTATGACCAATTTTTTCTGTTAAACTAAAATAATTAAAAATAAATAAATTAAATCACTTAAATGTCTTATAATATTGCTTCATTTGCAATTTTTAACAACATTATTTCAATGCTAAATTTATGTCCACACTCTGCTTAAAGTTGCTACATTTCATTTACAACAAACACAACATATAGATTACACTAAGATTAATTACTTAACATAGTCATATATACAACTACTAATAATCACCTACTAATAATTATCTTAACGATCACATGAATTAACAAAAGATCAATTACAAATCTCTATTTATACAACTCTCTAGCACAACAAAATCACATATATGAATTAACAAAAAAAAAAGGCAAACATTTACCTCCAGCAGTGGTGGTGCACACGGTGGTGGAGGAGGAAAAACAAGAATGTGATAGTGGAGGAATCACAAATGATTCTGCAACATGAAAACAATTACAAAAATAAAAAATTGTTAAAACAGAAATAAAAAATTTACAAAAATTGAACTAATTTATTTAAGTTTTGTCCTTAATGAAACTGCATTAAAAAAAATCAACATCAGACTAAACAAGATCAAGACCCCAACAAATAAAAAAATCACAATTTTAAGTGAAAAATGCAACTAGAAAGTTGATGCTATTACTTTTCTGAGATAAAAATAACTTATTAGGGCCCTTACCTCAAAGATGCAGATACTAAAAAACTCCATAACAACAAATGATAAACAGCCCAACCCACAGCTAATGATAAACCCCATAACAACAACATAAATCACCATAAAAAAGACCACAAAACTGATATAAAACTTCAAAATCCCTATATTACACACGCACAAACGCTGTGTTAGGGCCCTTACAGCATGCATTGCAAAGAACCACTAAACACCAAATCTAGATCACTTAGTTTTAGATTCAGTTTGAGTGTGTGTAACAGTTGGGTGCCTTGAGGTAACTGATAAAGAAAATGAGAGTGGACAAGAGAGACTTACCGGAAATGGGGGCGGAGGCTGGGACGGAGCTGCGCACGAAATGCGCAAAAACAGAACAGGAGGCGCAGTGGGTGCGAGCGAGAGGCGCGGCAGGCGGTGCCTGGGGTCGATGGTGGCGGCGCCGGAGTTGTGGCCGTTGGGGAGCTGCGTGAACAGAGGAAAATGGAGGAATTGCATCTGAAATGAGAATGGGGGAGGAGAAGATCGTTTCAGATCTGATGAACCAAATTAGCGACGGCTTTTTAGCCTTTGTGAGGGCCTAGGCCGTCACTAAATCCATGGCCGTCGCAAAACACACAGGCCGTCACAAAAAGGCCGTCACAAACCAGTTTGGCCGTCGCAAAACTGCTTGGCCGTCGCAAAAAAGGAGGGAAAAATGGCGCCTGAATTTCGGGCTCACTGTAGCGACGGATTTGCGACGGCTCGGCCGTCGGTAGTCTCATTTGCATTTTGTGACGGCCGAAGCCGTCGGTAATTCAAAAATTAGCGACGGCCTTGAGGCCCTCGCAAAAATGCCGTCGTAAATTTGCATTATTCTTGTAGTGGAAAGAACACAAAAGCAACAAACAAAAGAAAACAAATCAGGACTCGAACATAATATAAGTCTCATTCTATCTCATTCTATCTTTCAGCAAACTCAAACCCATAGCTGGAGGTGGTTCTTTCCAGATCTTGAGCTTGTCTCTCGAGCAAATACCAGCTTTGGCATTGAAGTCTGCATTTGAATTCCTATCCTAAGCACATGCTGCAGCTTAATAGTGATGGCCGCAAACACATGAAATTGATGTCCCTGATTGTCATTAAGCAAGTTGATCGCCTCATTAGAGTCCGACTCACAAATAATGTTGCGAAAACCTCTGCCCCAAGCTAACTCCTGACCATGCTTAACAGTCAATAACTCAACAAGAAAGACTCCACCTTGCCATCACTGCTAGTGAAACCACCACTCCCCCTCATCTGAACGAATTAAACCACCAGTCCCCATAGCCATGGTAGATTCCCAGAAATTACCGTCAACATTCAGCTTCACAGTGTTTGCGGGAGGTAGCATCCATCACACCACAAGACTAGGGCTTTGCACACACTTGGAAGGAATGAAAATGATTCATTTCTCATAAGTTCCCCAGGTTTTACACACAACATTCCGAATATCCCAAATTTCATCACCAAAAACCATGTTTCTCCACCTCCAAACCCGCCAAAGGGCTGCAAGGAAAATTATTGAGTCATTATGCTGATCCATTCTACAAACTAACTCCATAGTATCGTCGCCATCTGAGAAGTGGGGGTGCTGACACAAGCCAAGATGTAAGCAAAGTTCAAGGGAATGCGGGCAATCCCGCCGACAATGAATCATGGTCTCTATACTCGTAGAACACCGAGCATAATGAGCAGATGAAGCAAGACCACGACGAGTATGCAACTCATTTGTGGGAAGAGCCTTGTGAAGAATTTGCCAAAACATGACTTGAACTTTAACTGGGACACTCAACTTCTAGATCCAATCCCGCTCCTTTAATAGCACGTTTGGGTCATTATTCTGAGTCAACCATAACTAACCCAACGCCACCTTGTACACCTCATCCTTATTTCCTTTAGAAACACAACTATTTGGTAGAGAGTCATCCACATGAGTAGGAACATGTTGAAGCATGATATGATCACGAAGATAGGAGGGAATAATAGTTGCAAGGTTGGAAAAATCCCACACAGCATTGCTCCAAATATCACAAATCTTAAGGTTTGTGTCTGATATATCGACAAAGTTCACTAAATGAGGGACTGGTCCACAGTCAAGCCAATCAGAGTACCATAGAGAGGAGGATCCTGAACCCAACCGCATCTCAAATGCTTCACGAAGGGCTTCTGTTGCCTTCATAATGTTGCATCAAGTAATGGATGCTTTAGCATTAATAGAGCTATGTCAGAGCGTCAGCGACCCATTTCCAATATATTTGTGAGATAGAACTTGCACCTAAAGACAACTCTTATCATTCAAAATGCTGGTTGCCAAGAAGAGTTATATTCGAGATTCTTGTGTCACGATGGCCCATACCGCCCATTCTCTTAGGTTTAGTCATATTTTCCCATTTCACCAAGTTCCAACCACGACCACACTTATCCTTAGACCAAATGAAATATCGAGTAAGAGAGTCAATATGGTGGCACACTTTTTTAGGTAACAAATGGGTTTGCATGGAGTAAACCGAAATAGAAGAGGTGACAGATTTGGCTAAGAAGAGGCGCCCAAACTTGTTTAAAAGTTTCCCTTTCCAAGCGGCCATCCTAGACTCCATCAATAATATCATTATGGACATCTTTTTTTACCGTCCCTTGGACCAGAGGGAAGACCAAATATTTTCCCAAATCACTAACAAACCAGATAGAAGGAATACCATAAAAATAACCTTTTGATGCCTAGAAATTTTGGGAGAGCACATGGCACGAGATTTTTCAAAATTCAGTTTAAGACCCGAAGCTTCACAAAAATCCGTAGGCGTATCTAAGACAATTTGAACTTGGGATTCATTAGCTTGGCAAAACATGAGAACATCATCGACAAATAATAAATGAAAATGTCTAGGCCCTCCTTTAGACACATGAAAAGGGTGTCACTCTACCATTTTAACCTTATTTTGGATATTCGGAGCAAGTCTCTCCATACAAAGAACAAAGAGATAAGGAGACAAATGATCCCCTTGCCTGAGACCTCGAGTGGGTTTAAAAATATCCAGTACTTTAGCACCATTCCAAAGGAAAGAGAGACTAGATGATTTAACACACCACATAATCAAATTCACTGTGATATCTGGGAAACCAAAATCCCAAAGAGTAAGCTCCAGAAAGTCCCAACTAACTCTGTCATAGGTTTTTTTAAGATCAATTTTGAAAACAATTAATTGATAACAATCATACCTTTCTTTGATTTTGAGTGATGCATGTAATGAACCACCTCTTGAGCAAGAATAGCATTATATGAGGTGCCCCTTCCTGGGATAAAACTTCTTTATAGGGGACCAATAAGCTCATCCAAGAAAAGCAGTAACCTCTGTACCACCACCTTAGTGATGACTTTATAACCCACATTGCATAAACTAATGGGACACATTTTTTTAAAATGAGTGGGCTGATTTAACTTTGGAATGAGGACAATGAAATTCTCCACAAGTCTATCATTAGCAAACTCCTTCATAAAAGCATCTCTGACCAAGTACCACAAGTCATCCCCAACAGGATCCCAAAAATGTTTGATGACAAACATATCCATTACAGTAAGCAATAAAAGTATAGAATGCAATATTTCGAACATTATGAAACTAAAGTGATTTTTATTGTTTTAAGTACACAATTTCCTTTTCCACTATATAAATACAATAACTTGTGAACAAAACAATTATGTGAATATGTTGTCTTCTCCACTATAAGATTGAATTTGCTCTGTAATTTTGTAATTAGAGTTTATGTGTTTATTCTCCACCATGTTTTTCTTTCAAATCTTAAAAATCCATAATCATTCTTCTTCTTCTTCTTTTTTTGATGAATTCCATATAATCCTTCTAAATTTTATAAATTCTTATAACATAAATCCATTAAAATCTAAACTATAAAATATTGATTATAAAAGTCTTTAAAAGAAATCTTAAAAGTCATTATATTTCTGTATAGTCTTTTAAAATCTACAAGATTTTTTATATGTCAAAATACTCTTTTAGAATCCAATACCAATATACACCCCTTAATTTGAGTGACTTCTCATATACAGGCAACTTAAGTTTAAAATTTTTGAAATACTTTCAACTTAGTCTGAGTGAATTCTCATATACACACAACTTAAGTAAATTATTATTTAAATACTTTCTCAAGTAAAAGAATTTCGTTTATAAATTAATTTAAAAAATAAGTAATTTCAAACAGGGAGAGGAAGTATATAGAAAATAAAATTATAGTAATGTCTCTAAGTAAGGATAATAGTTTCTCCCACTGTCTTAAAATCGTTTTTTAGATAGTATAACTTCTTTATCATTATATCAATCATTTTAGAAATCAAAAGTAATTAATTTTTTTTTAAATTATTATTATATTTTTTTAATATTTTCATTAAGTAGAATAAGATAATTATTAATAGAAGTAGAAATTATAAAACGATAAATATCGTAAAGAAAAAGTGACTGCATAATATAACTATCATTTTTTTATAAGCAATATAACTATCATTTCAAAATATTTGAATTAATTATTCAATATATACAATGTTTAATTATTTGATAAATTAAAAGAGTAACTTGATTAAACTTATATAAATATTATTAACTCTTTTTTACCATTATTATTAATTATTCATATTTAATAAAATTTTAAATATTTATTATAACATCAATTACAAATAAATAAATATTAAACACTTCATTCTAAATAAGATGCTCATTGCTCAATAGGAATACCATTGTTGCACTGTGATTTGTGCCTCCCGTTCATAGATGGCTGGTTTGTAAATGTGAGGAAAGCGTTAGGCATGTGCGGTAGTGAAAACTGGAATGACGTTGCATATTGGATTACAAATGACGTGGTTGGATGGTAGTGTTACAGTCCTATTTCCTGAACTCGCGGAAAAGGCAGCGAGGACTGAAAAGGTATCTGATTTTCTGACAGTACGTACTTAACTTTTTTTAAAAAAAATTACTGTGATGTTTACTCTTTCAATTTTAACAGCTAGGTTTATGCTTGCTTTCTATCCATGATCTTGGAGAGAAAGCATGGAAAGAATAATATTTTAAAGGTTTAATTATATTTTTAGTCCCTTTATTTTTGTTAATCTATGATTTTAGTCCCTTAATAATTTTTTGGGCATATTTGATCCTTCAATATATCAGATGTTACAAATTTAGTCCCTCTTGTCTATCATCCGTTAATTTGCTAACGGAGTTGTCCTGTGGTAGATGTTTCTTATCAAAATATTAATCTTTATATTTTTTTAAAAGGAAAATCTGATAAGTGGGGCAGGCACAGGCCGTCTCCTCCCCTGAGATTTCTTTATGCAAGGTGCCTTTGTGTGAGTCAGGGTATGTGATGCGCAGCAAAGGGGCGAGGCTCAAGTACTCTGTAAAGAGAAGTGCAACAACAAGGAGATGGAGGTATGGCCACATGAACCAAACTTCTTCCATGGGTCTTACGTTTATGGAAAAAAGTCTCTACATTTCGAGGATTAAAATTGGCAGTTGGGGGACAAAGAATTGAATCAATTAAGAAAATAAAAAGAATAAATAAACTATTGGTGTAGGGAATAACGTCTGCCATGGGCCTTGCAGGTTGGGGATATTGGTGTAGGGAATAACATTAGACATGGCGCCCCCTTTCGCCCAAGCCGCTATTTTCCTCCTCCTCCATCGCCACGCCGCCGTCCACCAACCTCAATCTCACCTTCTATCTATACCACACCGATGCAGGCCTTTGGAGGAGGAATATATATATAACTATGCATCATTTCTATCAAGACCCTTATAACTAGGGGTCATCATATCAGAGTTCTACGGTAGGTTAGGAAATATATACAGACATAAGTCATACATACAGATAATATACAAAATCAGGGTTTGGCAGAGAAGACCGCTAATACAAAAAAAAAACTAGGCTCTTATCAGTCGGATATACAAAAACCCTGTGAAGTCAGCACTACCAAAAGGAAACTATCTGCAACCTACTGGCCCTCTAGAGATGTCCATTGGGGAGACCTCCGTAGTCATCTCCAGGGTTTGACGAGTCAGGTGACGCTACCTCTAATTTGATCGACTTTTTTCATGGATTTGGCAAGAAAGAAGTAAAAAATAACGTATTAAAAATTGGAGAAATAAAATTTGAACAACTCATTCAGACAACCGACAACGTATAATATATAGACCAAGAACATTTTTGGTGAATGATAGGTTAAATTTTAGTTCATAACCATGAGAATGAAATTTTCTAGTTAAAAAAATGAATTTTAAAAAACAAGAACAATAATTTTAAAAAAAGTTATCGACTGGGCTGGCCTTTTTGGCCTGCAGCCCGCATAGGGCTGGGCTAGGCTAGGAAACTAGCATCCCGACTTAATTTTGGCCCAACCCGGTCCGGCCCGAAAAGTTAGTTGACCAGAATGGGCCGGGCTAGCCTGTTTTGACAGCTCTAATAATATACCACTAAAAGAAAAAACCAAAAAAGAAAAAAATATTAATATAATAATAAAACAATAAAATAATGGGTTTATCTGAAGAAATAGCAATAAAATTCGAAGGAATAGAAAAAATAATGGAAAAGACCAATAAAAATATTATCCAACTAATAGAAAATACCAATAAAATTGCAAATTACACTTATAATAGAATACAAAATGGACAAAATGAAATAAATAATATAAGAGATACACTAAATAATATAGAAGAAATTCAACAGTTATTAGAACAATTAAAAATAATCGAAGAAGAAAATGATCAAATACAAAAAATAGATCAGATAGATAAAGAAAATGATGAGAATGAAGAAATAGTTTTAAACTATAGTTCTTCTTCAGAATCTGAAGAAAATTATATACGAATGAAAAAAGGAGAATATAGTGGAACAAAGCCAAAAAGAAAATGGGAAGAATATAAATATACTCCTAATGAAGCATTGATAAATATGAAGAAGAGACTATGTATAATAAATGATATGCAAGAAAAAATAATAAATGAAAAAAAATTCAAGAAGAATTTAAACCTCATTATTAGTAATGAGATTAGGAAATATATTAAATATTGATTGTGCAAGAAATAAAGAAGAAGTACTATTACAATGAACTAATGAAATGATACTATTAATAATAACTGATGAAAAATTTAATAAGTTAAATATGATGGATGTAAATAATTTCTTATTATTCAAAACAAAGGGAAATATACAAAAATTCTTAGATGGAATTAGAAATGAAACTTGGCAACAATATTCATGCTTGGTAGGTAATAATCAAGATTTTGCTAAACTAGTTATGAGTTTAATTTATCAAGAATTTATAGGATATAATATGTTAGAACAAAGAGAGAAAACAAATAAATTTTTACATGAAAAAGCTAAAGCTCTTTTAAACAAGATGCAAATATGTGATATTTGTCAAATAGAAAGCTTTATCTGTGAATACCAAAAATATTATTATCAACTGGGAAGAAACAAAAGAAACATATAAGGATATTTTTATAGATAAATTACCACATCCCCTTAATTCTAAGATAAAGAGATTATGGGAATCAAGACAAGATGAAACGGCAAACACCTTGGGAGAAATTATTTAAGTTCTATATCAAGAATTAAGAGAACAATGTTTAATTAGAGCAACAATAAGACAATTAAATAGAGGAAAAAATGTAATCTGTTGTGATATTCGAGAAATGGAAAAACCTGAAAATTATGGATGTGATAAACGAGTTAGAAGAAGAAAATATTATAAAAAACCAAAACTAAAAAGAACTTATCCAAAGATAAAATCATATTATAAAATTAATAGGAAAAAATATTTTAGAAGAAAGAAATCAACACCAAGAAAATATTGTCCAAAGGAAAAAAAGAAATGTGTATGTTGGATATGCAATGTTGAAGGCTATAATGCAAATGAATGTCCTCAACGAAATGAAAAAGATTTTAAATAAAAATAAAAATAAATAAAATAAGTATACCAAATATATAAACTCGAACCATTAGAAGAAGAATTAAGTGACACTGAAGAAAGTATATATGAATACCTAGAAGATGAATTATCTTCAGAAGAAACAGAATTCGAATAATACTTATATAAAAATAATAGTAGAAAAAAGTTATAGAAAAACTGAAGCTTATATAGATAGTGAAGCAAGTATTTGTTTTGCAACAAAAGCATTTTTGATAAAGGGGAAAAATTAGAAAAGCCAATAAAAATACAAATCGCAGATGGATCTATACATCCACTGTTTTGTGTAGCAAAAAGAATTACTTTAATAATACAAGAAAAATTATTTATAGTACCTACAATATATCAGCAATATACAGATATTATAGGAAACAACTTCTTACAAATATATATATACCATTTTGTCAATATTTAGAATATATATCATTAAAAACACCATACATTTCTCAAAAACAGCGTAGAGATATAATAAATATCCTAATTATTCATTTTTCTGAGTGCATTTACTCTAAACAATCAGAGTTTAGCAAGCTGAAACGTGATGAGTTAATAGTTAGAGAAATATGTAGAAAAATTCGCTATGTATTAATAAACCTAGAACTAAATAGGAGAATTCCAACTCATATAGAAGAACTTTTAGAGAGAGTATTTAGTGAAAATCCTTTAGACCCAAATATTATTAATAAAAATACCGAATTAGCCATATTAAAGTTAAAAGATCCAAGAAAAGAAGTAAAATATAAACCTATGATTTATACAAAGCAAGATAAAGATGAATTTGCAAAAGATATCGAATAAATGTGTAAGGATTAATTAGACCATAAAAAAGTAAGCACTCAGCACCAGCATTTTATGTGGAAAATCACAATGAAATAACAAGAGGTAAAAGAAGAATGGTGATTAATTACAAACAAATAAATGATGCAATGGAAGGTGATGCTTATTTTCTTCCAACAAAGGATTTAATTATTGAAAATGTTAGAAATATAAATTGGTTTAGTACTGTCGATTGTAAATTAGGATTTTATCAAATCCGATTGTCTGAAGAATCTAAAGCATTAACAGCGTTTAGTTGTCCTAAAGGTCAATATGAATGGAATGTACTACCAATGAGAATGAAACAATCACCAGGAATTTTTCAACGAAGAATGGATTCTATACTTAAAGATTTTTGTCATATTTATATTGACGATATATTGGTTTTTACTAACAAAGATTTAGATGATCATTTTAATAAAGTAGCATTAGTACTTAATAGATGTCTGGAGCATGGAGTGGTCATAAGTAAGAAAAAAGTTGTATTAGCTCAAAATAAAATTAATTATTTAGGATTAGAAATTGAGAAGGGAAAAATAATAATGCAAAAGCATGTATTAGAAAAATTACGAAATTTTCCAACCAAATTAAAGGATAAAAAGGAATTACAAATGTTTCTCGGATTACTAACATATATTTCAAATGAAGGTTTTATAAAGAATCTTGCAGCAGAGAGGAAGACACTTCAACAAAAATTAAAGAAGGATGCTTTTTGGACATGGACCGATGAAGACGAACCAATTAGTGAGAAAATGAAACTAATATGCCAGGATCTTCCTGAACTATATCATCCATCAGATGATGATCTAATTATTATAGAAACGATGCATCTAACGAATGTTGGGGAGGAGTTATGGAAGCAAAGCCCCTTTGGCAAAAGAAAGAATTACTATGTTGATACGCATCTGAACTTTTTCAGATAGTGAAATTAATTATCCAACACATGAAAAAGAAACTCTAGCACTAATCTGAATGTTGGAAAAACATCGGATCTATGTACTAGATAAAGAATTCATTGTTAGAACTGATTCTGCTTATGTTGCGGGTTTTAAGAATATTAATCATAAAGGAACTTATAAGCAAAGAAGACTAATTAGATGGCAAATGAAATTATCTGAATATAATTATTCAATTTCTCATATTAAAGGAGAAAAGAATGTGTTTGCAGATATTTTATCAAGAGAATGGAGTGAGGCATAAAAGAATTATTAAAGCAACAATACCAACTCAAAAAAGCACTAAAAGAGCAAAAGCTGAGGGAATTGGACTTAATAAAAGCAGACTTGAAAGTATTGGAACTCCAGATGAATGCAGAAGGTTTCTTAGAAGAAGTAATTCCAAAGGAAGTTAAGGAAGAAGCTCGAAAAGAAACTAGCAAATGGTATGCTGTTTTCAACCGGCCATTTCTAGGAATATATGATGAGTGGTATAAAACAGCTTCTCTTTGTCAGAAAATAACAAGAGCAATCTATCAGGCATTTCCAACCAGAGAAGAAGCAGAGAAGGCTTTGAAAAGGCACCAAGAAGAAGAAAAAGCAAAGAAAGGTAAATAAATTTATCTGGGTCCAAGAACTTATTCAGAAACTACAAAATTAGTGGAGACTGAGACTAAAGTACCAATGAAGATTCTAGGGAAAGTTCCTTCTTCCTTAGACAACTACCCAATAATTACCAGAAAAGATCATGAGTTATTAGTTCAGTTTTCTAAAGAAAAATTCTATGAACACTTCAGAAGATTAACTAATTGGAATGAAAAAGAAAGAATCAACTATTTTTATATGGTTGATAGAAAGATTTATGGACTCAAAGAAATAGTCACTCCAAGAGCAACCCCTGCTCTGACATTCAACATGTTTCAATTCGGACTTATTGAATGTCTTTATTTAAGTAAGAACCTTGAAGAAATTAATTTGTTACCATATTATTTCAAGGAAGCAGTCCAAATTTTAAAAAGAATGTAGCTGGCGATAGAACTATTTATCTAAAGTTCTATTCAGCTTATCCGGATTTTCAGACAAAGCAACCAACAAAGCACTTAACCTTCATGGGAATAAGCAATAATAATTTCCCTTTGATTAATGAAGCAAAAGGAGTCGAATATGATGAAGAGGAAATGACTGTGATAATTGCTAACCAACTGGCAAGCATCTACGCATAGTGTCAAGCAATAGGCAAAGAATCATACATCAAGACTCTGTACAAAGGCCCAAGTACTTTGCTATTGAGCAAAACAATCGAAAAAACAATAAAAGAAAAATATTTATCTATCCTGACAAGCTTTGAATTTCCTTTCTATGCTTTGGAGGGACCATCAATGAATTACAGACCAGCTATCCTGAGTCAGTTGGGTGTACTAATCAGGCAAATCAGAAACCATGAATGTGAAAGGTGTACAATAAGACAAAACGTGTCAGAAAGCACTAACAAAAGTCAGCAAGAAGATAAGGAATCTGATGAGGCAATAATTGAAGAATGATGTAAGCGCTTACGTGATCAAGGGAATTATGGGAATCTGATGTAAGCACTTAAAAATTGTAGGTTATTTCTGTAAATATAGGTGTTTCATTCAAAATTCGATTGAGAATTTTCTTTTGTGTGTAATCTCTCCTCTTAGAGTAGTGTGCTACACCTTCGTGGTGATAGTCGGATGATTGAGAGTTCATCCATACCCCCTATGTAAAATATTCAATTATTAAATAAAACCACTTTTCTTAAAATTATTCTGTCAAATTACTATATTCAAGCAAGATCAATAGAAACAGAAAACAATGGAAGCAGAAGTGGGTAGAAGCAATCAATCTTCAAGAAACAAAGATCGGGTATGATTACTAGGCCACCCTTCTTGGATTTGATCATTAGACCTTATAATGTCTGAAATACAGAAAATTGGTACTAGTAAAATAGAGCATTTACAAATTACTGAAGAAGATGGAAATTATGAAGGAATCATCTTAATAAATATGAAATTATTCAGAAAAATACAGAAAGAAGATCTAAATTTAGTAGAAAATGCAAATATGATAGGAAAGAGAGAAAAATTCATGAATATAATAAGAAAATTCAACAAAAAAGAAAATATAATATCTTATGGAAAATTAATGAATGAAACACCTATAGACATATCATAAATTCAAGGTAATACATGTATTCAGCTAATAAGCAAAGAAAAAATTTCAGAATTAAAAAGAAATTTAAAGAATCAAGAACTTAGAAGAAAATTAGGATATATTCATATAGGAGCAGTACAGGTTTTAATTAAAACAACTTTTCAAGAAGGAATAAATTCACCTATTTAATTAGTTCTAAAAGATAATAGAATAAATGATCCAAAAGATAGATTACTAGGTGTAATAGAAGGAAATCTAGCCTATGTAAAACTAGAATTTGAAATTCGACTGAATATATGAATTCCATTAAATACTCAAATACTAGATCAAGCATTAACTCTTGAACATAAGTTTTTAAGAGAAAACTTAAATAATCCAGGAGATAAGATATTTTCTATAACATATTGTGTAAATTATGCATTAACAAATTCACATCATAGTATTACTTTTAGAAATAATGATCGAATAGATATTCAAAGGTTATTTGAAGATAAAGGAAAAATTTATTATCCTAAGAAAAATGAAGAATTAGGAACCTTAATAAATAAACCAAGCATACTTGAGATCGATTCAATCCCAAAACAAATTATTCTCCCAGAACAAGAAAGAACTAATGAAGAAAATGATATTATTAAATTGACTAATCAAGTAAAATAATTATCTTTATATTAAAAAATAAAATATGAGTAATACAGAAGAATTAAAACGATTGATTAAAGAATTTACTAAAAGAAAGAAAGAACTAAATTCGATATTAAAGATCTCACCGGAATCTTAAGTCATTATCTTAAAAGGATCCAGAAAACAGAGATAAAAAATTAATTGAAAAACAAATTATAACAAAGGAAGATGAATTAACTAATTTATAAAACAATGAAAGAAAAATAAAGAAACGCTTTAAAGAAGGAATGGAATATAAAAGGAATAAATGGGGACTTAGACCCTCAAGTTCCTCCTCAAAACCTACTAATTATTTTAGAATAGAAGCTCCTCCTTTTGAAGACAGTGATAATGATTGAAATAAGAATGAATTTCGATGAACAAACATATAAAGAAATAATAAGTGTATTACAATTAAACCTTCCAGTTGATTGTAAACAAATTATAATAAAAAAGATAAAAGAACAATATAGGCAGGAAGAACTTTATTTAAATAACATAGATATAAATATTGAATTAGAATATTTAGAAGAAATGAAATTCATTGAAGAGCAAAGATATTCAGATGATGAATATATTCAGAATAATGGGTAAAGAGATATTAAGTGTACTAGCTATGAAATTACCAAAAGACTGTAAATAAATAATATATAATAATTAATAAGCTAAGGTATCAATATTGGTAAGAAAATTTCTACATAAATAACGTGCAATTAAGAATACAGCTAGAATATAATAAAGAAGAACGTAAATGGATTTATAAAGAATTATTCGAAATAGATGAATCTATAAGCGAATTAGTATTTGAACAAGGGTATGAAATATTAAATGACCGTCATGAATATTTTTATGAGGTATTAAATGAATATGATTATTTCTAAACATTACTACCCCAAAATTATGACTAAATTAAAAAATTCGTAATTAATAGGATGGTACCAATCTGGTATCAGAGCTAAGTACTCAAAAGAGTTAAGGTATTAAAAAAAACATAAAACGACAAAATTGCCACCGGTTATATACGGTGTCCCATATAAGTTGTCAAATCCAGTTGTTCAAATAATACGACTCTAAAAATTGATTCAATTGGATTGGTTCAATTGATTAGACTATTCATTGTTAAATTTAAACTCAATAATCAAATACAAGGTAAGTTATCATAAATCTTAATTGTGGAAATATTATAATCATATAAGCATGCATCTTATTTTATCAAGAACAATAATAACTTGATAATCTTCGGATCTACAACATGTTGTTTCTCAAATATTATAGGAATACCTGGATCCATTGCTAATGATCAACATGCGGTAACCTGAAACACGGAGATGGAGAGAGAAGAGAGTCAGGTAATGAGTCAACTGGGACTCCTTATGCCTTAGCGCTCTCCAGATAGAGAGAGAAAAGGTGGTATGCGATGAGTCCAGTGTATTGGGGACCATAGCTTATAGGGTGATGCACAATTAGGATTCATATTATTCTGAAATGTGCCATTAGTGACATTCAACCATATTTTGCCCATATCAAAGAATTAATTAATTAATTAATTATCATATCGGAAATTGATTAGCCTTATCTCTTAATTTGATCAGATGTCAATTAAGGCCCTTAATTGATGAATGATTAATATAATTAAATAAAATATTCCAACAATTTCCCACTTGGGCAATGTATTGTATTTATTATATCAAAGTTCTTTAGGAACGCATCCGAATGCTATTTATCTTTAGACTTCCCCTTTACAATCTGGTCCACCTCATACATCAATAATAAGACCACCAGGGCCATCGTCACTAACGTCTATTGTGACTAAACCCTGACGACCACCATATTAATGTACTTGATGACATAGATCGATATGGATGAGTGACATGGAAATTTCATGCAATGTGATCTCTAAATCATGCTTATTTCCAACTGGAAGTCTTTAGATAGATCATACCGAAGTCCCTTAGGTGCAAATTAAATATTTGCGCATAGCCAAAACTTAAAACAACAACAACAATAATAATAATAATAATAATAATAATAATAATAATAATAATAATAATAATAACCCCATAAACTTTATTTCTGCAGAAAATCAATCATAACGTAAAGTCTGTACCAAATCCAAAACATAGAACATAAAAGAAAAACAAAGGGAAAAACTCTCACTAGTCTAAGGCAATTTCAAAACCAACACCCATGTGAGAAACATGCTCATGAAAGGCCTTAGGTGTCAAGCCTTTGGTTAGTGGGTAGCATAAAGTTTGTCCCTATATGTTCTATTGAAATATGTTTCTCCTAGACTCTTTCCTTCACAACAAGACACTTGATGTCGATGATCTTTGACTTTGTAGAACTCATGTTGTTGTTCAAGTAGAGCACAACTGGACTATTATCACAATAAATTTTCAAGGGCCTTTAGATGCTCCCAATGATGCGTAGGCCTGTGACAAAGTTCCACAACCATTACACATGATTTGATGCCTCAAAAAACCATACACTTCGCTGCCATGGTGAAGGAGCCACTGAAGTCTGTTTGGCAAACTTCCAAGAGATGGCTCCTCCAACCAAAAGGAAAATGTAACCAGATGTGGAATGCCTACTATCTGGGCATCCTGCAGAATTAGAGTCAGAATATCTAATGATCTCCAAGCTGTCTGGCCTCTGATATGTAAGCATAAAGTCTCTAGTTCTCCATGTAGCGCATCATGCGCTTTACCGACGTCCAGTGTTGCATACCAAGGTTGCTCAAATATCTGCCAAGAACTCCCACAATGAAAGCTAAGTTGGGACGAGTACAAACTTGAGCATACAAGAGACTCCCCATAGTCGAAGCGTAAGGAATCTTCTGCATCTCTTCCTTTTCAAGACCCGTAACAAGGCATCGTTTGAGACAAAACTTGTCTCCCCTAGCAACAAGTGTATCTCCTGGTTTACTATCTTTCATGAAGAATCTATCCAAGACTATATCGATATAGCTCCTCTGTGATAATACTAAAATACCTCGAGAGCAATCACTATGTATTCGGATTCCTAATACAAAGGAGGCATATTCCCTAAGATCTTCTATCTTGAAATTCTTTGCTAGAATTTTATTGGTTTCATGAAATAAGCCTATATCATTGCTTGCTAACAAGATATCATCAACATATAATACAAGAAAAATAAATTTACTCCCACTGAACGTTTGATATACGCAATCATCAACTATATTAGCCTCAAAACCATAGGAGGTAATAATTTGATGAAATTCGTAATAACATTGACGGCAAGCCTGTTTAAGGCCATAGATGGACTTTTATAAGTTTGCACACCATAGACTTTGGGTCTCCAGACACAAAGTTTTATGGTTGCACCATATAAATCGTATCTTCAATGTATCCATTTAGAAACGCAGTCTTTACACCCATCTAATGCAGCTTTAAGTCAAAATAAGCTAATAGCGTCATCATATTCCTAAGAGTGTGACACCCTCTACCCCGCATGTATTTATAAAGCATAAAATAAATAAAAGAAACACATGCATATTATTAATTGAAATAAAACCAAGGTAGTAGATACCACATTGTAACAAAATGTCTCAATGCGGGAATAAATTAAGCTTTAAAAGAAAACATAACGAAACATAACCATAAAAGAAACTCAACCCCGATGTCACAATACAGAGCTGATATAACCAAAGTCCTAAAACATCTATGATTAACAAACTAAAAACTAGGAAATCCTAAACTACGAGTACTGGCTCCTCAGAGTCACTCTTCAACTGGTTGCTCACCGTCCTCTGCATAAAAGATTCATGCCAAACAAAACAATAGGAAAACAAGGAGTAAGAAACATGTATAAAACACAACGGCAAGGAAGTAGTAAGCAAGATGAGCATACAACATAAAAGCAACATGTTATCACAAGTCAATATACACAACATATTTATATCATCTATAACAATTCAATCAATGTATGCTATATGGTGCTACACTACTCCACTACTCCGTTATGCATGTGGATCCAAACTATCTCAGGAAGGCAACTTCGAAGTTATATATCCACATTGGACAATTAGCACCAATGTCGGCAGTTTACCAAACCATGGGTGAACCCCTTGGATAGCCGACACACCGTACTCTAGGATGCGCCATCATAGGGGGGCCACGATTCACCTAACTCTCGGATGAATCACCGCGGACGGCCAGATCGCCTTACTCTTGGACGACCTCCCCTATATTGAATTTCCCTCACTAACAACTCCAATGCGTGAATGCATGAGCAACAACATCAAACCGACAAAATCACCACCTCCACTTTAGCCAATAAGCACCAAAATTTAACACCATCAACACCTTGACCAATAAGCATCAAGGCCCACTTGGCCAATAAGCTCCAATGTCCAAAATCAAGGCCACTTTGGCCAATATGCACCAAAACAAAACAACGCGCGGTAACCCATCGTTACCGTCTTAACCATCTTAACATTTGTAATTAATTATCTTTATTAAGTCTTCTTCGAATTGTCTAACTTGTCTTTACTTAGTTGGGTGTCTTATTTCATCATAGGGAACTATTTGGGTGAAACACCCTTGTTCCTGAAACAACATCAGTTCTGTTTAGGGGAGCACAGTCGTGTTGCCCCCAGCACTGGCGTGCTGCACTTTAAGTTCAGCACGATCGTGCTGTCTATTGAGAATGAGCATGACCCTATTGTTTCTGGGCAGAATGGTTGGAGAACCCTTGCTAAGCTTCCTAGGGCATTCAAATATCAATCCTATTGGCTTTTAACTAACCATCAATCATTAACTTGTTATTCTCGTTTAATCTTCATGTCTTATAAACAATCGGGAATTAATCCTTTAATTCATGTTTCATTATTAATGTCCCTAAAAAACTCGTGGATCAATTGCAAGGACTTGACTATACCATTTAGTAATAACCTTGCCTCTCATTACTATAATTAATGTCTTATGAACAAATAGGACTTAGTCTCTTAATTCTTAAACATTGTCAACAACATTCTTGTGTAATTAATTAATGTCTTATTACATTAATATCCACATTAACAACAACAACAAATCAAGCATATATAACAACATCATTGTCAACACAACCAAGCATGGCATAAACATCATCATAATTCGCAACTATACACGCCAATTACAAATATCATAGACAAGCAAATAGCAAGACAATAACTAAGCAAATAGCAAGCAATAGGGTCATGGGTTAACCCTTCATCTTACGCTACCCCCAATGCCTACATGTTCATATTAACCCTTCTCCCTTTTCCTGGTATGGAGATTCCAACTACGACAACGCAAGTAAACTATTCTCGTTCCCTCTAGCAGCTCGACGAGTTCCTCAAGCCTTGGCCAAAAATGAAAAGAATAACCAATTAATCCCTAAATCCAAGAAATAGGAAAAAGAGATTAATAGAGGGATAACTGTTACCTTTAGTGGCACTAGCGTGCGTGACTTCTCTCCTAAGCGGACTCAAGAAAGCCAAGAACTTTGAAGGGTTCAAGAGAAGGGAAAGGGGAGAGGTTTCTGTCACACTAGGGTTACTAAAAATTCCAATTTGAGGGTTAATACTCGAAACCCTTGCAGACTCCTCTATTATATACCTCCAGACCCGAGCACGACCGTGTTCCCACTAAGCATGAGCGTGCTTACCGTGGGCACGGGCGTGCATAACTGAGCACGGGGTCCGTAACATTAACGTCACAAACACGCATTTCCGACACGGTCGTGCTCCCCCGAGCATGGCTGTGCTCGTGGCTCAAGCAGTCACAGAGCACGCGCTTTAAGCACGGGCGTTCTGATACATGAGCATGACCTTGCTCATGTACCAAATAGGGATTTTCCACTTTAAAATCCCACTTAGCCTTTTTTAAAATTCCTAAGGTCAAACATGCAACACATAACGCACACATATAAACTCTTAGATGCTTTATACGAAAAACGGGGTGTTACATTTCCACCCCTCTTATAAAATTTTTTCCTCGAAATTTCTACTCACCTCGGGTAGAGAGGTGCAGATATGCTTCTATCATCTTGCTCTCAAGCTCCCAAGTAGCACTTTCCTCAGTAGCCCCACTCCAAACAACTTTAACCAAAGGAATCTCCTTCCCTCTTAGTTGCTTAATCCTTTGATCCTCAACCCAAAGCGGTAGCACCTCAATAGTCAAGTTCTCTTTCAACTAAAATGTATTGGGTACTATCACATGGTTAGGATCATGAATATACTTCCGAAGTTGGGACACATGAAAAACATTATGAAGGTTGGACAAGAAAAGTGGTAAAGCTATTTGGCTATTTGGTAGGCGACTTCGCCAACTCTTTTTAGAATTTGGTAAGGATCAATAAATTTAGGAGTATGTTTCCTCGCTTTCATCACTTTACCAACCCTAGTTGTTGGAGTAACTCACAAGAACACATGATCACCTTCCTGGAATTTGAGAGCCTTTCTTCTCTTGTCATGATAATTCTTTTGTCTGCTTTATGCCATTCTCATCTTTTCCTGGATCATCCTTACTTTCTCTGTAGTTTCTTGCACTATCTCGGGTCCTAGCATAACATTCTCACCAGGTTCATTCCAACACAGAGGTGTCTTACATATTCTCCCATACAACGCTTCATAGGATGCCATCCCAATACTGGAATGGAAGCTATTGTTGTAGGTGAAATCTATTAGGGGCAAAAACTTGTCCCAACTACCTGACCGTTCTAGCACACAAGCTCTCAATAAGTCCTCTAAGGACTGGATGGTCCCCTCAGACTGACCATCAATCTGTGGGTGATAAGCTGAACTCAGTCTAAGCTTTGTCCCTAAATCCTCATGCAAACTATTCCAAAACCTAGAGGTAAATCTAGGGTATCTATCTGACACTATGCTAGAGGGCACACCATGTAACCTAACTATCTCCCTGATGTACAACTTGGTCAACCTTTCTAATAGGTATTCCATGTTCATAGGGATGAAATGGGCAGATTTAGTCAACCTGTCCACAACAACCCAGATAGCATCACAACCTGCTCGAGTCCTAGGGAGTCCAGACATAAAAATCCATAGAGATGCTATCCCATTTCCATTCTGGGATACTCAAAGGTTGCATCTTACCTGAAGGCTTCTGGTGTTCTATCTTAGCCTTTTGGCACACTAAGCATGCATAGACAAACTCAGCCACATCCATTTTCATCCTAGGCCACCAAAGCATTCGTTTTAAATCCTACTCAAGGCATTTGCCACTACATTGACTTTTCCTGGGTGGTAGGTTGGATCAAACTCATAATCCTTTAAAAACTCCATCCACCTACTCTGCCTCATATTCAACTCCTTTTGATCAAAGAGGTACTTCAAACTCTTATGATCACTAAAGACCTCAAACTTTGCTCCATACAGGTAATGCCTCCAAATCTTTAAGGCAAATACCACAGCTACTAATTCTAGGTCATGGGTAGGGTAATTCTTCTTATGGGTTTTAAACTGCCTAGAAGCATAGGCCACTACCTTACCATTCTGCATCAACACTCCACCTAAACCTTGCTTAGAAGCATCACAGCAAACTACGAAAGGTTCACTAGGGTCTGGCAAAACTATTACTGGTGTTGATATCAACTTATCCTTAAGGGTTTGGAAACTCTCTTCACACTTAGAGTCCCACACAAACAGCTGTCCCTTCTTGGTGAGATGGGTTAAGGGTAAGGCAAACTTAGAGAAACCTTCTATAAACCTCCTATAGTACCCTGCTAAACCCAAAAAACTCATAATTTTGGTTACCGACTTCGGTGCTTCCCACTGGAGAACCGTCTCTACCTTAGCCGGGTCCACAGCTATCCCACCTTTAGAGATGACATGTCCTAAGAAACTCACCTCCTCTAACCAAAACTCACGCTTAGACAAATTAGCATACAACTGCTTCTCCTTAAGGGTCTGCAAGACAACCCTCAAGTGTTCCTCATGTTCATCCTTGGTCTTAGAGTACACTAAGATGTCATCTTTGAAAACTACCACAAACTTATCCAAGTAAGGGTGAAAGGTCTTATTCATGTAGTCCATGAACACAGCAGGAGCATCAGTCACACCAAAGGGCATAACTAAGTATTCATAGTGACCATAACACGACTTAACCCAAATCTGATGGTACCCTGACCTCAAATCTATCTTCGAGAAAACACAACCTCCGATCAACTGATCCATAAGATCATCAATCCTAGGGAAGGGATACCTATTCTTAATGGTCACTTTGTTGAGCTGTCGATAGTCGACACACAACCTCATACTGCCATCATTCTTCTTTACTAGCAATACTGGCGCTCCCCAGGGGGATACGCTAGGCCTAATAAACTGCTTTTGGATCAGATCCTCTATCTGTTTCTTCAACTTGACTAGCTCTAGAGGAGACACTCTATAGGATGCTATGGATATTGGTCCGGTGCCAGGCACTAAGTCTATGGTGAACTCAACATCTCTCTCAGAGGGCAAGTTATAAACATCCCCCGGGAACACTTCAGGAAATTCCCACACAACAGGCACACTTCCAACATCAGGAGGGCTCTCTACTTCTAGGGAAGACAACATCATGAACACTTTGGCCTCGTCTTTCATCGAAGCTTTAACTTGGTTGGCAGATAGAAAGATTGGATCCTTAGACTCCACATGAGTTCCAAAAACTATTGTTTTATCAAAGCAATTTAAAAGGACGTGGTTGGAAGATAACTAATCCATGCCAAGAATAACATCAAGCTATTTTAAAGGTAAGCATACAAGATTTACAATAAAAGTTCTACCATTAATGGTAATGTGACAGTTCTTGCATGCATGAGAAGTAAGAACGGGTTTGTTTGTAGGTGTAGAAACAACCAAATCATACTTAAGAAAAGTAACAGGCAAATTTAGACTCTTGACCCTATCATGTGATATAAATGCGTGCATAGCACCCAAATCATACAATACAGTTAAAGGAGTTCCATCAATTAAGCACATGCCTTGAATCAAGTCATCAGACTCGGAGGCCTCAGCTCCACTAAGAGTAAAGACTCTCCCAGTGGTCTTCAGTTGATTGGCCTGAGACTGCTGACTCTTGCTTGCACTTGGAGGTTCTGACTTCGCTCCTCCACAATCCCGATTGATATGGCTAGACTTGCCACACTTAGAGCAGATGACGTCTGATTCCTTGCACTGGGTAGTGAAGTGATCTGATGTGCCGCACTTCATGGGCTAGGGGCATTAGAGTTCCCACCCCTGGATCTATCATACGAAAATTATGGCTTCCTACCACTCTATTTGAAATCTCGATCGGCTGGAGCATAACGCTGCTTGCCTTTATCCTTCTGCTCGATCTTCTTGCTACCTTGGCTGTCTGAATTCCTGAAACTAGCCACTCTGGACTTGTAAGCATCCTTAAAGATCCTACACTTGTTCACCAAGGTTGGGAAGACTAAGGTGTGTAATATCTAGCCAGCTCCTCAAACTTTGCCGAATACTTGCCCACTGACATATTTCCCTGCTTCCGCGCCAAGAATTCCATCTCTTTCTTATCGCGTACATCCACAGGAAAATACTTCTCCAAGAACCATCTCCGAAAACAGCCCAGGTGATCATCATGCCCTCAGCCTGCATCCTCTTACGACAGTTTTCCCACCAGTGCTCAGCCTCCTCAGTGAGCATAAACGTGGCAAAGATAACCCGCTGATGATCATTGCAATCCATGGCTAGGAAGATCTTCTCGATCTCTCTCGTCCGCAACAGAGCACCTTCGGGGTCGTAAGCTCCTCTAAAAGGCGGCGGATTGTTCCGCTGGAACTTGTCAAGACCTTGAAACTCAGCCGGTCCTCCGTTGTTGTTGTTCTGAACTTGACCGATCCCATTGGCAAGGAGTGCCAACGCTTCAGCTATTGCTTGATCGTTCCTGCCTCTTCCTGCCATGAGTTCCTGTACATGTCCAAAATAGCCATTAAATACAGAGAACTTAAGCAGGAAAAGCGATAGGCTCGTAACTTAAGCATCATTGTCTATAACAAGTATAGACAATTCAAACAAGAGCACATAACAGACTCACAGTAAACTCATACCACAGCCTGATAGGACAGACTTGCTCTGATACCACTAAATATGATACCACTGACCCTGCATATTAATATAAAACATTTACTTAAAAGAGGTAATATAAAACATGCATTTATTTCGAAAAATAAAAACTGGATAAAAGGTACCACATTGTAACATCTCAACGAGGAAAGAAACATAGTTTTAAAAATAAAATAAACATAAAACAGAAAACATAACCAACTCGATGTCACATACAGAGTTGGTATAACCGTTCCGGAATAAAATCCATGGAATACAACTGAAACTGAAACTAAAAACAACTATAACTACTGAAACAATCTAAACATCCTAGCTAGAGTAGCGACTCCTCAGAGTCACTCCTCCACCGGCTGCTCACCGTCCTCTGCATGAAGAGATACATGCCAAAATAGAAACAGAGAAATGAGGAGTAAGAAAACATGTAAACACATCGGCATGGAAGTAGTAAGCAAGATGAACATACATCATATACATAGAATTTATCAACATATATCATTGACATATATAGAATCACATCAACATGCTATCTCAACCAACATATTCTATGCGGTGCAATACTACTCCGCTACTCTGTTATGCATGTGGATCCAAACTATCTCAGGAAGGCAACTTCGGAGTTAGATATCCACATTGTCCATAAAAGTACACCCACCAGCATTCCACCAAACCATGGGTGAACCCCTTGGATAGCCAACGCACCATACCTTGGATGTGCCACCACGGGGGGGCACGATTCACCAAACCTTGGGTAAACCACCCGCGGACGGCCAGATTGCCGTACTCTAGGACGACCTCCCCTATGTTGATCTTCCCCCACTAACAACTCAAATGCGTGATGCATGAGCACAACAACAAACAAAGCAAC
Source organism: Echinosophora koreensis (assembly GCA_035048595.1). Classification (NCBI taxonomy): domain Eukaryota; kingdom Viridiplantae; phylum Streptophyta; class Magnoliopsida; order Fabales; family Fabaceae; genus Echinosophora; species Echinosophora koreensis. The sequence continues at coordinate 27,031 of JAPCYP010000159.1, read as the reverse complement.
CACCTCCTTTGCTTGGGCCAATAAGCACCCAAGACTTATCACCAACATCAACATCATCAACACCCTGACCCTTAAGAGTCAAGGTCCTCTTGGCCAAAAAGCACCAAGGCTCGACTCAACAACACCTCGACCAAAAAGCATCGAGGCCACTTTGACCATAAAGCACCAAAGCTTATCAACGTGCGGCAACCTATTGGGCACCGGCTTAACCAACTTATTATTCTCTTTTCCTCTTAATTAGTCTTTAATTAAGTTATCTAACTCTTCTTCATTGATTCGTGTCTTATTTCATTATTGGGGACATTCAGGGTGAAACACCCCTTTAAAACCTTTAATTCACGTTCTGATCAGTAAAGGGAGCACGGTCGTGCTCACCCCAGCACGGTCGTGCAACCACTTAAGTGGAGCACCGTCGTGCTCACTGTCCTGCACGGTCGTGCTTAAAGTGCGGGCATCTTCCAGAATTCAACTGGGAGCACGGGCGTGCTCCTTATTCAGCACGGTCGTGCTCCTGGAGCCAGTCATACTGTTCTGTGCAGATTCAACATGTTCTTGAAACCAAGAACTCCCTAAACACTCTCAAATCAAATCCTAGGGTCTTTTGACAAATCCAGTTGGCATCAAACCTCACCTCTCACTAACAGTCCATGTTTTATGAAACGTTAGAGGGATTAAACCATTAATTCTTATGTTAATTAAGAGCCCTATTAATTCAATTAGAGTCTTATTAACATTCCAACATCAACTAACAACATTCAGCCAATAACATAATCCTAAAAAGCAGTCAACAACATTCATTGCATAACAATTATCATCAAACATACAACATGTCATACGTTGCCATAAATAATTTAACCACTACATCAAATAGGCATATAACAGACATACCAATAACCAATAAGCAATTATAGTAATTAATCCAATTCATCATATAATCAACTAAATCATGGCAATGGCAACAGTTAACAACAACAACAACAACAACAACAACAACAACAACAACAACAACAACAACAACAACAACAACAACAACAATAATAATAATAATAATAATAATAATAATAATAATAGGGCTATGAGAACCCCTCATCTTATGCTACCCCCTGCCTAATGTCTACACTATCCTTCTGCCCATACTTGGTATGAAGAATCTGATAGCAAGACGCCAACCGACAACCAACGCGTTCCCTTAAGCGGCTCAGTCAGCTTCCAAGCCTTAGTTAAACAAGAACGTTAACCAATTAGTTCCCAAATCTAAATAATAGAAAAGGAAACCAACAGAGGGAGAAACTGTTACCTATACGGATTGGCACAGACGAACTAGACGTTCCCAAGAGTCTCTAAAGCTCCAACAATGCAATCGGTTTAGAGATAATAGGGAAGGAAGGGTTCGTAGCCGCAACAGGGTTTCTATTTATGCCAAAATAGGGTTTGTGAGAAAACCCTCGGTTACCATTTTCCTTTTAAAGGCATAGGCCCGAGCACGGTCGTGCTCCTCCTTGAGCACGGTCGTGATCACATTAGCGCCTCCGAGGCGCGGTTTGCCTTTGAGCACGGGCATGCTCCTTGTTAAGCACGGGCGTGCTCAACTTAGCGTCAACGAGACGTGCCTAAGAAAGGTATTTTAAGCCTAGAAATCCCACTTAGCTCTTAACAACCACTCTAAGCTCAGTCCTAAGGCTCAAACAAACAAACAAATATACACAAAAGAACTTAACGAAAAACGGGGTGTTACATTGACGAATACCGGAGGTGGAAAAGAATAATAGGATTGAGTTTTTCTATACTAGTTTATAAACTAAAAGAAAAGAATAATAAGATTAAAATAAAAAATAAAATAAAATATTTTTAATAATTATAAATTAGAAAAATGATTTTCCTACATGACATTTTATGTGGCTTTAGAATAAATTTTTTTTATTATACATGGTGTGCCATATGCCACGTCATCATGTAATGGATGAACATTAGCGACAGAGGCTAAAACCAAAGTTCTGGAACTTGCAGGGACCAAAACCAATGAAAAAAGTGTAGCGACCAAAACCAATATTCGTCCACTTTGCAGGGATTAAAAACTTCATTAAACCCAATCCTACGCGGCATTAAAAATTATTAAACTAGCCTATGTGGTAGTGGTGACATGACGTACCTTTAGTCACGTCAGCACTTAACAGATGGACACTAATGGCAGGGACTAAAACCAAAATTCGATAACTTATAGGGACCAATACCAACAAAAAATTATTTAAGGACCAAATACAAAACTCGTCACTTTATAGGGATTAAAAAGTTTATTAAACCATAATATTTTTCTATCATATCAACGGTTTAAAATATGAAAAGCAGCAGTGCACCTAGTTTTCGAGGTGAACTATACAACTAGAGTGAAAGGACTTATTTTTGATCACATATCATCAAAAGACGCAGGATCTTTGAATTCTTAACTCATGCTGTCTTTATACCAAGAAGACAATTTTTATTTTGAAACATTACACTAACTATCCTTCAGATTTGGCTTAATTACATTTGGTACCTTCTTATTTCAGTAGCTATACCTCCCCTTGGGAGAGATCAATGCAATTTCACCTTCATATCAAATGAGGTAATTTCACCTTTATATCAAATTCAGGTTTGGATACATACCTGGTTCGAATCCTGCAGATTAATTTTTGGCTCCAAGAATCCTCTAAGAACTTCATCGTGATTTTTGGGAGCAATAGATTTTGATGATGCTTGAGCTTCAATCAATTTCTTCTCTTGATCATGGCAAATTGCTCTTGGCATGATCTTTTTCCAGAATCGAATGCTCTGTTGAAATATGTTCAACATTCTCCAAATGTCAATCTTTCCAATTCGGTCTCCTCTCAAAAGAATACTTTTGCTCAAGCTTTGAGCAACTCATGTGACATACCAATTAGCCAATTACCATGTCCTTGTTTGAAAGGGGATGAATCTCAATCAAAATACCTGAATTTGAGTATCTAGCTTGCTTGGAGGGATGCAAGAATCATCTTCATGGAAGGTTCATGCTAAACAAAAGTGATAAGCCATTGACATTCAATGACTTGCGGCTCAAGTTACTTTCTCTATGGAAAGGTATTGGTTAATGGAATCTGATATCTTTAGGTAAGGAATACTATGAGTTTTCCTTTTCCTCTTTGGAGGATTTGAGAAGTGTGTAGGCGGTTGGACTATGGAACTTATCACCTGGTAACTTGAGACTATTCTCTTGGACAAAGGACTTTAACCCAAGTCTTCAAAATCAATCCAATGCTTAGGTTTGGGTAAGAATTTATGGTCTCCCCCAGGAATATTGGAGGCCAAAGATAATATTTGCAATAGCTGGCAGCCTGGGGGTCCCTATTTGTCTTGATGATACAACTAACAAGAGGATTTTTGGTCACTATGCAAGAGTCTTGATTGATCTTGATCTGAAAAATAAACTTTGAAGCAAGGTTCTTGTAGAAAGGGAGGACTATGCATTCTTTGCTTATATGGAATATGAGAAATTGCCAGAATTCTGTACTGCTTGTCAGAATATTGGTCATGACTTGTCTAACTGTAGGAAATCGGGTCCAAAAACTTTTAGTAAGGATGATGCTGATCAAGGTCCAAAGAAGGGTCCAAATGCAAAGTTTAAACCTAAAAAAAGGATGATGGATAGTTCTGATGCTGGAAAGGAAAGTAACTCCCCGAAAGATCATCCTGCAATGCAACATGAAATGAGGCCTGGGGATCATCAAGGTATACAACATGAGGGGCAGCCTGTGTGACACCCTTCTACCCCGTATGTTATAAGCCATTTAATTTAAAAACAATTAACGGAAAACATGCAATTATTATTGAAATAATTAAAACAATTGTCCATGGGTAGAAAAGTCCCACATGAACTGTTTACAACGCGGAAAAGAAATGAGTTTTAAACATAATGAACCAATATAAATATCCGAACCCTGATGTCACCTACAGAGCTGGTATAACTATTCCGGGATAAACACCCACGGAATTACAAATAAAAACTAACATAACACAACTAGCCCTACTATGAGTGGCGGCTCCTCAGAGTCACTCCTCTCCGGGTTGCTTGTCATCCTCTACAAGGTGCCAATCAGGCCAAACACAAACAAACATGGGGAGTAAGTTCATGTAATCATATATAGCAAGAGGTAGGAAGTAAAGTAAACAGTAAACACATGGGCATTACACCAAACATCAACATCATCATTATGCTATGCAGTGCAATGCAGTCCTACTCCGCTAAACCAACAATGCATGTGGATCCACTAAACTCGGGATGAACGACTTCAGAGTTAAATATCCACATTGAGAATCTACTTAATGCCGGAGAATCTACTCCTTAGATAGCCAACGCATCAAACCAACGAATGCCTCGTTACGGGGGTGCTAGGAGAATCTACTCCAACCGTGGATGGCCAGATCGCCGTACTCTAGGACGATCTCCCCTATGTCGAACATCCCTAATCAACAACTCCGATGCTATGCGTATGCAACACAACAACAACGGCAACACCACCTCCATAACTCCAACGGAATCGACCGAAGATAACAGCGGAATCAACCGCAACACTTGCCTCCCGGAATCTACCTGAGGACTTAAGCGGAATCAACCGCAGTACCTGGGGCAAAATCTCGGCCACCAAGGTACACAGCAACATCAACACCTTAACCCAAACCACGGGGTTAAGGCTCCCTTGGCCAAAAAGCACCAAGGCACAGCTCATCAGCTTGCAGCACCCAAAAGGGTATCGACTTAACACCTCACCATCTCATTATCTTTAATTATCTTTAATATCATCAACCAGATTGTCTAATCAATTAATCATCATTGGGAAATGGGGTTTAAAACCCCTTAAGTCCTTTAATTCGATTCTGTCTCAGTGGGTTGAGCACGGTCGTGCTCGTAACCCAGCATGGTCGTGCTTAAGCACGTGAGGGGCGTGCTCCCCTTTAAGTGAAGCACGGTCGTGCTCGGCAGCACGGTCGTGCTCTTTGTCCTACACGGCCGTGCTGAACAGCGCGGCCATTTACCCAGAATTCAACTGGGAGCACGGTCGTGCTCCCTGTTCAGCACGGTCGTGCTCATCGCGCGACAGTGCTGTTCTGGGTAGGAACAGTAACCGTGTTTAACCAAATTCAAGGGATAAAATCTGTTAATTATCCTAAATCCATCATTAGCATGTTTTAAGGGTTAAACCCATCGATAACAACAGCATCAACTCAAGTATGGTATCAACCATTCAGCCAATAACACATGCCAAAACAACCATCAAATATTAACATGTTCATAGCAATGCAACCAACATAAACTCAACCAACCATGAACATAAACATAACATATTTTCAATCATTATCATGTTATCAACTAACCAACAAGTATACATGCATAAACAGATTATCATATAAACAAAACCGGGGCTATGGGGACCCCTTTACTCTACTCTAACCCCGAGCCTATGATCACACTACCCTTCTCCCCATACCTGGATTGAAGGTAGCTCTTTCGGTGTCCTAAACAACGAACTGGTTCCTCCCTTTATAGCGACTCACACCGAAACGAACCTTGGATCAACAGAATACCAAAGATTAGTCCCTATTCACAACAATGGAAAAAGGAACTTAGACAGGGAAGAAACGTTACCTATGCAATAATCACAACTATGCTAGCGGTCTCCCACGGCCTCTAAAGCTCCCAAAACTGAACAAGAGGAAGGGAGGAGGAAGAGGGTTCGTTCTGGCCGCAGTATGGCTGCTGTAACTCACAAAAATAGGGTTAACACGTTAAACCCTCGATTCTGCTCACGTATATAACTTTCGGACCTGAGCACGGTCGTGCTCATCCTTGAGCACGGTCATGCTCAACTTAACGTTACGAGACGCGGTCAACACGTTGAGCATGGGCGTGCTCACTGTTGAGCACGGTCATGCTCAACTTAAAATCAGAAACACGCTTCTGACTTTAAGCACGGGCTTGCTGGCTAATGAGCACGGGCGTGCTCATGTATCAGAGAGGGACTTTTAGCCAAAAATCCCACTATGCCCTTGAACGATAAATCCAACTTAATAAACTCAGCCTAATAAAATTAATTCCGAAAAACAGGGTGTTACAGCCTGAGGTGTATACTAAGCAACCAGAGGTACAATCTGAGATCAACCCTGAGGTTCATCTAGAATTGTTGCATAAGGTGCAACCCGAAAGACAAGTAATGGTACTGCCTGAAGTGCAGCCTGAGATGCAGCCTAAGATGCAACCTGACTCTCCAAATGTGGTAAGTCCAGAGGTACAGCAGGAGAAATCTGTGGATCATCTCAGGAAATTTGATTCCACAATGATTAAAATTGAAGATGATGTCGATAATGCCTTGGTGAATAAGCTGCCTCTTGAATTTGAGGGATCTGGACATATTCTGGAGTTAATTAATAATGATAATGCAACAATTCAATTTGGTAGCACTGTCAATTTGAATGTGCAATCTGGAGAGGATTCTTCTCAGAGACATTCTAGGAATGTGGTATTAGATACTAAATCTGGTGAAGAGGTTCCTGAATCATTGCAACAGTCTAATGAAGCTCAAAATAATCCTATAGATTCAGGAAATCATGAGGCATCCAGCACCCTGAAATGCTCTTCTTCTAAAGAGGTCTCTGGAGATAATTTTCTTCAAGGGGTGAAGGAAACACAAGATTTGTTACAAATCCATAGAGCTAAAAGGGCAGAGCAACAAAATAGTCTGGTTGAAGTTCCTGTCCTTGAGGCTACTGGTGGAAAATTCTACTCACAAAGGAAAGTTGTAAATTCTGAAGCAGATAGAAAATCCAAAGGAAAAGCTGTTGGTCCTTAGCAGGAGCTGGATGGGAAAACTTTACCTAATGTGGCTGAATCAAATTTGGCCATAGTTGGAAAATTTTGGGGTCATCAAGGGGATGATGAGGATGTCAATTCTATGAATACTGGCTCTCAACAGATAGGTGATGAGGATGATTTCAATGAGGTTTTGTCCAAATCTCAGAAGATAAAGTTAAAGAAAAAGAACTCTACTGAGCAACAGAAAAACCAACCTCTGGTCAGATCTACAAGGTCCAAAGTAGGCCAATCCATTTTAGACAAATGAAGCTCCTATATTGGAATGCTAGATGAGTGGCTAACCTGGATACAAGGTTAGTTTTGAGAAATTTAATCATATCCAATAAGCCTGACCTTATATTCATATCTAAGCCCATGATCTTGTTGGAGAACTTTCCTAGAAGGTTATGGTACAGTCTTAATTTTAAAGTGTTTGCTGTTAATAATAGAGGAGATTTAGCTCCTAATTTGTACTGTATATGCTCTGACGCTATAAATCCTGTTGTGATTGCTTCATCCTGTCAACATGTTTCATTTTATGTTTTATGGAATAATCAATCATTTTTTATTTCTACCATTTATCCATCAACATCATATAGAACTAGAAGAATTTTATGGCATGATCTTCTTCAGTTACAGCAAGATAATAGGGGTCCATGGTGCTGCAATGGCGACTTTAATTGTGTCATTGGTGCTCATGAACATAGAGGGAGTAGATTACCTTCTAGGATTGCTTGTGAAGAGTTTAAAAATTGGCCTGATGTAGGAAATTTAACTCATTGATATTAAAGGAGCTGAGTTTACATGGAACAATGCTAGAATAGGCTTAGCTCATACTGAAAGAAGACTAGATAGGGCTGTTTGTAATGATGAATGGTTCTCATACTGGTCATTTTCTGTTTGTTATACCCTAGTTAGAAATAGGTTAGATCATCATCCAATTATGTTTTGTATGCAGAAAGACAATGTTATGTCCAATGTTCACTTTATCACAAAAGCTAAAAAATTTGAAAGTTATTCTCAAAACATGGAATTAGGAGAAGTTTGGAGATGTAAATAGGAATGTGGAGAAAGTTGTTAATACTCTAGAAGCTGTGCAGGCTCAAATTTCAGCTAATGGAGTTTGTGATTCTTCAATAGAACAGGAGAAGTTAGCTCAAATTGAACTAAATAGAACTCTTCATTTACAGGAAGAGTATTGGAAAGAGAAATCTATAACTAATTGGCATTGCTATGGTGATAGAAATACAGCTTTCTTTCACGGAACAACAAAGATCAAGCATGCTGCAAATATAATTTTAGGGCTAAAAAGTGGAGATTCCATTCTAGATAAGGTTGTTGAAATTGAAGAACATGCTCTAGATTTTTACAACAGTCTATTTGCTACTGATAATAATTGTAGAGATGATGGATTGAATGAGGAAGTCATTCAACCTATGATAAGTGAGGAACATAATCAATTATTAACTAAGATACTATCCTGGTTTGAGGTGAAGGATGTTGTTTTTGGGATTAATGTCGACGGGCCCCTGGACCTGATGGTTTTTGGGGGGACTTTTTCTACCAAAAATACTGGGATATAGTAGGTAGAGATGTGTTTAATACTGTAACACAGTTCTTTAAGCATGGCTGGATCGTGCCAAATATTAATGCAAACAATATTGTTCTTATACCAAAAAGGAAATGCTGATACAATTGGCCAGTATAGACCTATCTCTTTAGTCAATTATCAATTCAAACTGATTACTAAGCTTATTGCAGAAAGGTTGGCGAAAATAGTTCCTAAAATCATCTCATCTAATCAGAGAGGTTTTAAAAATGGTAGAAGCATATTGGATTGCATTTGTGTGGCTTCAGAAGCAGTGAACATGTTAGATAAGAAGTGTTTTGGAGGAAATGTTGCTTTGAAAATAGACATAAAGAAAACCTTTTATACACTAGATTGGAAATTTTTAATTAAGGTCTTAAGAACATTTGGCTTTAATCCTATTTTTTGTAATTGGATAAAAGCTATTTTGAAATCAGCAAAGTTGTCAATTACAGTTAATGACACTCTGTAGGATATTTTTCTTGTAAGAGAGGAGTGTGGAAAGGTGACCTTTTGTCTCCACTTCTCTTTTGCATAACTAAGGAAGTTCTAAGCAGGGGCATTTCAAAGCTTCTGCAACAAGATTTGCTAAAGGCTATGGATGTCCCGAGAGGGTTAAAAATGCCAACTCATATCCTTTATGCAGATGATATTCTAATCTTCTGCAAAGGCACAAAAAGAAACATTAGTTCTCTTATGAATCTATTAGACAGGTATAGTGAAATTTCTGGACAATATGTGAGTTGTGAGAAATCTAAAATTTATTCAGGTTCTATTCTTCATAGTAGATTAATAGCCATTGCAAATATGATTGGTTTTCGTATTGGATCATTGCCTTTTATGCATTTGGGAGTACATCTTTTTAAAGAGAAACAAAAAAAACTATATCTTCAACCACTTGCAGACAAAATTAAGCTTAAGCTGGCTTCTTGGAAAGGGATATTGCTAGCAGTTATGGGAAGGGTGCAACTGGTCCAATTAGTTATACATAGCATGTTGCTATACTCCTTTTAGATTTACTCTTGGCCAATCTCTTCACTAAAATTGATTGATAAATGGTGTAGAAATTTTATATGGTCTAGCAATATAAATACTAGAAACCTAGTGACTGTACCTTGGTCTGTAATGTGTTCATCATTGACTGAAGGAGGGTTTAATCTAAAATCTATCAAATCTTTAAACAAAGCTGCCATGATGAAACTGTGTTGGAACTTAGTCTCTTTAGATGATCAATGGGCTGTTATGACCCGAGCCCAGAGTAATGCATAATCAAAAGCCTATACAGCATCATATCTCATCATCAATTTGGTTAGGATTGAAGCCTTTTATTAACACAGTTTTGCTAAACATAAGATGGTTATTGGGTGATGGAACCTCTATAAATTTCTGGAATGATAGGTGGTTGTCAAAACCAGTTGTGGATTTCCTGCAAATTCCACCACATATGCATATCTATCTTAATTCTTCAGTGAAGGATTTCATGAATAATGGCAATTGGCTGGTTCCTCAGTGGATTTGTGATGCAAACTCAGCAATGAATACAGAGCTACATCAAATGGTCATTCCCAAGTTTCAATCAAAAGATGTACTAGTATGGATTGGATCTGATTAAGGTTTTTTATCATTAAAGGATGCTTATAATTTGGTCCATAGTGGTTTGGATACTCTGCAGTGGACAGATTTAATATGGAGCAAGGCAATTCCACCTTAAAAAACATTCCTAATTTGGAGAATTATGCATCATAAGGCACCTACAGATGAGAACCTGCTGAAAAGAGGTTGTTGCATAGTATCAATATGCAATCTATGTGGTAAAAATACAAAAACATCTGATCACCTCTTCATGCAGTGCTCATATGCTACAAAAATCTTGACCTAGTTTTCTCATATGATTGATACTCAAATTGATCACTCTTCAATAGGGTTCGATCTTTCAATCTTGCAAAAGGAGTGGAAACCTCAAGTTAAGGAATTGATTCTCTCGGGTATTGCAAGTTCAATCTATGCTATTTGGTCTGCTAGGAATACGACTAGATTTGATAATAAGACAACTTCTGTTGAAGCTGCAATAAACCATATCATTGGAAATATATTCCTTACAGGTAATCTATCTAAACTTTATGCTTTTATTTCAGATTCTGATAGAACTATTTTGAGCAGGTTTTAGGTCAAAGAGAATCCTCCAAAGCCATATAGCATAAAGGAAGTCATATGGAAAGCACCAAGTTATAATTGGATCAAACTCAACTCTGATGGTGCTGCCAAGGGATCCTCTGGACTGACAGCATGAGGTAGCATTTTCCGGGACAAGAATGCAGCAACATTGGGGTGTTATGCTCCGAATATTGGAATCTCATATGTGCTGCAAGCTGAGCTGATTGGCATAATGTTTGGAGTTGAAAAAGCTATACAGAAAGGCTGGAACATCAAATGGATTGAATGTGATTCCCAATTGGCAATTCAAGCTTTTAAATTCATGCAATTGTTCCATGGAGTCTTAGGAACAGATGGAGAAATATGCTTCAATTACTATATCAAATTCATTTTGTATACTCACATATATATAGAGAAGGCAATGTCTGTACTGATAGATTTGTAAATTATGGTATTAGTGCTTCAGGTTTGATATGGTGGAATACTATACCATAGTTCATTAGGGAAGATTTTTCGATGATAGAATTAGTTTTCTTAAGTCTAGATTCGGATGATTTTTTGGTCCTTGAACAAAGGCCTTTTCTTGTATTATTTTTTCTTTTATTAATGAATCTATGGTGTGCTGCAAATGATAGGCTTTGCTAGGGGTGTCAACATGGTTGGGATATCTAGTAAAGCAGTGATGCTTTTGCATGCTATCTTTGGTTAAAAAAAATTCTAAGAAAAAGTAGGTGTAGCTTTTGAAATAAAAATGATGTAAAAGTGTAATTAAGTTGACTGTATTAAGGAAGGTCAACAGTATGATTTCTCATTTTTATTTTATTGTCTAATAATTTATATCTTAATTTCACTTTTATGCAACTAATATTAATTATTGATTAAGGACTTTGATAATGTCCTGATTTTAAGAGCGGACGTAATTTGTGAACAAGGTTGAATCATACATGAGAAGTTATTATTATAATTAAATCATATAACCTATATTTAAATATTTTTATTCTCTTCAATTATATATGCGGAAGGAAACACATGTGCGGATAGGCTAGCTTGTTATGGTTTCCAAATTAACGGCTTCTTGTGGTGGGATACACTTCCCAATTTTATTAGGGAGGATTTTGGTAGAAATAGGATTGGCCTTCCATCCTATAGATTTAAGTAATTGTTGCAAGGGTTTTGGTTAATGTCCCTCCTTGTTTTTTTGTATTCTTTTCTTTTTCTTTTTTTTTAATAATATATGGTATGCTGCAAATGACTGTTGACTGCTGAGGTGCTAACCTAGTTGGGATGTCAGTTGGTCATAGTGATGCTATTGCATACCATCCTTTTTGTTTAAAAATAAAAAAAAAAATATATATATATATATATATATATATATATATATATATATATATATATATATATATATATGCTTAGTCCAAACAGCTAGTTATTTTTTATTTTTTTGTAGGAACTCACCATAAGTAGGGCCTTTGACTCCCCAGTGGGTCCACGAAGTATCCCACAAGCTTAGATCCTTTGGACTCGCTATAAGACTAATCTCTGCTCGGGTGCTTACTCACAGTTAAGGTTCTTCGTCCCTCCTCAAAGATGTGTTCTGTGGGAATCGAACTCGGGCCCTCCTCTCACAAGCTCAGCCGGCGCAGCCAACTGAGTCACACCCATTGGGTAACGGCTAGTTAGTTTGAAGATTAGATATTAAATTTATCCTGAGTTTGTTAACTATAAATTGATAGTAAGCATCTTTTGAATCAGATTGACAATTCGCAACCAAATAGAGCAAACACATACTTGCTATTCTTGGATTTTTCTCTTTTCTTTTTTGACATTTAATTTGATAGGACCAAGCCAGAGACACTTGATCCCCGCGATGCATGATGAGGCCATTTTCGCTGCTTTAACAAAAGTGAAAAGAAGTGAGAATCTCTCTAGGTAAAAGGAAGAAATTCTCTTCGGAAGCTTCCCATAAATCAGATATGTACAAAATAAAGTGACTTAAAGAAAAAGAGCGATCCCAATGTAGGAAAAGAGACAAACAAAATGGATAATTTCTTTTACATAGCCTTCTTTTTTTGGGTACGTTATTCTTCTTACCTTTTTTTTTTGACGCAATATTCTTCTTACTTTTTCTCCTTATTGTTACATATATCCCTGTTCAATCCAAACTTCTCTTTGAGCTTTCTTCGTTTTGTAACTTTTCTTCAATGTCGTTATTACATCTTCCTTTTTCTTTATCTCTTTTTATCTTTTTCCTTTGTTTTTTTGCATTCTTTTTATTAACTAGTTTTATAAAACTTTTCTCAATTACATAAGAGCGAAGGTCAGCTTGGAGTTTACGAGGTTAGAACATAACTTCCTTGTAACTAACGGGTCTTACACAATGGATGAATAAAGTGAAGACTGAAGACGTGTGTTATGACTTACACTACCAAAAAAAAAAAAAAAAAAAAAGACCAGTTTAGGAAGAGGAGAAAATAGGGTTTTTCCCTTCTCCATATATTTAAGAATTAATACAAACCCACTAACAAAGAGCATAACATAGCATATTGTACGAAATATGAGCACTTTGTTTCTCTAGCCAACCATTTATAAAATACTCAACCAATGAGATATAAGCAAATCCTATGGTCCCTTAATTATTTGGCAAATACAAAGCTATCTCTCTCTGTTTCTTCTTTAATAAGGAAAAAGTTTGCTAGAGTTACAGAAATGAAATAATATATTCAATGAGCCGCGTTATTTGATAAGTTCAATGACAGCGATACAGAGAGCGAGGCCCTCAGCATACTATAGGTCAACGCCCAGAAAATCTCATATAAAGCAGCAGAGAAGAAAAACAAAATATAATACGATAATAAAAATGTACAATAATAATATTGTTTATCTATATAGTATAAAAGCAATGTTAAATGTCAACCCATTCGTATAGTTGAGATAATCATCGATATTGAGATAATAATTGAATGCAGAAATTATGAGCGACAGAGCGAGGATATATGTCGTAGAACCTGGACCTACAGGTGGAAATTCTGACTCCAAAACTAGCACGGCTGATTATTCCTAAAACTATTATTTTCAATTATGAGCCGTATTTTATGAGAAATTCAGAATATTGGATAAGCGTATTTTAAATAAAAACCTCATACTACTTTATTTCTACGAGAATTTCTGTTTTTGGGTAAAGTTTAGGGTAACTGTTTTGTGAGCATTTTACACCTTTCCACCCCTCAATAGCGCTTCTTCTATCTATTTTATAACCATTGATAAGGTTTTAAATTACGGTGTTGCGGTCACGGTTGTAATTAAGTTGCATTTACTATAATTGTGGGAAAATGCGATTGATACTATATTTGTGATCGTGTTTAAGTTTTGAAGACCTCCAAAATCAAAACGTTGCAATCCAAATTGTGATCCCGAACCTTTATTTAAAATCATGACGGTTAATTATCTACTTATTCTTATTTTAAAACAAAAGTCATTTGATCAATAATCATAAAATGTGTCAAAAGAGGTATGTAAAAAAGAATATTAAAATAATATTTTTCTTATTTTAATTTGGATAGCATATAATTACCAATTTTCATTCAAATAAACAAAAAAGGGAAGCAACCCACGTTTAATGGCCAACAACCTATTTAATTATCCAACTATGGATAAACTGTTAAGCTAGTTTTAGAGAGGGGAATATATATTAATTTGAGCGAACTATTGACTTTGAGAAAGGGTTAGCATCTAGGTAGACAAAGTAGAGAAGCATTCTTAATTAATTCCTGCGGTTATCGAAGACAATATCATTTTGACAATTTGACCCTTCAAAATAAATTTTCCAAGTGAAAGTTGTGTTAATTACGAAAGGGTCATTGCCTTGAGAACAAATATTAGACAACTAGCTGTAACCACCGCTCCAGAAAATAGTCACAATAAAAGGACATGGAATGCACATGAGTGGAGATAACAACTAGCTTCTTTGGATAAACACAAAGAGCACTCATCTAGTAAACGGAAACGTAGAAAAACAGAATCAACTTGACAAATTGTGTACGTATGCATATGATATATCTACTTTTTTTTCCTCCACTTTTCAAAGGTTTCTTATTTCATCTTCGGTGAATTTAAAAGATCGACGATTCACATTTATGAACTATTCCAATTTCTCATAGTTCGTTGTGTTACTCAGCTTTACAATATGAAAGCCATGACAATCATACAGCAGCAATTCAATCTAATTGATTAGCATATCATAACGGTTTCGCCATACTAAACGACAGCATGTTTATGTTCATTGTAATAATAATAAGGCAAAATTACACTTTTGGTCCCTTAAGTTATTTGTTTTGTTCAAATTGGTCCCTTAAGTTTTTTTTGTAACAAACTTGACCCCTAAGTTAGGTTCAGGTTTCAAATTGGTCCCCTAAGTTTTTTTGTGACAAACTAGACCCTTAAGTTATGTTCGGGTGACAAATTGGTCCCTTAACTTGTCAAAGGGACCAATAAATTAGACCCTTAATTTATTATTTTTAATAACTTAAGGGACCAATTTGTCACCTGAACATAACTTAAGGGTCTAGTTTGTCACAAAAAAAACTTAAGGGACCAATTTGAAGCCTGAACCTAACTTAAGGGTCTAGTTTGTCACAAAAAAAATTTAAGGGACCAATTTGAACAAAACAAATAACTTAAGGGACCAAAAGTGTAATTTTGCCTAATAATAATATATATTACAATCCACATTTGAATCGATGCTTACATCCATACACTGTATAATATTATTCTCACAAAGCAAATATTTTAAGTTTGACTCGTCTTTGATCAGATAAGGGTGGGCCAATCCCGTTGACCTAAATAAGTATGGTGTATGTGAAATATTCGGCATTGCTGATTGAATTATTTGAAAATCATGTACAGATACATTCGAATTACATTAAAATATTCCAACTTGGTTGTATAGCTTATGGTCTTTACTTTTATTTTGTCTTCTCATATTCGCTAGAGATGCCCAAGTCTGTACTCGTTTCCCTTGAGGATATTATTTCTAGAAAATATATTAATATCAATAATTAAGAAACTGAGTGGATATCTTAAATTTATCTATTTTTGTTTTTGTTTTTTCAGGGTATCTTCCGCACGTAACTGTAGAGACTAATCCCTCGAGTCGGGTAGGACCACAAGGGTGACAAAGCTCTTCCTCAAGAGTTTAATATCTTAAATTTATCATATTTGAGAAAACTAGAATATATTTATTTATTTCATGGGTGATGGGTCTGATTTCTTGGAGCACCAATGATAAGCATGGCTCAAATATTTGGCTCAAATATTTAAGGTTGAGATATAATTTTTCAGAGGTTGACTTCCGTTCCACATGGTCTCACCTGTCATACTAATACGCAAAAACCTATTGTGGTTACGGGTTTTGTAAAGAATGATTGGAAATGCAATCACTGATTTGCTATTGATTCTCAAATAATATTTATACAACAGTTACCTACAGTTATGGGATATTCACTAGTGCAGAAAAGGGATTTCACATCGGTTTTTTTTGGCTTTTCACATCGGTTTTCAAACTGATGTTGAAAAGGCCGATGTGGTTTATTGCCACTTTTCACATCGGTTTTAAAACCGATGTAAAAAAGTCTGTTTCAGCAAGCCATAAAATCTTTTTCAGGACTTTCCACATCGGTTTCTGAAAAAACCGATGTGGTAACCCCACTTTCCACATCGGTTATTTTAAAAACCGATGTTAAAAACAGCAAATTCCACATCGGTTTTTAAAATAACCGATGTGGAAAGTGGGGTTACCACATCGGTTTTTTCAGAAACCGATGTGGAAAATTGGGGTTATCAAATCGGTTTTTTCAGAAACCGATGTGAATTTATGTTTTTTTTTTAAAAATCCATCCTTTTTCAGTATTGACAGTCCTTTCCTCTGTTTCAGTAATCCAGATCAATACAGAATCAAATATTCTCAACAGAATCAGGTTTGTACAACCAAAAAACACTAAATTAAAAGATTACTAACAATAAATATATTCAATTACATTCAGACAACAAAGATAATTAGAAACCCAAAAGCTACATATGATATATTATAGATTTTATGTCAAAACATATATCAGTCAAAAGTACACTATAGCTAGTACACTTGCGTTTATATACTAACTACATACAAACTATTGTTGGTACACTTCAAGAAAGAAAGTTGCCCAACGTATCCTTATGTTTTTTATGTCGGCATCAGAGAGTGGAGTCGGATTGTTGAATATCTGCAAGTTTAATTGGACATAAGATTATATCTTTTAAGTAATAAACTAACATATAATGAATCTATATATAATTGTTACAACTAATTGTTACCAATTAGCATTTACCTCCTGCCATCTTTCAGTGATACCGGAGGAGATAATTTCGACCATCCACTTCATCACATAATATCCACATTCCCATGATCCACGTTGTCTATGAGACTACGTACAAATAAAACCCAGTTAGAATATGAGAAATTAAATAGAAATCAATAATTATACCCACTGCGCTTGAAGCGTTTGAACTAATAAATATCTTACGTTAGGAATAATCCATCTAATAGACCGACGCCTTTCACCACACAGCATGCGGCTTGCATCAATAGACCTATCATAAGAAAATAAACATTAATTAAAGTATATCTAATAGATTTCAGATAATTAAAACAACTTCATTACTGATTCTAACTTATTTTAATGCTTACATTTCCATGATGTTCTTCAGTTCATTCGCCGGCCTATGGCCCATCGAGCAGAAGAAGACCACGACATTCACATGAGGGCACAAGATCAACAACTGCCAATGTCGTCTGCATTTGCGGAACAATTAGTGACTAAGTCATATATAGTTATAATTAAATAACTGGTACTTACTTATAGAGATAAGGCGCAAGGTAGAACTGATGATGGTCTCGGGCAACTATATCACGTATGGTGGCGACCGGGTCTTCTGATGCTAGGAGAACATCACCCTGAATGAGCATGGGGTCAATGAACCCATAAAGGGTGAGGTTGCCCTGATTAGCTAACATGCGATGCAGATACCTAATATATTGATAAAACATGTTAATTATCATAGTATTTAAAATTTAATTATTTAACTTATAAATAAAATATACTTACGTGCACCATAACGAGATGTGGTGAGCACTAGCCATTTCATGGTCGAGCGCCATCTCCATAAGTTCCTTCTTTGGGATATACAGATCGTCATCCGCCCTGCCATCATGTTCCAACCTTACCAAAGCTGCATCAACCTCCATGGTGACAAGCTTTATAGCAAGACGTTGAAAAACATCACCAGGATCCCCTTTGTCGTTCCCCTAAACAACAAAAACGATATACATTAGTAATCACAGTTAAGTTATTTCATTCGTAATTAATTGAATGGTCAAATGAATACCTTGGCAGGAGCAGATTTCTCTGGTCTTCCTGGATCTGACCTTTTAGGCAGAATATCATGATGATCATCAACATTCAGCTCACACCTATCAGGGGCGTCATCATCATCATCATCATCAGGCTGATGAGGAGGATCACATGAGCCCTTAGTGCTCACATGGACAGAGGGTTGGACACTTGTGAATTGTTGGGACATAGCAGCCATTATTGCCATCTGCTGGTTAAACTGCTGGGTCATCTCCTGTCTAAGCTCAGCTGCAATCTCCTGTTTTAGCCGTTCTCTATCTGCAGCAACATCCCTGTGGCATTGGTGTGAAGATGAACCATGGTATTGCCGAATGCCAACGCCCCATCCAACACCAATGACACGGTCCGGGTGGTCTGGTTTACCGATGGCAGCAGCTAAGATATCCTCGCGTCCTCTAGGAACAAAGGTTCCTTGAGTGGCCTGCTCGTCCAAGGCATCCTGCAACATATAAAATATTAGGTCACATTACAATTCAGTAACATTGTTAAAATCACAATTACAATTCAAACTACACATACAATCTTCTCAGCTACTTGGCGTGCCTCCTCAGATGTATATTGTCCCGTTTTTCTTTGTCGGGCCCTCTTCCATTTACGATGGCGTGGGGGTGGAGGTGGATCAACAACTTCAGGATGATTTTCAGCATTAGGATCTGCCTGAGATGCTGCTTCCTGACATGCTTTCTTTTCCTCTTCCACCATGGTCTGAGCAAGCTTTTTATATCCCCCACGAGACAATACATGGGGGTAGACATTCTTGCTTTGGTTTTCCTGCCCCTTTTTCCTCTTCTCCTGTTATAAATAGAAGACAATTAAATTACATCAGTAAATTAATAAAATTACATAAATTTAGAGACAACTCAAATAAGTTAACCTGAAAGCTGGGATCATGTCGGCTCTGAAAAAAGCGATCCCACGTCGCCTGGTCAAGAAACGGGTACACCTCAAGTGGGTTCTTTTCACAGCGTGGATTGAAAACATAGTATCTGCCCAGGTCCACCTTAAAACCCCTCCAACGCTCACCAGCATACTTTATCCAACGCTTCTTCATATCCGTCGTATCCGGCAGGTCAAAGGTGAGCTACATTAACAACAAAAGAATCAACGAATTACTGTATGATATTAATAAGATTAAAATAAAGTAGATACAAACACAGGACGAAAAAGTATAGATACCAGAATACTCTCCCATATCTGATCCTTCACGCCCTGAGGTACATCTTTCCAACTCTCAATAAGGATGCTAGGCCTGCTTCGAGCAAGGGTCGCCACAAAACTAATAAACTGCTCTGCCATTGGCCCAATAGGATTGAGGTTATAATCAAAGTCGATTGTTATCTTTTGATTTGAACCACGATTGGCAGTCAAATTCCTCATTCGTGTGGCACGTCTACCCTTTCTACCCGAAGACGGGGTCTCCGACCCACTACATGAAGGAGGGATATCCTCAGGATCAGCCATGTATACCTGTTTAGACAAAAACAAAAAGTCAGTATGTCTGGATAAATATCAAACATAACTTATAAATATCAATCAACGTAAGCATAACTTAAAAATATCAACGTAAACATATAATATGACTTTAAACATAACTCAAACTAAACTTACACTGTGGTCAAGTAGTAACGTTCTCCCATAACCCTTCTTGGTGATCATTACGAGTAGCATGTACATCGTCCGCTTCATTTTCCTCATTGAAATTAGGCACCCGTGTTGAGAAAGAAGGAGTGTCAGAAATATCAAGAGTTGAATCTTGATTTCCCTTACTACTATTATACATGTTTTTTCCCTGGAGAACCACTGACCACCTTTTGTTAGAAGGATCACGGATATAAAACACTTGTTTTGCTTGGGATGCCATGATGAAAGGCTCGTCTTTATTACCTACCTTATTAAGGTCCACCAATTTGAATCCTAACTCATCGGTTTGCACACCATTGTTACTGTCGACCCACTGACATTTAAAAACAGGCACTCTAAACTTCGTGTAATCAACCTCCCAGATCTCTTCAATGATCCCAAAGTATGAAACGGATGCCATAACAGGGTTTTTATCTTTCGAACTAGAGAAATGCATGGACTCAGCGACGACCATAACCCCACTATTTTGTATAGTACTTTTGTCATCCTGGGACTTTGTATAGAAGGAAAACTTATTGATATCGTACCCACTCCAGCATATGACATCAAAGTTAGATCCCTGTGCTAGCCATTTTAATGTTTCAGAAGCAGTACATCCTTTGCAATTTTTTCTTTAAACCAGTTCAAGAAAGTCTTATTATGCTTGTTCAAACACCATTTTTCATTCATTCTAGGATAAGTTTCGTTGATGATGCTTTTGTGCTCACATAAGTATGGTTCAACCTCATCAGTGTTATTCAATATATACAAATGTGCTTGAAGCATTTCCTCCCGATCCATGCTCTTAACAGTGATACCTCGTGTACCCTTCCCATCATATCTTCCTTCATGACGAGACTTCGGAAGCCCTACAGGTTTCGCTTCTGACATGTAGTCTGTACAAAACTCAATAGCTTCTTCTGCAACATACCTTTCAACAATAGATGCTTCGGGACGGTGTGGATTCTTCATATATCCTTTCAAGATCTTCATGTATCGCTCAACCGGGTACATCCACCTTAAATAAACGGGGCCACACAATCTAATCTCCCTCACTAGATGAACAATCAAATGAACCATGATGTCAAAAAATGAAGGTGGAAAATACATCTCCAATTGGCACAAGATAATGGCTGCCTCATTTTCCAAGTCATCCAACTTTTTAGTGTCAATGACCTTGCTACATATAGCATTGAAGAATAAGCATAACCTAGTAATGGCATGTCTGACTTTTTTAGGCAAGATGTCACGAATGGCCACCGGTAGTAGTTGTTGCATCAAGACATGGCAATCATGAGACTTTAAGCCAACTAATTTGAGATCTTTCATTGAGACAAGTCTCTTGATATTTGAAGAGTAACCCTGTGGCACTTTGACTCCCCGTAGACATTCACAGAAACTTCTTTTCTCTTTTTTTGATAAAGTATGACATGCTGGGGGCAAATAAGTCTTCTTATCCCCCACTTTATGTGGAGCTAACTGCTCTCGTATACCCATCGCAACTAGATCCAGACGAGCATTCACACCATCCTTTGTCTTGCCTTGAATGTTGAGAAGCGTTCCGATTAAACTGTCACACACATTTTTCTCCACATGCATCACATCAATACAATGTCTTACATCAAGCTTGCACCAATATGGAAGATCAAAGAAGATCGACCTCTTCTTCCATATATTCTTCTCAGTAGCCTTTGATAGCGTGAATCCGCAAGTGTACGGTTTCGTCGTCAAGTAATAAAAAGATCGAACCCACAGAGACCGTGATCTTAAATAACAATTAATTATTAAATCAATTTAACTAAACTATATACAAAAAAGATTTGGAAAAGATTTGGTTTTTAAAATAAAGATTAACTAACAAATCAAATATCTAAAACGAGATCAGTTAAAAATCACAATCAAATCTAATCTGGTGTTTTTCAAATTAAAAGATATTTCCAGGAATTGGGTTACCAACAAGACTGCTTATGCTACTAAATTGACTATCCTCTTGTTAACTATCAAAATTGCTTTGAAGGTGAATTTATCCTTATAAAGTTAATGTTCCATCTCGAGATACAAGAACCGTGCCCAATTAAACCAACCCCTACTCTCGTGGTAATTGTATTTAAATTGAACCCATTGAGATTTATGACAATTCAATGAACCCTCGAAGGACCGCTTCTAACTCTCGTGATTTAAGTCCTAAGTTCAATTCCTATAGATCCAATACCTAAGTTCACCGCTAGGTTCATCCTTAGAGTATCTATGACATGCAAATAAGTGCGCACCAAATTTACAAGTAATTCATGCAATAGGAATCAAATCGAAAACAAATTGAAATTAACAAGAAAGTAAAACGTCAATTCAGCACAATAAACGAGTCTTGGGCATAGTCCCAATTCCTAGAAATAAAACGACTACTCACACATTGCCATGTTCATAGCAACGTTGAATAACAAAAACATGAAAATCCTAAGAGAAGAGAAGAAATTGAGAAGAAGAGAAATCCTAAAATTAAGCCTAAGGTAGCAGCCAAGATGTCCCTATTTTCGAGCCTTTCACTCCTATTTATAATGCAGGGCAATTTGGATCCAAATCTGTTACAAAATCAAATCAAATCTTCAATTAAAATTCTAGATATTGCGCGTCACGGCCGTGATGGCCATCATGGCCTAGCCGTGACACTTTCTGATTTGGGGGATGGCTTCACTCTGGGTCTGTCACGGTCGTGATGATCATCACGGCCTGGCCGTGATGCTTTCTGCTTCAGGGTCTGGTTCAGCTTAGCATGTCCATAACGGCCTAGCCGTGACGCTCTCTGCTTTCAGCACTTTTCCTTCTTTTCAGCTTCACTCGATCACGGCCGTGATGCCTATCACGAACTGGCCGTGATGGCCTCTGTCCGTGACGCTCTCTGCTTTCAGCACTCTTCCTTCTTTTCAGCTTCACTCGATCACGGCCGTGATGGCCTCTGTTTGGCTAATTTTTCTGTATTCTTCAAGCTCCTTCTTGATCAT
The DNA here is from genome assembly GCA_035048595.1 of Echinosophora koreensis. NCBI lineage: Eukaryota > Viridiplantae > Streptophyta > Magnoliopsida > Fabales > Fabaceae > Echinosophora > Echinosophora koreensis. Next base: position 4,363 of record JAPCYP010000159.1, on the reverse strand, counting down.
GCAAGCTTCAAAATAACTAGTTCTGAGCATTTAACCTTTAATTCCTGCACACAAGCACCACAAAACCACCTTACCCGTTCCAAGGCAAAAACTAACAAAATTCAAATTAAATATGCCTAACCTATATGAAAATGCATGCAAAATGTCAAGGAAATATGAGGTGAAATCACACTCATCAAACTACCCCAAGCTTAAGATTTTGCTTGTCCTCAAGCAATCATTAAGGCCAGCCAAGATAAACAATCAGAGCATGGACAGTAAACCAAGAACCCGAGTAACAAATGCAAGTAACAGGCATATCCAAATAAGTAATCATGAGACAATCAATTTCAAGTCCAATTAGAAGCTTAGGTTCCCTAAATTCATATCTCTCACTGATTCGGGCACTCATCTCACCTCACTCAAGTGTTTAAGGGTATATGACAATTCACTCAATTTCCTTAAGGAAGGTACCCTACCATAAGCTTGACTATTAACCAAATCTCTACTTTATTAATGAAAACACACAAGAGTCAAGAGGTCTTTTATTTTGGTTGTAATGGGGCCATGGGATTAATTGTTAGGTGGGGAAACCAAGAAAAGGAATTACAAGAAGGCTAACAAAAATATCAAATAATGCAAAGTATGACAACCTTCTAAAATACCTTTTGGGCTTTAAATCACTCTTCCACCAAATTTATTTTTTCAACCACCCTTTTGCCCTTTTTACAATACTTTAAAAGGTGCCATATCATGCATCATTTATCAAAATTAATCAGGGTACCAAGAAAAGCATTGTATTCTTTTAGGCTCAAAATTGGGCAACTGAGGGGTATAATTTTAATCGGTCAAAGCTCAGAAGGCCAGAAAAATACCTAGTGCCTCAATCATTTTCAAATATGTTTTCAAAAATTTCTAAGTTTCAAAACAATTTCAAGTCAAGTTCTAGAGAATACAATCCAAGAGGAAGAAAACACTCAATCACAAGAAAGGGGGTAAATTTAGTGAATACCCCTTTTAGGCTCAAATATCTCACATTTAGTAGTTCAAAAATCAATGAGAAATACAAATCCAAGGAACCACATGCTAATTATCAACTATCAAAAGATCATCTCTAGAATTTTTTTATTTCAGCCTATCACAAGAATACAAAAATTGGGTTCAAAATTCACTGTCTTGATTTATTTGGCACAAAATTTTCACATTTGGATGCATACTCCAAGCAAGGGGCAATCTAATCATGTGATTATGCAAAACTTATGATTATGCAAAGCTATGCCTATATGAATGCAATATGCAAGCATGCAAAACAAAAATAATACCCCTACCCCAAGCTTAAAAACTTACATTGTCCCCAATGTAAATAATTAAGTCTGAGGGAGGATAAAAATAATAAAAAAAATGGAACAACTCACTGAGGTGGTGGTGGGTGCTGGCTCAGATGCCAGTCATAGAGCTGCTGGAGCATGACTTGCTGCTCGCACTGCTCCTCCATGATGCGCTCCTGGTTCGCTAAAACAGTATCAAAGGCGGATGAGAACCGCGCATAAGGATCTTCAGATGATGTACCTGCAGAGGAAGAAGATGGGCGCCCAGATGGCCTAGCCGGTGGTGGTGGGCGTAACGGTCTTTGTACCTCAATAGGCTCAGGCTCCTCTCCCATTGGCACTTTCCAGTTTGCCGGAATTTTAACATCCAAGAGTGCGGGGTTAGGGAGAGGAATTGGGCGTCTATGCTCTGGGTGAGTCAGGCAATAGATGTCATCCTCCTGGACGATCATCCCCATGGCCTCACAGGCCTGCAAGGTAATTCGTGTCCGCCCCGGGGCGGGCTCAAAACCATCCAAATCATGGTTAAAATAATGGCATATGGTGGTGATTAAGCCACCAATGACAATAGTACCTTTTGAGCTCTTGGAAACCTTTAGAAGGTGCTTAGCCAGATATGACCCCGTGTTCACATTGCTCTCAGGGTGGAGCATGGCCCAAAGCATAAGGACCTCGTCCTGGTGGACGGATCCATCACTATCATCCCGACCAAACAGGGTGTTGGACATAACCCTATGCATATAGCGTAGGCTAGGGTTAACAAGGCTTGTAGACTTAGCCGTCCTAGGATCAAAAGGTGTACTAGGACAACAAATATTCGACCAAAAATTGTAAGGACTAAATCCAATGGGATAAGTCCGTTCCCCCCCGACTGGCAGTTCAAAAATTTCATTGAATTCAGCCATAGTTAATTGATAATCCTCATTAAAAAGCCGGAAAGTGATCCGACCTTCAGTGCTATGGCGCCCTTGCAGAAGTTCCGCATCTAGAGAGCTTAAAAACTCCAGAGTAGGGCCAGCAAATGCAGGATGTCGGGTGCGAGCAAACACGCTCCACCCCATGTTTTCCAACATCCAATTAATATCAACAGTTAAGCCTAGGGTGTCTATGCAGGCATCATCAATATATTTTGTTTGAACAATTTTTCTAGTTTTCAAGATATTGAACCTATTCTGTTGAGCAGCATTTTTAAAAATAATCCCATAGTCATGCTCATCATTTCCAGAATTAGAAGAGTCAGAGTCAGAGTAGTTACCTAGGTTCCTGCTTCCTCTGGTACGAGGACGTGAGGCTCCGGCTGCTCTTTGGCGCTTGGTTGCCATGAGTTGTTTCAATGAATCCCAAAAACACAGAATGCACAACCCCTTTTGTCAGCAAATTCGAATTTAGTGGCTAGGGTTTCAAAATTAGGAATTTTAGTTTTTGCCCAAAATTGAAGGAATTGGCTTATGGGTTTTGTTGGGTTGGGACTAGGGAGCAAGGGAGTAGTGTTGGGTTGGCATGGGTGTCATGGAAGAGGTGAGTTTTTGAAGGTTGTCTTGGTGAGTGGGTATGGTGGAGAGAGGGGTGGAAAGGAAGAAGATGATGATGAGAAGGAGAAGAGGAAGATGGTGGGTTTGTGCTTTGGTATGATGTGTTGATGAGTGAGATGAAGGAAGGGAGGTTGAGAGCTTAGTGGCTATGAAGGTGAAAGAGAGGTAGAAGAAGGGAGTTAGGGATTGTGACTGAAACAGGGGCGAAATCTGGTTTAAAGTGCATCAGTTTCGTGTCACGGCCGTGACACTTATCATGGGCAGGCCGTGACCAATTCGGGTCATGATCTGGGCCTTCATCACGAGCGTGATGCTCATCACGGCCATGTCGTGATTGATTCGGTTTTCCTGGGGAAGATCTATCACGCCCGTGACCACCATCACGGCCAGGGCGTGATTCTTTCTGTTTTTCTGCGTAGGCCCATCACGGGCGTGAATGCTGGAGCTGGCCTGTCACGGCCGTGACCACCATCACGGCCAGGGCGTGATTGATCGTGCCCTCATAACCTTTTTTTTTTTTTTTTATTATCATGGCCATGATGGTAATCAGGGCCAGGCCATGATCTCCTCTGACTTCATTTTCCACATGCCTTGGTGCTCTCCTTGCCTCCTTAACCTGAAAACACTTGGCAATACTATCAATTTGTGATCTTTCTTCTCTAATTCTCTCAAATTATTCAAAAACAAATTTTAAAAACAACTAATAAGGGAAAGAGAGCTTGGGTTACCTCCCAAGAAGCGCTTATTTACAGTCCTAAGCTTGACCATAGTCTCTTCAATCAACCGGGGTCAGCTGGGCTTGGAAGTGAAAGAACACCTTTCTTCCAAGGAAGTCCTTCAAAGAGCTTATATTGTTCATATGGCCATATGCGCTTTCGCTTTGCTCTTTTTACTCTGAGTTTCATGGCCTTACTTCGTCCCGGCGGAAGTTTTAACTCCACATGTTGAGAAACTACTGGTTCATCTTTATTCGGTGCATCATTTGTCATGAAAAGTTTGGGAGTTGCTTCCATGTTAAGCTTTTCTTTCACCTCTGGAGGCATTATCTCAATCCTGCATACATGATTCTCAAAAGGAGGGTTGTTATATGCGTTAGTCAAATCAAAATCCACCCTACCTTCCTCTACATTCAAAGAGAGCTTGCCATTTTTAACATCTATTATTGCTCCAGCTGTGGCCAAGAATGGCCTTCCAAGAATGATAGGGAATTTAGAATTCCCGTTCATATCCAACACCATGAAATCAGTAGGAATGAAAAGTTTCCCTACCTTTATGGGGACATTCTCTAGTATGCCTAGAGGGGTTTTAGTTGAGCCATCCGCAAATTGTAAAGAGAACTTAGATGGACTCAATTTCTTGGTTCCTAACCTCTCAAAGATGGGAAGTGGCATCAAACTCGCACTAGCCCCTAAGTCACATAAGGCATGATCTATTTTAACTTCTTCAATTGAGCAAGCAATAGAGAAACTTCCTGGATTTTTAAATTAGGAGGCACATTATTTTTAATCTTTTCATCACGCTCCT